>RZGM01000023.1:0-384063 GCA_027886205.1 Fusarium piperis | reverse complement strand
TAATAATTAATAAATAAAATAATATATTTATCTTATATTATATAATTTTATAATTAAATATTATAAAGGTAAAATAAACCTTATAAATACTTTATTAAGATTCTTAAAATATATCTTAAAAAAAGACTAAAGTCTTAAATTACTTAATATACTTAGAAATAAAATAAATAAAATCTAAGCTTTTATAAAAGTATAAATAAAATTAATAAAGCTAGATATAAAGTTTATATTAAAAGTATTAAAATCTTAAGTCTTAAAAAGAGCTAAGTTAAATAAGATATCTTTATAAGAAATAAAACTCTTAGCTTAACCTTAAGAAAATAATATTAAAAATATACTTAACCTAAGATAATTTAAGGACTAAGTAAAAATAAAGCTAAATATTATTAAATTTATTTTATTAAAAGTAATTAAAATAATATTAATAAGTAAATTATTAATATAAGTATTATTATTAAGTCTATTTTTAAAACTAATTAAAATAGCTTAAAATAATAATTTTAAAAAAATTATAAGAAAATATAATAAAGCTTAAAAAAAAAACCTTAATATATAAATTATAAGAAAAAATAACCTTTTATTTTTTAAAAACTAAGTATATATCTTAAAAGACTTTATATTTTAATAAAATATCTTTTATTTATATTATAAAGACTTATTAATAAAATACTTTAATATTAAGAGAATTATTAAATTTCTTAAGAGAAAATTCTATTAAGAAGCTATAGAGACTAATATTAAAAAATATATATAGATTTATATAATTTATTAAGAGATAATTATTAAGAGATATTACTTATATAATAAGCTAAAAAACCTATTAATTTTATATTAACTTATAATTAAATTATTTATAGACTTTATTATAAGGTTACTTTTAATAATATATAAAGACTAAGAAATTAATATTATTTTAATTATTATAAATAAGTATATAAAATATATTATATTTTTTTTATTAATATAATAATAATTATAATAAACCTTATTAAACTTTTCTATATAGAGGTAGAGTTATATTATAAAGCCTTATAAGAAATTATTATAAATTAAGGGCCTATTTTATAAGTAAGTTTTAATTAAAATTATATTATATATTATAAATTAAATAAAGGCTTTTAATAATATTTTACCCTTAAATAAATAAATAAACTAAATATATAAATTAAATTATTAAATATTATTTATAATACTTTATAATAAATTACTAAGAAAAATAGCTTAAATTATTATTAATAATATAATTTACTTATAATATAACCCTTAATAAAATAATAAAAATATCTCTTAATAATATACTTATAGGCTATAAGCTAGACTTTTATTTATAATAAGATATTAATTCCTTAATAAACTAAGTCTTAGAGGTAAAGGTATAATTAAAATAGCTATAAGAAATTAAAATAAAACTTTAATAATCTTAAAAAAAAATTATTAAAAGATAAATAAAATATTATAATTCTTATTATAAACCTATAGAATTTAATTAAGAAGATCTTATAATACTTTTTATAAGAAACCTTAAATTAAAAAAAAATAAAAAGAAATTATTACCTTATTATATTAGATTATTTAAAATCCTTAAGATAATTAAAAAATAAATATATTATATTACTTTATTAAATAAATACTTATAACTTTATAATATTTTTTATATTAATCTTCTTAAGCCTTAAGTAAAATACTAGGAATAAAATAAAAAAACTTTATTAATATTTAACCTTAAAAAAAATAAAGAAAAATATAAAATTAAAAGAATTAAATAAAAAAAAAATTTAAAAGCTAAATTTATTTTTTAATAAAATAAAAAAAAATAGCTAATAAAATATAATTAATAAGTTAATAAAGAAAATATAAAATATATATAAGGTATTATTAAGAAATAATAAGAAACTTTAATAAAAATAAAATAAAAAAAAATAAAAAATATAAAAAATTAATAATAATAAATATATTAAAAAATTTATTAAGTTAAATAAATAATAATTATTATAGGTATTTATAGACTTAATTAGATTATTAAATTAAACCCCTTAAATACTAAAGAAATTATATTAAATAAATAAGAAAATTATAAATTATAAGGGTTAATAAGCCCTTACTTTTACTTAGGGAAATAATCTTATAAAGTAATCTAAGAATTAATATTATTATTAAGGTAAATAATAGCCTTAATCTTATAATAAAAGGTAATTTATATAGTAATCTAAGTAATATATTTATAATTAAAGAAATATAAGTAAAGAGTCTAAGAATAATATTAATAAAGCTAAATAATATTAAATTAAGAAATTATTAATAAAAATATATAAAAAACCTAAAGAGAGATAATACTTATAATAATTATATAAAGAGCTTAAAAAGTAATAATAAGCTAAATATAATAATTAATAATAATAGCCTTATATATAAATATAATACTTTATAATTAAAAAAAAATTAATATATTATAATAAAAGGCTAAAGAAAATATAACTTATATATATAGATTTTTTTATTTTAATTAATTTATATTTAAAATAATAAATAATCTTAATAATATTAAAAGCTTAATAAAAATAGCTTAAAGTAATAATAAAATAATAAAAAATAATAATATTATAAAAATAAAAGTTAATAATATTATTATTAATATTAAGTATAATAAGCTTAATATAAATATTATTAATATATATAAATATATAATAAAGCTTATAAATATTACTCTTAAGAATTATAAGAGGGCTTTATTAAGAATTAACTAAGGTCTTTTTAAAAGAAATATATTAAAAAATAAAAAATAAAAATATATATTTATAATAATTACTATTATTTTTATTTTACTTAATATAATAAAAAAAAGTAATATCTTTATATTTATATTAAATTAATAGTTTTTTAAAGAGGTATATCTAAGGATTATTAAAATTAATAAGCTTAGTCTTATTTTTTATTATAAAATAAAAATATTTTATATATTAAGTATTAATATTAATAAAATTAATATAATTAATATAATTAATCTTTTTATAAAAAGCTAATATATTAATAAAGAAATAATAAAAAATTAAAAAAATATAAATAAAAAAAATACTTAGAAAATATATAATAATAATAAGATTAAGTAAAAAAAATATAATTAATAAAATATTATTATATAAGAGATAGGATTAATTATTATAAAAATAATAAAGAAATCTCTTTTTATTATTATAATAAATAAAAGGAAATTAAGGCTTTATTATTAATAAAAAAAAAACTATTATTATTAGTAGCTATTAGCTATTTAATAATATTAAAGAAACCATTAGCATAGACCTACTTCTAGCTAAGATATCTAGTATAAAGAAAGAAGATAGTTATTATATTGCTTTATTTAGACTAGTAAAATAATAGACTTATATATTATTAATATTTTAGCAGGGATACTTAAAAAAATCCTTTATCTTTTACTATAGCCTCTATTATCTTAGATTTAATAAGCTTTAATATAATATAACTATTTTACCTACCTAGCTTCTTATAACCTTAGAAATCATAACCATAACAAGCTGATTGGCTAGATAAGGGATTATAGAGAGGAAAAGTAAAACAGAGATAAGATAAGGTTAAAATACAAAAGACCAGCTTCTGATAGGTGCTCTTATTGCTTATATTACTTAAGGATCTAAGGAGCTATTTTAAGAGAAAGACTTCTAACTTATATAGACCATAACTCGGAATCTATTGGCCCGATTCGGGCCAAAGTCACACCGTTGGATAGTCTGTTTTTCAGGCTTTAAAACGGTATAGGTTATGCTAGCATCGGATAGCTAGAAGCCGAGCAATAGTATAAGATAGATAAAACCTTCTAGGGTTTTAAGCAGGGTTATCTAAGACCTAGATAAAAATACCCTTATGCAAGGGCACGGCTTTAGCGGTCTAATCAGTCTTTTAAGAAGTCCGATAGGTCCGAAGTCACGTGACTTTTCCTAATTAGGAAATAGAGCTAAATTAGCCTTTTAAGGCTATATTATAACTCCTTTATTTCTCGCTTATCTAAGCATATATAGCTTAGGTAAGTATATATATAGATAATGCATAAGCTATATTATAAGGTATTAGAATCCTAGGCTTATATTTCTTAAGCTTATTTTTCTAGAATTTTATTTATAAGAGACCCTCTAGGTATAAGATATCTTATAGTATTATTAAAAAATAATATAAAACCTTAATAAAAAAAATAAATAAAAATATAAAAAGTTAATAATAATAAATATATTAAAAAATTTATTAAATTAAATAAATAATAATTATTATAAGTATTTATAGACTTAATTAAATTATTAAATTAAACCTCTTAAATATTTAAGAAATTATATTATATAAATAAGAAAATTATAAGTTATAAGGGTTAATAAGCCCTTACTCTTACTTAGGGAAATAATTTTATAAAATAGCTTAAGAATTAATATTATTATTAAGGTAAATAATAGCCTTAATCTTATAATAAAAGGTAATTTATATAATAATCTAAGTAATATACTTATAATTAAAGAGATATAAATAAAGAGTTTAAGAGTAATATTAATAAAGCTAGATAATATTAAGCTAAGAAATTATTAATTAAAATATATAAAAAACCTAAGAAAAAGTAATATTTATAGTAATTATATAAAGAGCTTAAAAGGTAATAATAAGCTAAGTATAATAATTAATAATAATAGCCTTATATATAAATATAATATTTTATAATTAAAAAAAGATTAATATATTATAATAAAAAACTAAGAAAAATATAACTTATATATATAAATTTCTTTATTTTAATTAAGTTATATTTAAAATAATAAATAATCTTAATAATATTAAAAGCCTAATAAAAGTAATTTAAAGTAATAATAAAATAATTTAAAGTAATAATATTATAAAAATAAGAATTAATAATATTATTATTTAAGAGATAAGATTAATTATTATAAAGATAATAAAAAAATCTCTTTTTATTATTATAATAAATAAAAAGAAATTAAGACTTTATTATTAATAAAAAAAAAGCTATTATTATTAGTAACTATTAATTAATTAATAATATTAAAGAAATCGCTAATATAAACTTACTTTTAGCTAAGATATCTAATATAAAAGAAGAGGATAGTTATTATATTACTTTATTTAGGCTAATAAAATAATAGACTTATATATTATTAACCTTTTAATAAGGACTCTTAAAGAAATCCTTTATCTTTTACTATAGCCTCTATTATCTTAGATTTAGTAAGCTTTAGTAAAATATAACTATTTTACCTACTTAGCTTTTTATAACCTTAGAGATTATAATTATAATACTTTATATAGCATAAGAAGCTATTAAAGCTTAGGGGCTTTATAAAAGAGGAGCTTATATAAGATGATCTTTTTATAAAGGCTATATAAGTAGCCCTTATTAATTAAAAATATCTTACTTATAGATTAATATAGGTCCTCTAACATAGGCTAGGTCAATAGCCTGTTGCAGCTGCTCGAGCCATAAAACCAGTGACCGTGAAGGACACATTGCCAGGGGGGGGGGAGGAAGGTTTCGGTTATGAAGGAGGAATACGGGGAGGAAAGATAGGCTAGATAGCTAGAATGTAATATCTCAGTTATCACGACCATGTCATGACAGGGGCGGTCAGGCGCGGCAGAACCCAGGGAAGGGACCTACTAGCCTGACCAATAGGCTCGAGTAAGGCATGCAAGTCGAACGGAGTCTGTTCGACTTCCTTCGACATCAAGAATGAAACAATATATATAGATACACCCACTAGCACTTTCTTATGTACTCGCTACCCCAGCTATCAATACAACTTAGTTACACTCTATACCCTAGAGCACATTACCAGACGTGACACTCCCCCGTTCAAGCTTACGCAATATTCTCCTCTGCTAACATAAACCTACGGTTTATTCCTGGGAATCACATAACCGTCACACCAGTGGTTTGCTAAACTTTAATTAGCCGCATAATAATTTTAAACACAATACTAATATTACCCCTTAATTAATTACCTCTTTATACTAATTATATACAGAAGTAATTATCTAAGGAGTAATACGCTAAGCCCGCTAGTTAAACTTAGAAGTGAGCGAATTTTATGAGTTCTTGCGGTAGCACTAAGATAGCTTCTTTTAGCCGTTTCAACTCCATCCCATCGAGAAGCCGCCATCTCTCGTATGTGTTGATGCTTCAAGGGAATCTAGACTTGCCTGAGTGTCTTAGTCTTCTGCAAAGGCATCCGGGCTTGCCGGAGCATCTCGGCCTACTCTTTGTATCTGAAAGCCATCGTATTTAGTGCTACTATTAAGCATCTGGCCTTAGTATAAATATCCAGCCATATTCTCTCCGAGTTAACATTCATCCTTCAAATACCATCCTCACCATCCTCTTCATATCACCTTGATCTTCTTGTCCTTAGAGAGCTAAATTCAGTGTGGGGCAATTCTATTCCCTATCCACCATCCCAGCCATCCAACATGAAGTTCTTCAACATCCTTCTTAACCTCTCACTTGCTGCTGGCTTGACCAACGCCTTACCAGCTGAAAAAGGTGCGTTCGCTTACGGCTATAATTTCTTGACTAGATATAGCTGCATGTTTGCGGACTAGTGAGGATCTTGACTAAATGTTAGATAGATGGAACGTCTCTCCGTTCCTCCAAACGCACCCTTGGAGATGGCCGGAGGGGGGCTACAGGGGACACTACGCTGCTCCCTACGGACAACTGCCGCACAGATTTTGGCAATGCTTTCGTGATCGTAGGCCCGCAGGAAATCGCCGCCGCCGCTCAAGCTGCATCTGTCTGGATTCACCCTAGCGGCGGCTATGCTGTTGGCCGACCTCAGCAGGGCACTACTGCATATCCTCATCTCTTCCGAAACGATGAGAATCTTCGGTGGGACCCATCCGTTGCAAGTGCCCTGCGGCCGAATCAAGACTTGTACGAGTTTCCTATCTTGTCCTCGGGACGGTCCTATGCTGGTGTGAGTATATAACTTTGAAGCCTGCGCCTGCCTTCTTGTTAACAAATTGCATAGGGTGACCCGGGGCCGAATCGTATTATCGTTGCTATCAACCGCAGCAACGCCAATGATAACTTGATTTATGTCGCCGGAGTAAGTAGAAGTATTCTTGACTATGATTATTTCCCTAGTGCTAACATAAAATTTCTAGGTTACTCATAATGGGCAGACTAATAACCGCTTCAGGCTAGCAAACGAAAGATGCTAGATGCACAGGCGGTGATATTATAACGTAGTAGATGGGCTGAATGGTATTTAAGGGTAAGGCCTCGGTTACCACCGAGACCGAATCGGAGGGTATCAATGACAACTACAGCCACCATCGACACAGTTTGAAAACAGCATATAAGTTATAGCAGGATATTCACTTCTTATTGTCTTTATTTAACACACCATAGTTAGTACACACAGGAATCCAACTCTAGTCACTCGTTATATATCCTTCCGATCTATCCTTCGCGTAGCTATTAATCACTACCTACCGACAAGTTAATATAAACTAACCTCCACACCGCAATATAAGTAGTATATAGTTTCTAAATACTTATCTAGCCGTCGTGGATGATATGTAACTAAAATTTAGGCCTAAGGGTGTCGTTTCTTTATTAGGTTTGTCAAGATGGGTGGAATTTAGATGGTTATATTGTTTGGATTTTGATTGCTAGTGTGAGTATATAGGGTTTATGGGCGGGATTTTTACTCGATTCGAAGCTTGGAAGTTAAGCATACTGCAGCCATTTAATACTTAAGAATATAGACTAGAAACGCACTGCGTTTCCGCTTTCTAACTAATTACTAACTAGTTATGTCTCCCAAAAAGCAAGTTCTGTAACACACAGGCCCTGGAGGCCCTGTTGAAAGACCGACCCTATTCAGTCCCTAGATAGAAATCAAGAGCTTTCCTATGACTTCCTTTGCAACCTGCTACTGAATGCGACAGTATATATATGTAGCAAGAAACCTTTGCAAGGAATCAACTTAGTTCTCATCTCCTTCCCTGCCAGTTACTACCGGCATCCACACCAATATACTGTTTTATATTCAATCTTTATTATATGGATCTCTAACCATGTCCTTCTCGCAGGATTCATTATCCCTTACCGTCCCTACAACGCCCTCAACGTCGAACCTCTCCTTGCCGGCGCCCAGTGTTGCTTCCAGTGCTCCTCCGAGTATTGCCTCGATTCCCACCGAGAAACTTTCAATCTGGACCTTCTTTCGATATGCCAGAGGTTCGGAGCCCGAATTCAGGCCAAAGCAGAGATCTGATCGAAGTGGGAAGTCCTCAAATAAACGCCTACATTACTGCATCGCCTGTTGGGATAATAAGAAGAAGAGTTGGAGTACAATATACACATCAGGAGCCCGGGATCATCTTCGTCTCAATCACCCATCTCTGTGGAAGAGATGGCTGGATATGGAAGACCGGCAAACCTCTTCCAAGCCTAAATTAGTGCCTGGCCAGCAGGTCATGAATTCGTTTTTGCTTCAAAAGGATGAAGCTTCGAGAGGACTGGTCCTCCGAGAGGTTTATGATCGGCCGCGGCATTTCCAGGCGTTGCTAGCACTCTGTGCTAGAAGGAGGCTTCCTCTCAATGCTATTGAGTGGCCAGAACTCCGTGATCTCCTCCTCTCTGCTAATCCAGAGATCTCGGATCTTGCACAGTTTAGCAGAAGAACATTCACTCACGCGCTGGTTCTCAACTACGAGAGATATCGTCAAATACTCCAGAACAACATCCAGGAAGCTATTGGGGATATCCATATATCAACAGATATGTGGACATCTCCAGCTCGAAAGGCATACCTCTGCATCTGTGTTAGGTGGATCTCCCAGGATTACCATCTGAAACCGACTCAACCCAAAATGCCTCAATATTCAGACGCTCCCCAGACGTCAGTTGTGTACAGTGTAGGGATGGGCACATGTTTAATACAAATGTGTATTGAACTGTTTTTTATTATAATGAAATAGAATTTTATTCCGAATAAAAAAACGCGGTTTTTATTGCTGTATAACTACCCATATATGAAGCTGCCCAAGGGTCATATAATACAAATAACCAAGCCAAATTAGGTCAACTTTTCCCCCATTCCTTCACTCTCTGACCCATCTTGGACCTCAAATTTGTCCACAATCGTCTCCTCTCCGTCGGAGGCGGGTTGGTGAGTGAACTCGCCGATAACAGCGTCAACTTCCAGACTTGATGCGCAATGGATTTCAATATACGTATCTTCGAGAGTAAGCCAGCCGTCTTCTGTCAAATCTTCCCAGCTAACCACCGTAGAATCAACCTCATTGCGATGATCAAGAGGTTGATTCTGAGACTGCGTTATCCTCTCTAACACCCGTTCGTTCATGTAGATGAACGCCAACTTGTCAGCGTTGGCTGGTGTGAGCCTGTTGCGCGCCTTGCTGTGGAGGAAGTTAACTGCCGAGAATGATCTCTCTAAAGCGAGCGGTTAGTTAGAGCTAGGAGCCAGGAAAACCGAAAGACCCACGCAGATAAAAATGCTTTATGGTGGCCCCAAGCTGCCTTTTGTGCTTCTCTCAATCGAGCCAACTGCAGTTTCGACTTTTTGAAGAAGGTCTTTTTGAAGAGGGTGACAATTGATGTAGCGTTTTTGAATGCCTCCTCAAAGAACGGCTGCTCTAGGACCTCTTTGATGAGTAGCTGTACCCCATGTGAATCGCAGAGGGAAAAGAAGCAATGTTGGGATTCCTTTCTTGCAACCAAATGCACATGAGCTTTCCTCGTTACACTATCCGTGTCTGTGCAAAACGAATTAATGCGTAAGAAGTTACCCTTGCAAATTATCTCCAGCTCAGGATACAAAAGGTCAACGTAGTGCTCAGCCTTGTGTTGAATCTGTCCCGTATCAAACGTCTTCCAATAAAAGGCCAGACAATTTTCCACCTGTATCGAGATAATGATGATTCGATGACTCGTGATATTGTCTGGTCCGTCAAAGATCACGTTGATACGTTCTGTCTGGTTGAGGATATCTTGAACTTGGTTGTGGTGCCCAGAATAGGTCGGAGCTAGCAGCCGCTGCACTCGGCGACGAGACGGTGGTTGCCAGGCAGTATTCAGCTTGCTCAACAGAATCCGCATTTGTTTGGACTCGAATAGGTTAAATGGACGGCCATCAGCAAAAATTGTTCTGGCAGCAAGCTCATCAAGCATCTGCTTAAAGGTCTTGTCCACCACAGGAAAGTGCTGAGTAAGTTGAGACTGCTGAGACTGCTGCTGCCCTCTGTAATTGGGGCAGTGGCTAAGTAAGTGCTTCTTCTAACGAGTAGTGCCCTTGGCTGTCTCGTGGCCGCAGTGCTTGCACTTAACTCGTGAGTTCTTAAACCCCGAGCTAGCGTCTGAGGAAATCGTGATAAATCTCGGTGGACCTGGCGGAGTGACTGCCTTCTGAAGTAAAATCAACCATAAACCGTACCTATTCTAAGTGGAGTGGAGTGTTCTTCGCTGCGGTTTATCTCGGCCTTCAATAAGGACTATATCAGAGACTAGATGCAAATGTTATCTCGAGAATAGTTTTACATGTTCTATTGAACATATCCGAGTTGTTCAGCTTCGGTACACTCCTTGCCTTTCGATGCTTTCTGTTTCTCTCTCATATCAATCAGCTGGATTGTCCACAGAGCCTCATCATCCTCTGCCAGCACAGTCAAGGCAGCCTCATACCCTCTAAACAAATGTGAAAACTCCTCCAATGCCTCTCCCACTAGATATTTCTTGGCCACCTCGAAAGGTGACAACCCATTCTCATTCTCCGCCCACGACGGCGCCCCATTTGCCAACAAGACCCTCGCAATCTTGATCCTCCCATATCGGCAGGCAAAATGCAGCATGCCCCACAGACCTTCCGAGCCTAGGTAGGTGTTCTTTGGATTAATATCTATAAGAGACTGTGCAAGTTTTGCATCATCGCCGTTTTGGATGGCCTTGACGAGTATCCTCGTGGAGAGAACTTCCTTGGAGTTAGAGTGCATGTATTCCAGGAGGAAGGGGAAGGCTGCGGTCCTTGCTGCCAGTCCTGAAGAGCATAGTTCTGCAAGGAGCTCGGGAAGCATGCGCCGGACTGTTTTCTTTGCTGTTTCGGGGCGTTCTTGTTGCAGCCGGTCGAAGACGGCCTCAATGACGTGATAGTTTCCACCGACACACGAGGTGAAGATAATGTTTTGGGACATTGGAGCGTCCCAGTCCACCGAGGATTTTCGGAAAAGCTCGGTGAAGGTGCCGCAGAAATGTTCTTTCTGCAAAAGGGCCATGGCAAGGGGCGTCATGCCTTGGCCATTGCTGCAATTTGGGTCAGCACCGCCCTGGAGCAGCCTTGAGACAGCCTTCCATGCGCCACTCATAGCGGCAGCGTGCAGAGGAGTATTTCCTCCAGCGAGTTTGGTGTTGACATTGGACCCTGAGGCAATCAACATGTCTATGCAATCGACATGGTCGTGATGAGCAGAAAGCTGCAATGGGTGCAGATGCATAACATCCCCAATCTGGTCCCGACTTCCGTGGTCCAAGAGCCATTGAACTGCGTTAGCATGGCCCCGCTCGCACGCAATTCCGAGCGGAGTCTTCCCAGCCTTATTTGTCTTGTCGAGATCCTCTCTCGAAGTGACGAGTAGCTCCAAGACCTGAACCGAACCGCTGTCAGCACCCAGATGGACCGCCGTGTTTCTCTCCTTGTCCCTATGATGGACGTTACATTCGCATAACAACTCCTTGACAACATCCGAAGCACCACAGAGAGCTGCGAGGTGAAGACTTGTACGGCCCCGTGTGTCTTCACGGTTTGGATCCCAGCCATGTTCCAAGAAGAGCTTAATGAACTCAACGTCATTCCGGCAGGCTGCAACCTCCAATAGGCGCCAGCCATGGGGTTCAAAGGAGAATTTCCGTGCCACATCCAGAGACGAGGCTTCGCTCAGGAGAGCTCGAGCCCCAGATAAGAACCCGTGTTGTGTGCAGACGATAAGGAGACAGGTGTGTGACTTGTCGTCAAGATTACCTGGTCTGTGGCCGATTTCCAGAAAGGCCGCGGCGAAATCAGGAAGTCCCAGGGATAGCAAAGATTCGACAGTGGCCATTAGGTCTGAAGATTCATTTTCCGTATCACCCTCATCGGCTTGGCGGGATTGTAGATGTCGCGAAATGAAGTAGAGCATTTCCCAATGCTTGGGGCCGATATCCTCCGAACCATGAAAATACAGACAATGCTCCGTAATCGGTAGACCGTGCTTATGGAGACACTCCACAATGGGAATTTGCCCCTGTTTTATGGCCTCTTTCATTAGGTCTACTTTCCCAGCCTTGAGGTCAAGGTCATGCAAAAGAAGGAGCTCGATGCATTCCAAGTGACCACCCTTGCAAGCCCAGTAAGCGGCTGTCTCCCCGATCTCGTCGAGTGTGCTCACCGGCACCCCTGCTGACAAAAAGAGTTCGAGGATTTCCCGCTGGCCCTGCTGGGCGGCTAGATGGAGGAGCGGACGACCGGCTCTCACTTTGTGGAACGCGTTGGCACCGGCTTCGATCAAGACTCGCGCATTGTCGGGTTTTTCCCCGAAGATAGTGGCAGTCAGGGGTGTACCCCCAGCCCCGTGGTCGATGGCGTTCACGCTGGCGCCGTGCTTGATGAGGTACTCGAGGGTATCAGTGTTGCCCATCTGTGCTGTGAGATGTAAAGCCGTTACTCCACTACCGTCCACAGCATTGACGTCAAAGCCTGCTGCTACAAGGCTTTTGACAGGGGCCAGGCATTTCGTGGAATTGAGTACCCTGTGGAGAATCGTTTCGCCTGTTTCATGGTCCTTATCTAGGAGACTATGCCCTTGTCGTAGGAAGACGTCGGTCAAAGTGCTTTTGCAGTTGGAGATGGTGAAGCAAAATGCACCAAACAACTCCTTCTGGTGTTCCATTGGCCCGTTCCTCTCCTGGACGAGAAATTCGAGGATGCTGTCGTCTGTGGAGTGGCCACTCATCAACAGGGCCATGGCCAGAGTGACAGGCGAATTGCCGAGTTTGTCCTTTGTGTGTAGGTTGGCTCCGGCGGCGACGAGAAGCTTGCACGTTTCGAGGCACTCCACAGTTACCGCAAGGTGAAGCGGAGTCTGGCCTTCGTCATTGGGAACATTTGTGAGCACTCCGTTCTGAAGCAGTGCAGATACCAAGACTATTGCATGTTTACAGATGGCCCAATGCAGTAAGGTATCTCCATCAGCATTGTTGCAGGAGACTTGCGCCATGATTCTAGCTTCAAAAACGCGATCTCGACTTTTGGACATGCTGAAAGACACCGGTAAATGAACCAAGACTCGCGTAGTTGGCGGTGGCAGTGTTCCGTTATGCGGTTGTGCTGTTGGGAGCTCTAGGCACTCATTTAGGCTCCCACAGCCTTGCGGCTGAAACAGCTGTTTACCACACCGCTTCCTTTTTCAAGTCCCCATCTGCGGGGTTTGAGCCAACCGAAGCACTGATTCAACGCCAATCTAAATGGTTGGCTGCATGGTACCTATCAGTTTGTGAGTGTCAGAAAACAGACCCTTCCCCATCACCAATTCCGTTGGGGCAAATCGTTTCCATCGCACTCAATCTCACCTCAAATCTCTCGAGGTACTGAGCATGAAACAGAAACAGACAAAAGGATTACCGACATGGCTTCTGAATCGTCTCGCAACTATCGCGAGTGCACCCACACTCGTGATCCCGCCATCATCCAAGACTATGGCCAGTTCCTCAACTCGGCAACTGTGAGCTTGGTCTCGCCACCGGACAGAAAGAATGAGACCGAGCCCAGCCGACTTCAAGTGACGTATGACCTCTTCCAGGCCGTGGTCGTGGCAAAGTACTTTGAGGGTCTACAGGTCGAGGTAGTTGATGGGGACTTCTCTGCCTTGGGGGGCTCTTCTCTTGCGCGGGGTGGGTTCTTCCAAACTCGCCGCTACCCTGACCAGAGGATTGCGAAATTTCCTCTGATCCCCGACGACACTGGCATTCTTCCCAAGAGCGCATACGAGTCCCTATTGAAAGAGCTACGAATTCTAAGCCATGCTCCCCTCAAGAAACACGACAACGTCGTCCGGCTAACCTCTGTCCAATGGGCCCGGATTGATCCAGTTGCGCACTCGTGGATTCCAGTGCTTTTTTTGGAGGAGGCTCAACACGGGTCTCTTCAAGAGTACGTCGCGTCGAAGAAGCCCGACATCGAGACCTGTTTGCAGCTCAGCCAAGAGATCGGGGGCGGTCTACAGGCCCTTCATGCCAGCGGGGTCGTCCACGGAGATCTGAAATTTCAGAATGTTCTGGTCTTCGGCCTGGAAGACGGGCGAGTGAGGGCAAAACTGTCCGACTTCGGTAGTTCCATCATCAAAAAAGAGGATTGCCAGATGGTTACCCTAACTGCGGGTACTCCCCCGTGGACCTCACCAGAGCACGGCGAGCCAGTTCAAACCGATCTGTTGTGTGGCACAGATATATATTCGTATGGCCTTCTTGTGTGGAAGCTCTGTCTCCTGGGTGAAAATCCGTTTGACGGCCAGGACAGCCAAGATATCCACCGGCGGAAGAAAAGTGACCTGATCCTCGGCGAAGCGGCCATGTCCCTCGAAGAAGGCTACCAGAAATCCATGCTCCTTGCGGGCCAGGCGGTGACCAGCGGTGGTCGCTTTCAGATGTACGAGCTAGCCGTGTCGATACCTCGACGATGCCTTCAATACTGCCTTTCTGCTTCGATAGAAAACAGGGACCTCGATAAGGCAGTGGAGTCACTGAACTATGACTTAGTTGCGTACGTTGAAGAATTTTCATTCACCGTGTTCTAGCGGCCTGAAGAATTGTTCCATCAGGTAAACTATTAACGAATATCAGGCTTTCAGAGGAGCTTCCCAACCCGAAGAGTGGTGGCCAACAATTGTTCGCAGACAATCGTGTAAGTGGCTCACAAACCCTACATGCGGCACCTTATCTCATGTCATATCCAGTTGACGGTTAACCATGTGCGGCTCTTCGGTGTGCCCAGGAGTGTGAGGGTCATGTTTCATCAGTGCGTCACCAAGATTACCGAAAACCCTAAAGCAGTGGACTCGACCACCGCGATCGAGTCCTTGTTCCAGCTTAGTCTCCAAATTTTTGATGGTTTCGGGCAGACGAAGGGTAGCGTGGCTTCCGCCGTGTCCCTAATGAGGGATGCGGCCATATTGGGCAACCCCGCCGCTAAAGTGATGCTGGGACAGTTCTACGAAGCCTGCGGGGTGGTGATGGATTCTACGATGAGAAGCGAGTACGAGACGCTACTGGCTCAGGGGGTTGAAATGGGCTCACTTCTTGGACGAATCTGGCTGCGTCGTTACAACCGTCAGCTACTGCGAAAAGCTGAACAAGTCCAGGCCCATGAAGTAGCTGGAAGATCACTTCGGAAACATAATGACTCCAGATTCGACCCTGAAGCCGAGATCGACAAGTTATTCGACGAAGACAACTTTGCTTCATTGTCCAGTCAACCCTCCGCAGTTTGGAGCATGGGTTGCCTGTGGTTGAGTCAGAGGAAGAACTCATTTTTGCATACCGGGGCTGCTTTTGGGGTGAATCCAGATCGGTTTCGGGCATTCCTCGGATTGCTTCCTCAAATTATCAACTGCAGAGATCAGGACGGTAACACGCCACTCCTCCTTGCGGTTCGGTTTGCTCATGTCAAAATCGCCAAGCTTTTGCTTGAGGACGGAGCAGATCCTTCGCTGGCGAATTACCAAGGAGAAACCCCATGGCATTGGCTTGTGGCTATCGAGAATCCTGAAGACATCACAGACCTGGCCAAGCTTTTACAATCCGGGGGAAAGAGTGTCCTTGACGCCCCAGCAAAACGCTCAAGTGGTTTGATCCACATGTTCGGCATCAACCAGGGAGGCACAGCCCTGCACTGGGCCGTACAACTGGGGATGACTGGGCTCGTAAGGACACTCATCTCATACGGGGCAGATATCCAAAATATTTTCGAAGAAGTCAGACCGGTGGATATTGCCATTCGGAGAAACAAACCGGAGATCCTCCGCGTATTCCTTGAGGAGTTACGCCGAAGAGGCGAAACCCTCGCCCAGCCGGTTCGCTCTCCTATGCTGGACCGGACTTACAAACACATCACACGTGGCACATGGTCCATTAATTACGTCGTCGAGGCCGCAATTTTCTATTCATGTCACGAACGGCTAGCGTATGGTGGTAAAGGCTGGGTCGACGCCTTCAAGCATACTTTGCTTGTCCTTCGCGAGTTTGGCTTGGCTCCAAAACTCCCAATATCAGCACTTCCTCAGCTCCTATACTGTACGGGGGACAACACTGGCATTTTGAAAATCCTGTCAGAAGAAAATTTTCTGGAGGGGGGATGTGACCAGGCAAAGTTCTGGGCCGATGTCGCGGAGAGAATCATCCGAAACGCTGACACCTCAAATGTCTTGTACGCCATGAAGCGTGCCAAGACATACTCTGCTGACGGCCGCATTCCAAACGCAGAGAAGCTCCTGCACCTCTGCGCAGAGAGTCTTACATGTGACGGAACGGTAGTGGACGTGATTGCCAACGAGGGCATCAGAATGGATTTTCCTACACACCAGTCCCGGACACCCCTAATGAGCGCCATCTCGAACCGAAATTTCGAGATTGCTTCTGCTCTCATCCAGCATGGGGCTGATGTCAACACCATGTGGAAGCCGATTTATTCCATTCCGTCAGACATAGAGCATCCTGATGTGAACATTCTCTTTGAGTATCTCATTGGCAACCTGGACACAGACTTAGTGCCGCTGAGATACCTCCTCGAGCCGTTGCACTCAAAGAAGGACCTGGTTGCTTCGTTCATTGTGGTGCCCAGCGAGAAAACGACGGCGTTACACTTGGCTTGCCAATTCGGAAACCCCCTAATCGTGGATTATATCCTCAACAAGTTCAGCACCCCATATCACCTAGACTTCATCCATAAGCAAGGGTCCACAGCATTGCACATTGCAGTCTTTTACGGCCATGCTGATGTCGCAAGAAAGCTCTGTGAAAAATGCGCGCGAGTCGACATCCTCGTAGGGGACGAATGTATAAATCGCAAAGGCCGAGGCAACGCCCTGGACTTCTGCTATTCTCTGATCGTCCCAGGAACCAGTCAAATGCAAGAATCTCACGGCATAGTTCGAGACCTTGAAGATGTCTTCCTGGGTCGCTTGGAAATCTCAAAAATGCTAGTACGCGAGCGTCAGGCTGTTCGCACAATTGACTTGGAGGACGACGATTCCATAGCTTGGCCCTTCAACCTGTGTCTCACCGCGGTAAGGCAAAACATGAACCGTCTCCTGAAAATGGCACTACAAGACCTGAGAAACGACCCCGAGTCTAGCATGCCCTGGCAAGATGCGTTAGGCCGGCTTCTCCTTATCGCTGTGCTCAAGGGCCGAACTGACAGCGCAAAGGTTCTTGTGGAATACGGCGCGAATGTGAACCATGTGCTCTGCGAGAATAAAAAAAACACCCTTCTTCACCGAGTTGCTGAGAACCGGGATGCGGAAATGGCCTACATGCTTTTACGGGCTGGTGCCGAGGTGAATGCCTTGGATAAGACAGGCGCGACGCCCCTTACGTATGCTTTGGGGTGCCAGGATCTGCCTACGTGTCAGGTGCTGGAACATTTCGGTGGGATGACCACTCTAGATGAATGCTGCATCACTCGACTTGCGACGAACATGGACTGGGCTTCCTCTGACGACGACACAGAGTACGAGAGTGATGCAGAAGAGTGGGAGGATTTGGAAACAAGCGAGGACGAAGAATGATGGCAGTCTGCAGGCAGCAGAAAGACTAAAAAAGGTTCACTGTGTTAGCATGGGGATATGATGCTTTGATGTGTTAATAATGTTTTATTTGTCATACTTGAAGCCCGGCCCTTGATGGGATAACTGAGCAGAGATAGAAGAATGATGACGCTTCCCCTTTGCCTCACTTAGAACCCCTCAACACAAAGCAACAGCTTCGCAACAACATCTTCCACAAACACCAACACTAAACCCCCTCCACTGAGAACACTGGCTTCGTCCCACCTAAAGTCATCATCCAGACATGCCATCATTGCATCACGATACGCCGTACCCATTCTGTGGGCGACAACCGCCGAATGATTCAGCACATACGTCTGGAGGTCCCCATGGCCGTCAAAGCTCGGCAAGTCCTGCCACATCGCAATCTCAAACAGCATCAATCCGAGCGAGTATATGTCGTATTTCGGTTGAAATCGCACATGTGTGCTACCACGTAGATCTGGATGTTGCCACAAGTGGAGCGGAGAGTCGGGATCGCGCGTGTCAATGGTGACCTCCCCTGGCTTTTCGTGGCGCGAGACACCAAAACCGACGATGAGAGGTCGACTGAAGTCGATAGCGCCCTGGCCGGTGCGGGATCGGAAGAGGAGAATGTTCCAGCTGCAGAGGCTCTTGTGGACCCAGCAGACGCTCAGGAGAGAGAGGACACCATCGGCCAGGGCATGGGCTAGACGGTAGCGCTCCTCGAGGGTTGGTAGAGTGTTGCGGCTGATGCGCTTCGTCATGCCAACTGTTTCAAGTTTGCGTCGGCTTGTGGTGGGGAGAAGGGAGTAGAGCGAAACCGCTCCGCGACTTGGGTCTGCCAAGTCGGGGAGAGAGTAGACCAGGCCAAACCGCGTGTGGCTGTAGCGGATATAGCCGTGGCAACCGGGGAGTGACTTGAAGTAGGGATGGCCCGCGAGCTTGAGAAGTAGTGCGAGAGTGGCAATCCGCTTGTTGAGTAGCTGGACGTCGGCATCAGGGAGGGAATTCGGGTACTGGGCCCCTTCTACCAAAACTGTAGAGCCGTCTGATTGCAGTTTGCATAAAGTGCGAGTTGACTTTCCTTGACTTGGTCCTTGGGGTCCGAGTAGCATGTCCACCTGTAAGACTACTCGATCCAGCTCCGACGGCGATACGCCTCCCTCAAGTCTCTTTGCCTTGACAATAGCAGCGGTGTGAATGGCTTGGTATAGATTAGTGTGGCCGGCCCGTGTCGCCATTGCCTCTTCAATGCTTCGCAATTCAGTCGGCTCCATTGCAACTGACAGCATTTTCAGAGCAACAAGTCGCCCGGTGACCTCGACTCCATTTCCACCCCGACTAGATGACGGAAGGATCAACTCTAGGTGGTCATTCAGATCCTTCAGCGTCTTCAGGGCCTCCTCGAGCTTCACTCTATCGCTCACGTCGTTGGAAAGCGACCATCCAAAGTTGACCTTGCGGAAGAAGCTCACGGCCCGGCTACGCTCCTGTCGAATGGTAGTATCCCGAGACAGCATTGCAGTGACCCGAGGACTGGAAAAGAGAGGGTCAACATTATGTAGTCCAGTCGACGTGGGAGCCGAGGCCAGCGACGGGGCGGTGCCTTGCGAAACCTGCCCAGAAGGAGTGGAGGATGATGACAACCCAGGAGTGAGATCCATGGCGTACTTTCCCCTCAGCTTGTTCAGTCTCTCAAGGCATCTGTACACCTCAGAAAGGATCCCAAATATCGTCTGTTCCACTATCCTGTAGTCCATGGTGGCCCAGTTGGCGTCGGCAGCGAGGAGGATGCATCGTCGCAGCGAGTTATCATGGACAACGGGCTCCCCAGATGCGGGGTCCTTGGTGACGAGCCCGCTCGCTTGCACCCAGGTCTCGAAGCGAAAGTATTCAACCGCGATTAGAGTAGATAGGGCGCCTCAGAAACACTCAAGTGTTAGCTAAACCACCCCATTCGTGTTCGCCCGAGGTCATGCTCACTAGCGGTGTCTGAGAAATTCCGTGACGACGAGATATGGCGATAAAGGTGAAAGACCTGTTGAAAAAGAGATGCCGAATTTGAGACAAAGTCCATACTGTCTGTCGTGTTCGCGATCGCGTTACCTTTACTTCCACATGCATCCGCCTGGTGCAGCTCACGCCCAGATAAGTATCAGGCAGCAAGTCTATACCAGCCGAGGAGGGAATTGTAACTACAATCACCAATTTATTTGTGTTTGTCTCACGTGCCTCGTTATAAGGCAGACTGCCCTCAGCTGCAGGCAGAATGACATGGTTCCACAATCGAGTTGGAGGCGCAGCACTGTGTGTTGAATACAGAAGCGGCTCAGCCTCAGTCTGAGAGGCGAAAAGCGAGGCATATTAAGTACCTACAGCAGCTATTGTTCACACCGACACATTCCCATACATCCATGGTGAGGCTGACTTCTGTCGAACCGGCTCCGCACAAGGAGCAAATCAAGGCGCTCTTACAGTGCTGCAACATCCTTTATTTCACAGCCCATTGCTTGACAAGCTGATTTCGACGCTTCTTTTCCGCGGTAGTGAGATAATAGGTGAAGCGTTATGGATACGCAACTTACTGAGATACACTGGCCCTGAGTAATGAGATGAGATCTTTAGCGATGCAGGGATTGGTTTTCTCTGCTAGCTATTGGCACCAAGTCTCATGATGAATCACAGTTCCTATAAGTCGAGTTCTTCATATTTCGCTCATCTATTAGGTTTTTGCTCTATAGACAATGCTCAAGACGAACTGTGTTGGTAAAAGCTTGACCAGATCAATCACCCACGACCCCCTGCCCCCCCCCTTAAGCGCTGCCTAACCTATTGTAATAGTTTTGAAACAATCTGCAAGGCCCTCCATACCAGTGTTCTCCTGAAGTCCGAGTACCTTAGGTTTGCCTGGGTTCTACGAAGCAAGAAGCCCGTGCCCCACATCCTCCCGCTTCTCAATCATCACAACTCTCTCTCAAGGCAGGCCCGCAATGATCAAATCCGGGACACGTGGGTTGATAATGATGTTGATCAAACCACCAGGGAAGATCTAGTATGTGACCCAGTTCTATAGGTCTATTCGAGGTTTATATGTCCCAGGAATGTCTCTAGGTTGAATACACGAAGGAAGATCTTCGTAATCAGCCAACAAGGAGATTCCATGAATATATATCTAGGTCGATCAGCGTGTTCGATTGCGATGCCGACTGCACGGTTGTATCGCTAGTGCGGGATGGTGTAGTTCTCCTGACGAAAAATGGCCCAGGGCACATCTCGGGCGTGCCAAAGGACATTGATATCTTCGTCCAGAATAGGAAAACGAAGGGATCGTGACGCTGCTGATGGGAGGTTTGCTCGGGATGCAAGGAGGTGGGAACTGCCAAGTTCTTATCGATAAGCCGGCTTGGCAAGACCCTGATAACAACACAAGCCATTGACAATACGGTTCAATACATTCCTTTCCACTTGATGGATAGTGGCAGAGCAGATGGAGTACCTAGAGAGGGTACATATCAAGATATCTATCTTAGATTTCCCAGAAAGAAAAGCTCAAAAAGGGCGAACCTTAATGCCATGGCCCACGAACCTCGTGTAACTGTATAATCATGGCGTTATATAAGGTCAATCGCTTGGCGTGTTAGGGGCCAGCCCCAGGGGAGAGTGAGCGTGCCGCGTGGATCTCCCCAGGCTGATGCTTGTCGTCCATTTTGAGCTTGAGACTCGGCCTCTGCGAGGTGTGGAAATCGTTTGCTTTGAAAGGCGACCTTAAAATTAACTAAATCGCCGAGGCGCTTCTATCGTTGGTGTTCAGGTGGCGATCGCGGGGAGGACCTGTCTGCCTGTTGGCCTGCATGGGGTTCGGTCAAGGTCTTCCCGCCCCCCCTACATGAAAGCTGACCTGCCAACATGTCAACACCAACCACCCCTCGATACGTTGGTAGAACCATGCAATCCATATGGCGCTTTCTTTACCAACCAGGCAAATGAATATGTCGACTTCTTGAGCCAATATTGGCTCTCTGGAAACGCCTTCTCGCTGACGATGTACGCGGTTCACCGCCAGTGCCCGTCCCTCCCAAGCTTATCGAGACTGCGACATGGCACAACGATATCGGCATGGATTATCGCCCAACAGTTATTGCGACTATTAAGCACGGCCGGAAAGCCATTGTGGCCAAGCTGAGTGATGGCGTCGTGTTGAAGTATTCTCGATACGCGTGGTGGGACAATCCAGAGACAGAAAGCATCCCCGAAGAAGCCCAGGATGCGAAAAAAAGTTTTTTGGTTGAAAGAGAGATACTCAGAGTCCTTGGAGATCATCCGCGCATCATCAAGTAAGTATACACCCGTTTCATAGGGCAACTACTCACCTTTCCCAGGTTCCTCGGTTCCTACGAGCCCCAAGGCCTCAGGTTTGAAGAAGCAGACTTGGGCGACCTCCAACAGTACATCGAACAGCATGCCACGATCCCCCAAGATATGCAAGCTAGCTGGTTCGTGCAAGCCTCGGAAGCGATTGAATATATCCACTCCAAAGGGGTGATACACTCAGACCTACGACTCGATAACCTCCTCCTTTATTCACGGTCAGATAACCATATCGATCTTCGCCTCTGTGACTTTGGAGGCTCTAAATACGGTGACCTATATGGCGGCAACCTCCCCGATGCAGGATTCTACAACCCAGCACTTTTTCACGGCGAAACCTCCGAGGCCATCGACATATTCAGTCTAGGTTCCATCTTTTTTACAATCAGCTCAGGCCATTGGCCATACCAGGTGGAAAGGGGGGAGCATTATCTGAGCTATTGCAAGAGGGTAGATGTTCTCTTTGAGCAGGGAGAATTCCCATCAGCAGATGATCTCTTCGCTGGTTCCATTATCATGAAATGCTGGAAGGGAGAGTATACCACTGCTGGTCTGCTCTTGGAGGATTGCCGCCGGCTTCACGCGAGCCTACAGAACCTTTAGATTAGGGCCAGAATACATCAGATGAATTCGCTTGCCACCGCGCTGCGTTATTATGGACGTACCCGGGTTCCCTCCCTAGAGTACAACTACCCCTCGACCTGCACCTATGAGCAACACAACTCAGAGCATTTCCCTCTCCTAAAGATGAGCGATCAGCATCTTTTAACCCTTGTCACAATCGCCAGCCGTTGTCACTCCGACGACCCCGAGAAGGACTGGCAGCGGACCTTGCATGAACGACTGCGCGATCGCGATCTGCACAGTATCCAACACGATATAGTCCGCCAAACTACTGCCGATCCGCGACAACCGTCCCTCGAAGAGCTAATTCAACACTGGAACTTGCACGAATATGATGTTCACGACTATGATGGCGAGCCCAACGAAACAGAAGACCAACCATTACCACTTGACATGCAACTCAGCAATCTGGGGATCAACACGACCTTTAAAATCTCTGGAGGTCTCTGGGACCGAAAGATACTGGCATCCATTGTCTGTGGGATGAACAAGACGGTGGTCAGGGATCTAGACAGGCTGGACGAAAGGAAGTGACTCGTCTTTTGGAAAACATGTCTGAACAGGTGCAAGCTCGCAAAAATGTTGGTCATTCGGATATTCTATCTAGAGGAAAGATGGACTACATATTATGGGAGCGAACAAATCAGGAGGTATTCCTGGGTGCAAAAGACAATCACGGCGAGTGGGAGTGGGAGGCATGACACTGGTTATGAGACCGAAGAACGGAGATGCCGACATGGGCAGAGACGTTGGGTCGGGGCATGGCTCGTATATGTGACAGGAAGCACCTCCATCTCAATACAATAACTCGTCTCACTGGGCCTCGGCTAGAAGGAGGAGAAAGACCGCCACAGCAAAGCAACAGAAGCAAAGGGCCTCCCCCAAAGCACTCCAGCAAGTCGAGGACTGCTTGCTCTGACCACATCTCATCTCGATTTCTTGGCTCAGCGGACTTCAGCGCGCATCCCTGCAGCAAACACCGTCCAATGATGGCCGAAACAGCTATGCTCCTGTCACATACGAGAAAAGAGCCAACATGAAATGAAGTTGGAGGGTGTGTGTGTATGGGGCTGTTGGTCATCTGACGCTCCAGGATAATGCCCATATAAGTGCGGCACAATCTGCTGCCTTGCGGTGTTCTAATGCGGTCGCCTTGTCTTCGCCACCCCTGAACCCCAAGATGGCCTCCTTGTGCTCCCTGCTAGGCCGGTTGATGCCGTCATTCAACCATGACTCTCATGCCAAAGCCTCCCCCAGAAGTGGTTCCTCAACTCCGCCCAAGGCAACACCATCCGAGGAGCACATGTCAAGCCTCATCACGGGGGTTTGTGTCTGCTCACTTGGGATTAAATGCCAAAAATTTGAGTGGTGTCTAACCACCCGGACCATCTATGTACATCCAAGTAGATCCAAGTGAGTGTTTCCTTGATTTGCGAACCAATTTCTAAACAGGGGCAGCGAGGGAATCTCGAAGGGCCCACAAGATACCCTTCTATAATTGGGATGAGAATCTCATCGTATCTAGCTAGACTAGCGTGATGGCAGGGGTTACAAGGACCATGTTCCACCAGGCGGGAGCAAGGGGCAGAGGGGTCAACATATCAGCTGCACAGTACCTGCTGAGGAATGTGGAATGGATCGGCCAGGTGGAGGTTGAATGTGACAGCTTTATCTGGACTCCACACATCTTGACAAAGGTGTTTCGACTCCAGATGCCCGCGCTTGCCGGTCCCGATGTCAACCACCCCAACGCACTTCGGAGGTGATTGTGATCCCTTGACGCCGGCCAAACTCGGCGTGAAGCATGGTTAAAATGGAAGGGCGGCCCCGGCAAGGCGACCAGCCACACATTAGATTTGGTTCGCCCAAGCATAATTAGAGGCAGGATGACCTTGAATAAACAGGAGTGGGGGGATATCGTCGATCTCCCATTACACATCTTCTCTGACGTAGAGGTATAACATAATGAATCAAGCCAAGGAATGCAGAGGTCTTAGACCCCAAGAGCCTCACTCGTCCTCTCAAACCATTTCCCACTCCCCACTAATTTTCTCCTCCGGGACACAGTCAGCCATGTCCAAACACTTCCTCGCTTCCTCCAAGTAATTCCGCACCCTTTCGACAGCCCTCTCATGAGTTTCCCCCTGACGGTGCTGCCAGTATAGATCTGACAACTTATCCACCACATTCGTGTCATCATCACAGAGCGTCTCTAACCAGCTAACGACGGTTGCATTGCAGGCCCCGACACGCCTAAAGCTCCAGACCGCCTGCTCCCACATCGCCCGCCGATTGCCGAGTTCAACGCCATTCAAGTGCTTGACGAAGCCAACCAGGTGGGAGTGGCCGGTAGGCTGTGCATCCTCGCCCAGTCTTTCAAGAACCCGCCCGTAGCATAGCAAGGCCGCCAAACACAACCCGATCTGATCTTCGTTCTGCGACTCGCGCAAGGTAACTATGATCTGGCGATATTTGTTCTCGGCATCGTCTGAGGCCACCCATTGGCGAAAAGGGCGACTGTCCAGTTGTATTTCCGCACAATAACAAAGGAACAGCGGCAGGGTATTCTCCAATCCTCGTAAGGAATGAATGTTTCGGTGCGTAAGGGCACTGTTACACGTTAGTCCCAGCCAAAGCCGACATCAGGGGAGTATTCTCACATCATGCACCGGGCCGAGTCCACTGTGCCATTTTCAAGACAGTTGATCAAGTCTGCCGGTAAAGTCTCGTACACTTGATTGGAAAATCCGACTGGCACATAGCGGAGGATGTGTTGTCGTAGTTCTTCCACATCCAAATCCTGGTATTGGAATTGTTGGTAGTCCAAAAGAACTTCTTTCACGTCCAATGCTCCAGCAGGCCCGAACGATACTGGCTCTATGGGATTGACACCTAAAAGGCGGCCGAGAGTACCCAAGTTATCGTTCGCTGATCTCTTGTTGTCAAAATTGTGTTGGTAGAGATCCGTCTTACCGCCGGCAGATTCGAACACCGATCGAACCAGTGAGATCTCGTGCATCTCTGCTTCGGTGTTACCTGTTAGCCAGGTTGTCTTCTCAGCTCCCCATCCCTCGAAATGTTTTATCCACGCCTTGGAGTCTCGCTCGATAAGCTCCGTAGCAGCCTCGACACACAGGCTGTGAAGTGAACCCAAGGCGAGGATGAGACATGAAAGAAAGAACCGCTCGCGTGCGTGTTTGGGAGCTTGCTACATAGTGTCAGTCATCCGCCCTAAGAATTTGGCAGTGGGAACGTACTCGTATGTCGCGCATCAAGTTGGCCCTCTCAATCGGTGGCAGCAGGCTTTTGTTGCGGATATTGTGCCGATAGTACCGGCAGAGCCCCCTACCGTGCCCGGATGAAACGCCTCGGACGGCTTCTTCCAGAAAGCGAAACTGACGCCTCCACCTTGCCTGTTGTTTGCCGCGCACTCTCGTCTCCGTTTCGCCCGGCTCCAAGACGTCATGGCAGAGGCTTCCCTGATGCGCGATCGACAAGGGAAAACCGAGATCGCGAAGGGTATGGATGCAAGAGGCAGCAACAACAACCACGTAAGACTTGTAATCGGAAGTCTCCCCAACGACATGTACAGGGGGGAGATCCTTGATCCATATCCAGGTAGAAGCGCCTGTCTCCAGTTGGACATGACACTCTACCCACTCTTCATTATCCAACGGTGCCGAGAGAAGATGGGGTGGCATGTGTTCAATGTCCTATTGAAGATAAGCAAAAGTCCAAACTGCCGGAGTATTCGCTTTACCGATTTGATGGTTCGCACACAAAGAATCTGTTGCACCGGGGTGCTGTCACCATTCTCCCCGGTGGCGTCGTTCGAAGCTGACTTGGGCCTTTCGGTATCGTAGCTTGAAAGGGCTTTATCAGCAACAACACTGGTGGTGATTTGAGCCAGAAGGCCCTCCCCGCGCGTCATGGCCATGGGTTTTTGCCCAGAAGCGAACTCGTGGTTGAAGAGTGGTGGGGTAAGAAACAAGAAACAAGGGATATGATTTCATGCATGGAAAGAAGGCAAACGAGGCAGCTAGATGCTGGTGCAGAAGTGTAACCCTATTCCGGGAGTGGGAGGATATTTGTATTTTGAGGCCTTCTACTCCCTCCCAGCATGATTTGTTCTTGTCGCCCAACTAGACCAAATCGGGTTGCCACTCTAAGTGACAACCCGATTTGGCTAAAAAGGACCCTGAGCTCCTACGCCACAAGCTTCGTATCCTCTTTAACCTTCACAACTCGATATGGCCCGTCACAGGCGCCGTTACCCATTCAAGGGTTCGACGAACGAATACTTACAGTACTTGGAGAACAAAGTCGCTTTATTGGCCAACCGCAACGCAAAGCTGGAATGGGAACTGCACCGAGCCCGATCCCAGTCAACAGAGTTCAACCTACCTTCACCATCAGATTCCTCCTGCACGCCAAATCTGGTGTTCCAAATAGAAACCCCGGAGATCGCAGAATTGGGAGCGTCAACCTTCAAACCACGCTGGGAGGACGCAACGGCTGATTTTCTTGCCCGGGTGCCGTCCACCGAAACGCAATGGTTCGAGACACGAAGCGAAACACAGCTATCCACGCCAGAACAGGTTGTCGACGCTTGGCGAATCCTCATTCTCCGTTCGCCCTTCATTCGTTCCGCTATTTCCTGCAAGCCATTGGCAACTCCCTTTGCCATCATTGAAGCGTACCAACGACTTCAAGGGGTCCTTCGCCAGCATGCGGCCAATTCGACTCAGTTGAGTAATTATAGCCTCCTGCTTTTTTTCTGCATCTGCATCGTGGCTCGGCAGCAAGGGATGAATGTTGAGGAAGTGGATAAGCTCACCGAAGCTTGTCTGCCCGAACGTCAGCCAAGCTCTGCCTATTGGATGAGGCTTCGAGGCGCTGCGAAGTGGGCGGCTGGTTTGATCGAAAAGCTAGAAGTCAAACTGGGTTGTCTGGGCTCTCAGCTCTTTGTGCTTTGTAAAGCTACGAGGTCCGATTGCAAGACATTTACTGAACATCAGTAGGTGGCCCGCCACTGGCGACATACAAGAAGTGGGCAGAGTGGAAAGAGACCAATGGATATCTCTTCGACCAGATCACGGCAAAGATCAACCCCCTCACATATGAGGCACAGGAAGATATCTGTATATCCTTCTCTCCGGTGTTTCTAATCGCGTACAGTGGTCCATGGAGGTGCGCCTATTGTTTCAGACTCGACCGGTGGATGCTAAGACATGAACCAGATTAGATGACGTCAACAAAGCCCTGGGAACGGATCTCAATCAACAGGAGTATGAGTGTAGAGCTCGAGTCGTGGAAGAAATAGAGGCGCGGGTCGAGGAGTCACGTGTTCAAGCAACCCCTGGTGAAGCTGAGTTTCCGCCTCGAGCAGGCAATGCAGACGGGTACCCACCAGATCTTGATGATACTTTTGTTGCGCTTCGGTCGTCGGAGGACAATTCCGCAATCGCGTCGAAGGGTTGTGGCGCAACGTTTCTTGCTGACGAACGCACTTCATCGTGGCCAGGTGTGCTCGCTCAAGCTACAACTCAGCCAGTTGTCGGGAACTACCTTCCGGATGTTCAGGAATCAGCCAGGCTGGGCAGGGCTTTTGTCCAGACGGGCAACCCAGATGTTATGCTAGGAGGCCCTGAAGCTGGCCAAAGTCATTACAGTGATTCACATGGGGAGGAGAGACACACAAACACAGGTCTGTTGATGGGCGAGGGCGAGGAGCTTTTTTTGTATCAGGATTAGGTGGCTGCTGAAATCTCTGCGGCTGGTTCGACCTTGACTAGTATGAAAGTAATATCATCCTCTATAGCTCCAAACGCGACTTCTTCCCTTAGCTCAAAGCCGTAGCCAGACTGCCAGTCTTCTTGAGCGACTCCCTTGGCTTCTTCAACGCTTCCCGTTGGATGCATCAAGGCCACTTTGGTGACCCGTTGATCAATAGGAACAACAATACTCATCGTGCCCACAGAGGTTCGAAGTGAATATTCCTTCTCCAGCCTGATAACCAGCTTATCAATCCGTATCGATGGACTCCCACTCCATGCCTTGATTTGGTTCGTCTTTGTTGGTCAGCTTCGAGCCATTGACGGGTTGGTATATGCTACTCACACGATCCTTGGAGACTTGAACCCATAATCGTTGATGTGGCGGAAGCCAGTTATACTGGAGGCCCTTTGCACCAGTTTCGACTCCGGCTTCGTTAATCCTGCGAGGTAGAGGCCTTTCGCAGTTGAGATTGCGACCTGCTTCTTCAACAAGCTGTTCGGCGGCTGTCGACAATTTAAAACGCTCAAAGGGCTTGCCCATCTCTGACGAGACGTCTCCCGGGATGTGATTAGATGATGAGAAATATGTACAGAGTTGGGATAGATTAGATGAGCTTATAGAAGTCCTATCCTTAAATATAAATGGGAGGCCAAGGGCGGTGCCATGAGGGTTAGATGTTGTGAGTCAGATGATCAGATCCCAAACGTTTTGCTCGATGACGATTGGTAACAGCTGACCCTGTGAGGAGGGACCCACCCCACTGTGTTAAGATACGTGATTGGGTGGTGGTCTCAGCATCTGGACGTGGCAACGGCAATTGAAAACATAAAAAAATAAAGAATAAATGTACTAATAGCGAACGACTACACTTGAATGACTTCTTCCCCCCCCCTCAATCAAATAAAAGACGGCATAGTATTCGTACTAGTTTCACACAAAGACCTAGAGTAGATAATGCCTATGAAATATCGATTGGCCGGTGCTGTTATCCTTCCTTGGTCGGGTTTTCTCCAAGACCATGGACGCTACCCTATAGCTGGGCTGTCTCAGAGTCGCCCGAAACATCGTTCGTGGGACTGGTCTTGTCTTCCGAGGGCTGCGGCTGCGGAACTGGTCGAGGTTGAGGCGCCGAAGGCGGCGGAGTCGGCGGAGTTGGCTTAGGTGCTGGTTGGGGTTGACCTCCGTTGGGTGCGTTTGACATGTTGAACTGGAAACGAATTTTGAAGAAATGTTAAAGACAAAGTGACAGCATTCAATAAAAAGATATCAAGGTCTAATCGCCAAGATCTATTAGCAAGAGAGGGCATGAGTTGGGCCTTGGATAGCATCTAGGTGCTTCGGGGTCGTGGTGTTTTAGAAGTACTCACCTCAGGTCGTGTCGAATCCCTCGCAGAGGTAGTAACTTAAGAGATGAAGGTATGATGGGCTAACGCTCTTGACAGTACTCGTAAGTTAGGATTCTTGGGTAGTTTTTGTGATCGTGTTCCCAAGAGAAAGAGTGCACTCTTGTACTCTTCGGTGGCCAGCTTGACAACATGGCATCGACCACTAGGGCGCCATGAACACGTCAGGAGCATCTTCTTGTTGTCTCCCCTGGTCGAATGCGAGAAGTTCTCAGCTTAGCTGCATGTAGGTTGGCCGCGGCCTCGCCCCCGTTGCATCGACATGCAGCGACTGTTGAGGGTGGCGGGACCGGTCACTCTAATTCCGTCAATGGTAGGCGATAGTGATCTAGCAGTTGGCCATAAGGAAGTGATTAATGCAGCCAAGGAGTTCCCGTGAGCTGAGCTACATTGCGTTACACTCTCTATCAGCGGAGTGACGCGGCCACCGGTGTCATTTTCATTTCACTTCGTAGCCGACTTGAACAATAAGGCTGTGAGAGTAGACAATTAACAAACGAATACGCCAAGCACTGAGCTGGTCTGGCTCCATGGAATGTAGGCCATGACGACCGAGCCATTGGCCATGCAGAAGCTACGGATGTTGTTGGCCAGGGGGTCTCATGGACTCGACCATGCCGCGATCCACCCTTCGTGAGCAAGACGAGGCTTGCAATGGGGGCCAAATATACACCCCATCCATTCCATTGACTACTAGGACACCACGAGTACGTCAAGAACTTGCTCTTGTTGTCCCCCCTTTGTCGAATGCAAGAAGATCTCAGCCTAGTTACATGCAGGTTGGTCGCGACCTCGTTCGCGCTGCGTTGACATGCAGCAATCGGCCGCTCTAATCCGTCAGGGGTAGGCTATGGTGACCAAGCAATTGGCCATACAGAAGCTATTATCGTAGCCGAGAAGATCCCATGAGCTGAGCCGTACTGCACCCTGCCCTCCATGAACGGAATGAGGTGGCCAAGTGGACAAGGTTCATCTTGTTAAACTCGCGCGCTGTGGCAGGCTTTACTCAACCCTGTGGATTTCAGCTATCCTAAACAGACGCAGCATGTGTAGCATGCGGCATGGTGGCAGTAAGCATGATTTACATGGCCCGTCTCGATCCTTCTTTTATCGACTGCCTTATCTGGGAGGCGTGATGACTTCACAATCCTGCCACGCTTCCTCTGTATCATATTTTTCGATAACACCAAGGTTGGCGGGGCTAAGCGCGACCTGTTAACCAAGATCAAGGTCACGACTTCTGGAGAAGCCTCACGGATGCAAAAAGGGGTAGCTAGGGTAGTAGCTTGCGTCCCAAGTGTCTGTGAACAAAGCATAGAGCATGTCAGGCTTTGCCCAATGGGTATTTCCCCGCGGTCAAGGGAGCGGCGCCAACAGCCGATAGCGCTACTTTATCGCGAGGTGGGGCAGGGACCTAATCACGAGCTTCTGGCAAAAGAGAAAGAAAAATCGCGAAGTGGGGCAGCAAAGGACGGAGCATCGCTTGGCTTTCGCGAGGTGGAGCGGGAAATCGCGAAGCGGGGCCAGACTGTGCGAGAGGTGGGCCCACGTCATTGCTTCATCCACATGACTCAAGGTGAAGAAGTCGTTCGAACCACGCCGTGTGATTCATGCCCAACGTCAATGTGAGAAGCCTCGAGCACCCTGCCTTCCGCATTTGCACTTCTCCCATATTATTCTACCACTCAATTCTCGCTCATATCCTCCCCCAGGTACACTAGAATTCTGCCCGCCGTGGCTGGTGCGATAACATAGCCACTTGAGGCGAAGCTCATATTGAGGTACGTCATCTGCCAGCAATGCACAGATCGAGTGATGATGGCCCAAGTCATCTATCTTCGGGTTAGGCTTCAATGATACTGCCCATGTCTACTTTCCCATCAGATATATGACAATAAACCTGATTGATGACTCTAGTCTCAGTGCGCAACAACCTCCCGATATCCTGATTCTAACCCCCAGAAGAAATCATCATGGCAAGTTCATTCATTTATGTCCTCGATTAGCCGATGCTAACACTGAGTAGGCACCAGACCCAAGCCAAGAGCTCGATGAAGCCATGTTTTCCGCGGCAACCCCAGTCAAAGCCGACGTTTTTAGAAACGGAGAGACAATTCTGTGGAAGGACAGTACTGCTTATTACAAGGAGCAAGTTGAGGATGAATGGTCGAGTCCTTTGAGGAGGACTGGGCAACTATCATTGCGACAGAGATGGTTCTTGTATGTAGTGGGAGGTGAAATTCGACAGTCGAAGGGAGCATCGTGAGCTAGAACCAGAGTTTTTGTTTTATTATGCTGAGATGGTTGACGTCTACCTTTACGCTGAGCCGACCCGGATGATCGGCCACACCACAAAGCAGCAATGTTACGCATCTTGTGGACGGTAAACCCGCCTTGGTTTCAGCCATATGCGCTGGGCTATTTTCAATGCCTCTAGCGATCGTGTCTCCCATGAACCCTTGCCATTGCAACTGAGTTGCACTGCCCAGTACCACGTGATAAATAGCTATCCGGCCCCCTTGTGTTTGGTGGATGTACCGTTGCTCTCCGTTGCAAATGTTGTAATTGTAGAGCTCCTTCGCGACAAATGGGACATCGCTGGCACGTATATCCCAAGACAAGACACATTCTGTCATGTCTGGATCGAAGTGTATCCCAACGGCGGCATGGTCGCCTCTCCTAACGATCATGTCGCAGGTGTTGGCTTGGAATACGAATGGAAGATTCATGGCGGGTGGCCAGCTGTGCTGATATTGTGGATCGTTATCGAAGGGTGGGTGTACGCAGACGTCAAAGAGGCTCGCCAGCTGTGAACCGGTGTCATGATCCTCAGGTCTTTGGCCGTCCCCGGTGGTCTGTGGTGCCGTGTGGTCTGCAAGAAGACTTGAATTGGTCATGGATCGGTTGTGTTCGAGACGTGGTCGCTTTAAGGGGCGAAGACCGACGTTCGAGTTCGTGGTCCCAAGCAAATGGTCCAGAGCGGGGAGATACTGTCCCAAGGATCCTAATAGGTTAGCTGCATCAGACTGCAGGGCTAAAGGAGACTGACTCTGGCGGTTAGGTGCACGCGAGCTCTCGCGAAAAACACAGCGAATATGTTCAATGACGGTCGGGTGAACGGTGGCTTGCGATACCTCGTTGGCCAACCGTTTTATCGTCAGGAGCGGCAGGGTACGAAACTCTTCCTCCAGGTTGTCTATATGGGAGGCTGCGAGCACATAAGCATACCATACACAAAATCCTGCTCCGATGAGGACGTTGGAGAAGTGGTCTGGGCTTTTTAGCCTGGCTAAAGTGTTATCAATCCCGCGCGGCGCTGGTAAATAAGTGGGACGTTCATCCGAAACACAGCGAGTGAGGGTATTTGTCAGGAAGGTGTAGGTGTCTCGCTCCATGTTGCGAAAGTCGCACAGTTGGCAATCTGAGTGTGGCCATGGACTGCGCGAATAGACCAACTTAAATTAATCCCTCGTCGCGAACCCGAGCCCCACCCCGCGCGAGGTGGGTCCAGTCAAACCAACCACAGCGAACTTCGGCAATAAAGCAGTGCATATCCTTGTGGGTCAGCCATAGCCGCATCTACAAGATAGGCAGTACACTGATTGACCCGAGGCTTATCGTGAAGCGCGGCAGGCTGATTGTCATCGTGATACATACGATGGGGCTATTTGTGCACTCCTGGGCTACATGTACTTCTATCACCAGCTAATTTCTTAGCAGAGAGAGGTATCCTTAAACCAGAAACATCTTGTTAGCGGACAAATCCCGTGTGGTCCGAGAAACAAGCCTCTTCCCAACACACCCCGCAGATCCAAGAATAGTGGTTGGCTGCTGGATGCACTCTGGTACTACGTTTACCAGCGCGGAAAACTTGGTTCTTCCCCTTGCTCCGACAACTCCAAGTCGCCTTACTTTGAATATCACCTCGTTCTTGCAGTCCTTACTGGTTTATACGGGAAATCCCCAAGAGGGTGGTGGGGTCATGAACATCTCTCCTCTTGCGTGAGACCTGATGCTGACAGTTCATGAGAGCACCTAATGTGTCACTGGGTTCGATATGACCGTAGTAAATGAGGGCCATTCGACCGACGAAGCCTGTGTATTGCTCCTTTAGTTATGTAAGAGTATCTGGCTGATCGACGAAGTTACAGTTCACGTCTGGGAGCCTCACATGAAGCCTCGAAGCGTGACCTTTCCTTCCAGGTTTGTCGTATGACCGTAACGGACGGGGTGCATTTTCCATTTCTGCATGCATGTGGCGCTGCTGTCTTGATGAGTTGGCCCATGCAGCAGCTGCATGGTGAAGTGTTGGTCTGTAAACTGGAAATGGCAAATCGCAGATCAGGCTGGGGGCCGTCCATCATTAAACAATAAATTCCTCGAGTGTCCCCTTCCATGGAGACGATTCTTTCTTGTCCAGGTTGTTTTTCCACTCTGGTATCCTCAAATCAAATCCAAGACTGCACTCCTTCATCAGTTCTTCTATCATCATTTCTCATTCTCTCTTAAGGATCAGATCCAGAGCTGCAAGCAAAGAGCGACATCTTCGTCTGGCACACCTACCACCCACCCATTTCATTTCAACAATGCCTGACAGAAAGGGCAAGCGGAGCTCCAAGTCATCCCGCTCGCACCGCCGAAGCCACAATGATCAGAGCGGCGAGACTCCAAGAGATCCGCAGGTCGACAGTCAGCTGTTCCAGGAGCTGTACCAACTTGTGATGCAGAGAAGCCAACTTCAAGAGCATTTCACCGTCCGTGTCAGGCAACTATCGGTCCGCAGGGCAGGAATTCAGGCTGCAGAACAGCTATACCACATTCTCATAACCATGGATTTTCGCCTGATCCATGGGTTATCTAGCTCCGCAAACGCAGCGAGGGAACGGCGCGGCGTGCGACATGACTCGCACAAGCAGTATCAGACTGAGGATGTGGATGAGCAAATGCATTTCTATCGAGAGTTAAACCAAGCAGCGACCATGCGGCGGGAGATTGAAGCTATCCCCCAATCCTTAGATCAGTTCGCAGCAGACGAACAGGAGATTATCATGGATCTCGCCAACACACAAACCACTCTTGCCCAGATAAATCAACGCATTCTCGACCTCCAAATCTGGCTACAATTCTTGATTGGTACAGACCTAACGCCAGAATATTTCCCGTTTTATGGAGGAAATGATGATGGACATAATGGTGGTGGCAGCGGCTACACGTTGGACACGGGTGAAGCCTTCTAGCCCGTCTACACAATACACTCCAGTCTTCTTCTATCAGTTGTTTCACACACCCTCACTCTTCTAACAGTCGTTCTTCTGTCGATCATTTCCTACTATCTCACGCCTTCTTCTATATTCACTTCTCAAATCCTCACAAAGGTCAGATGCAGAGCTGCACAGTACATCTGCGCAATGTACAATGCACACCGTTATATATTAGTTAAAATATTCAAGCCATTTACTGCGTTCCTTCTATTTCCACGTTTCATACTTATTTTGATTAACATTCTAGATATAAATCCTTGACCTCTCCGTTGCTCGAAGGGTTGGTAAGTTGGTGGTCATCCCTATAGCCGCGGTTGGCTATACGATGCGTGATATTTATTCCACGGTATGAGTTATCAAGGGTCTGAAGCTGATTATGAGTCCAGATTGGAGATACATCTGGAAGAGGGCGCTGTTGTCGTCGACGCAGGATGTCATTGAGATACCTAATACGTTACACCCCTCTAACCTCGTATCTAGATGGCGATACTTCTATGGTGATGGGTTGACCGTGGAGAGGGTATTTGGTATCGTGCCTGTACATAAACAATGGTTCCCCTACTTCACTTTGAGAAATGAACTAAGCAATTAGTATCTTCTCATTTCAACCACCATGAGGGGTCTGACGCTGGCTTCGATTGCGGTTATACATTTTGACAGCTGTATTTGATGTAAGAATAAAGAGTTTTCGAAGAATAGAAGCCTTGATTATAAGGCCAAATACATAAAAGAGAGATCTCATACACACATGCTCTTACATAACAGATCTCATTTGCACAGCCGGCTGTGTGATATATCACGTGAGTTTATTTGTGCAGCCGGTATGAGAGACCAGTGTCCTTGTCCTGATTACCTAAGTCACAACAACATACAAAGAGGTGCACAATCTTTTATTAGGCCTCCATGCTCCCACCTCCATCCCCACATGCTCTCCTTTCCTTTCACACGTACATTGATCAGCCTACTCGGCGAGCGAGCAATTAACCCTGACACACTATTCACGACTCAACATGAGGAATGAAATCATTGAGAGTCAGATTAAGCGAGCGCGCGAGGCTTTCATTCAGGAGATCCGGGACAACAAGCAGGCCATCTGCGACTTGGCCTCATCCTATCACGATGATACGCCATGCCATGTCTTTACGATAACACACGGCTCATTTAATATCTGCATCTGCGTCCAATTCGATGGATCCACGACTGGAGGTTCCCCTGATCGCTGGGTTGTCCGTATCCCATTTCCCGGCCGCGTCCCCTGGATTGATGAGAAAATCGACTCAGAGGTGGCTACTATGAAGTCAGTAGCTTAGCAGACCCCCCTCTCCTTTCGATCCCAATAATTTTACTGACTTTCCTTTTAGGTATGTAACTGAGAACACGACTATTCCCGTCCCTAAGATCCATGCATGGTCATATAAAGCGAAAAGTCCAATCGGATATGCCTTTATCATCATGGACTATATCCAGGGCGTGCCTCTCAGCGCCTTGCTTTTCAAAATGACTGAAAAATGGGGACATACTCGTGAGGGCGGCCGATTGCCAGCTCTGACTCGCGTTCATGATCAGCTTGCAGATGTCTTTATCCAGCTGCGCAGTCTAGAGTTTTCAGAGATCGGCGCCCTTGGAATGCCCACGCCAGCGTCGCCAGAGTCACCATCAGAGTCACCAGATATTACTATTCGCCATCGTCCGCTGCCAGTCGAGGTAGCCCTGCAAGAGGTTGAGCATTTGAACCCTTCTGCAATCTTCCCAGAGAAAACGACCTTCAAAACAGGCCACGAATACATCCAGGCTTTAATAAAGCTAGGGCGTAACCGACTATTCAAGACAAAGAATCTCGGCGTGGACTCTCGGGAGGCAGCCTCAGAAGTTATCTATGCCTTCCACGAATTCTACGTGACTCAGAGCCGGCGATGGGTTCGCACATTATGCCCGCCAGATACAGACAAGGGACCCTTCGTGCTTATGCATGGCGACATGACCATACACGGAAGTAACCTACTTTGGGACGAAAAGCTAAATCTCGTCGCTGTCATTGACTGGGAGTGGTGTCATACTGTGCCGGTCTCATGTTTCATTCCACCGGCATGGCTCACTGGGTTCTTTCCTAGCCCTATTCGGCAGATGTGCCACTTCGAGATCTTCCACGGCGCTCAAATAATGGGACTCTGTGAGTCTATTGCAGATAGATCGAAGGCCCTTCTCCCACAGTCGCCACTGGCAGAGGAGTGGAATCACCCCCATCGCGAGCCTTTCCTCATGGTGGTGCTTCTCATGCTTTATCCCGAGACAGTCGATGATATCTTCTGGGACTTTATGATGTATAAACTATTCTATCCGCCACAGTCCAAGTGGGTTGGCGAGAGGATGGAGAAGTTACTGGAGGGGGCAGACGTACAAGGCTTCCTTGACCGCAAGATGGCCGACCAGGAAGAGTATGATAAAGCTTACAAAGCCTATGTCGAGGAACACGGAGAATCACTCCACTGTCGCTGCTGGAACTGCCAGCGGGAGGAGCAGAATTTTAACATTCTACAAGAACTTCCGCGGCTTTCGCCTCCCTCTAGCTCAGGGTGAGACGATTCTGCCGTTTCCTCTAGGGGACCTTGCCGCGCATCTCGCCGCATTCCCTCCTCCCAAGCAGCAAAGTCCGTTATAGCAGTATACCCGCTTATGATATTGAAGACTTTCCTCAAAACACACTGGGATCTAGCGGAAGATTTGTTGACGGATTTTGGGTGGCTTCTGGCCTTCATAGACGGCTAGGTAGCTAGGGTGTCAATATCGCAGACAGGTCTGTCTGCTTAAGGGGTTATTCTCTAGTAGCGAATGAGGAGTATTTTCGATCTTTCCTGAGGATGAGGTCACCAGTCTAGACCATGTCAAAAAGCCCACGACCTTGGAGGAATATTTGACGAGCCGATATCGGTCGTCATAACGGGTAGTCTTCAAGTAGCGCTGAAGCGAGTGCTGGGTTATCTGCAATGTCAGCGCTTACTTTGACCTCCTGTATCGGGTCATACTACATGCTTCTAATGAATAGAATCGTGAGGTGATTCGTTCATCGGTACGCCCAGGCGTCCGCCTCCTCTCAGTCTGTGCCTGCCACACGATGTACTTGCCAAGCACAAGATCATGAAAATAGCCGACCTACGTGCAGCTGCTCACCCCTCGGTTAACCTGGACTCGGTCTCGCCCAACCAATAAATCTCAACAAGTGATGATGTGACATCTGAGTCCTTTCAGCTCATGCAACGAAAGGAGGGGGGCGAGGGCGCCTAGACTTAAAGGGGACCAATACGTACCTGGTCCAAGCCTGCAGCAACTCCAAAACAGCCTCGCAGTCGGCCATCCGGAATACGCCTTGTCTTGTTGGAGCCGAGGTGGCTGACGAGGGGATTACGAGGATGCCTCTTTTATTCAGGGTGCGCATTCCAGCGAGCCTGCACTTGTTCGGCGTTTATGTGTTCCCATAACATCTCGGGCTCCCCAAGTTGGAGGGAGGATTGTCGTGCAACCCTTCGTCGAATATACCGCCATCATTCTAATCCACAAAACATGTCGACAAACGAGGATTGCATGTTTTTCACCAAAACTGTTCGGGAAAATGTCGAAAAGATAGACCCAAACGAGCGAAACCTGCCTCCCGCCATCCCGGTCATTGGCGAGGCGTTGGCTGTCGCCGACAAGGGCTCCGCCTTCGTCGTCGAGGCGGAACAATCTTCACCCAACCAGCCTGCCCTGACGACCATTCGAGATCGTGGAAAGGCGCTCGACGAGGTTGTCATGAAACTTGTGGCATCTCCTGGATCCGTGGCGGTTGCATACAGCGGCATACTTGAAAAGCACGGCAATACGCACGCCATCGAGAAGCTCGGCAGAGAAGTTCTGGAGAGCATGTGCGAACTCCTAAAGACAGATCCAGCACACGACGAGCTCGTCCAAGAGCTTCAGGCTGAAATGGAAAAACTGGATGCCATTCCTCCTTTTTCTCAGGGAAAAGGTCACAACACCTTCAATCACTCGGGGTCTGGTCCTCAGTTCAACAACACAGGTTCAGGTCCTCAGAACAACAATTCTGCCAATGGAACTCAATGGAATATTTCGAGCATTGGGAGCTTTACTCCTCCGAAGTAGCGGGGAAGATTGAGTCTAACAAAGTGTGACTGTGTGGGATCTGGCTGGGTATTGGCCTTGAAGAGAGATGGAGAATTAGCAAAAGAGAAAAGAAAAAGAAAAAAAAAATAACCGCGGAATATTCTGTTGAAAAATGCAATTATTGTTCTTTGAACTCGAGATTTCAATACGATAAAGAGCAGGAATCAGCTAACCTGGCGCTCCGTATCACGTCAGTCTTTGTCAGCCTCATTTGTCTGCAAGGAAGACAAGGCAGATTCGCCGGATGAGGCAGCTTCTCGTCAGGCGAACCAAACGTTGACCTCGGGTATAACCCCACGCCTCTCACCCGCCTCAGAAATTCGACAGACCTTTGGGTGAAACATTATCACATTTTCTCTCGTTTTATGAACCGTGCCTACTCTTCCCCTCACGAGAACCATGTCAGGAATCGAGATTGTTGGCCTCGTCGCCGGCATTCTTCCACTGATAGAGCTTGCCATAAAGGCTGTGAACGAGGTCAAAGACGCCCAGCAAGCCCCTCAGAGCTATCTGAACGTTGCGACAAGGTTACCTTTGATCCAGGAGATTCTGGAGTTTGTCAAGACCGAAGCAGAGAAATCGGAGGCTGATGGCTCTGAGTCCCGGTACAAGTCAATTCAACCTCTCCTGCAAAACTGCAAGGCAAAAGCTAAAGAGTTGAAATCCCTCCTGGAGTCAGTGAAGCCAGAGCCGGGAGCATCGCCATATCGCCGTGCCGAGATTGCCATGCGAAGAGTACGCCAAGAAGGCAGGCTGAAGGAGGTCATGAACAACATGCTGCAAGCCATTCAGCTCATTGCAGCCCATCGAACGCTCAGCGGAGCGACCGATACGCAGGTCGCCATGCTGGCTAGAGCGATCAAGGAAACCTCAGCTGCATCCCCAAGGTTTGGGGATACTTTCGGGCATTATGGCATCGGACCTCAGATCAACAACACTGGCGATGGTCCCCAAAACAACAATACCGGGGGCGGGATTCAGGTCACTGCACACACAATCACATTCAACAGGGACTCAGCCTAGGAAACAAAGACAAAGACAGCGCAGAAGTCTACGGCACGCTTGGACCTCTCAATAAGAATAACGTGCATGATAAGCGAGTGCCATACACAAAATCGCAGGTGACCGGGCATTGCTGGTGGCTGGATTACCATGGCCCATCGTGTGCGAGGCAGTTTCTTAACCAGACAACATCCAAGCGCCACCATCCAATACATTCATTCAGAAGAAATGGGGACTCGGAGCCATGCCAGGTGGTTGGCGGGCAACAGATCTCATCAGGCTGAAGTCCTGATCCCGAAGCTGTGCTAATCCTGTTACGAAAGGCAACTGAGACCAGCATGAGCCCCGGGCGCCACAGAACATGTAGGTGAGAAAAGAGGCGCTGGGGAGCGGAATGACCTTTCGGCAATTGAGTGGCTCGGCGTTTCAAGGCACCTGGGTCAGAGATAAAAGCCCCCAGTAAACGCCTGGTATGAATGCTCCAACCTTCGCCGCAAGAATTGGTCCCTACAAGAGTTGAAATGAATCTGGCAACCCTGATTACAACGTAGAGCAACAGCGGACTGGCAGCTTCCTGTTCCTTCCATGGAGAACAAGGCGAGCAGGTTCAATTGGTGGGTGGTCAAGGAACGGCCGCCAGCCTTGTCTTCGCTAGGTGCCCAGCCAACTCCCTGGCAGTGATTGGGCACCAGTGCCCGTCGGTGTGATATCAGCTGCAGTTGTCACGCGCCTTGGACGCGGCATAACAAACCGCGAGGTGACTGCCTGTCAGCCAACCTTGCTGAAAAAAATAAAATAAAGAAATAAAGAAATAAATTGAAAGAAAAAAAAGAGAAGAAAATAGCTAGCGCTGACATATGCAAGCTCCTCATGCGTAAGGAGAAGGTTCCGTACCCCAGTCTATGAGATGATGGTAAAGTGAGATTACTGCCAGGATGGTAGGTGGCTCGACAGCCTCCCCTTTTCCTGTGCTGCTAACGACGATTGACGTGGTGACGATATCCAAGTCTAAACAGAGTCAGCCCACGGATCTCTTTGATGGTTGCATTCGCTCGAGAACGCCATCCGTTCACTCCATCTTCCCGAGCCCGATATTCCCCGTGAATGACTTCACCTTTACAAACAAGTCGGATGCTTGGTGATCTTTGTGACGCCCTGAGCCCAGTACCCGGCAGGGCCGTGGTCGGGCTTCCGCTTTTCTAGTCATCCACCTCACATTCACTTGTTCCATCCACCGACTTGGTGATGAAAGCTACTTCCAGAGGTTTTCCCAAGCTTTCCAAGCGAATAACTGGCGAGAACGATTCACATTCTGCGGCAGTTAAGCGGCAGGGGCCGAGCCAGAGCCCAGCAAGCCAAATACATCAGGGGGCTTCATACCACAGCATCGGTCCGGGGCAACAATACAATGCCGATGCCCAGAACAACAACACAGGGTATGGAACCCAAAACAACATATATACTCAGTTTTTCGGTGAGAAAGCGCAATCCCATCTTCTTCCATCGCTAAGAATTGTCAGGCCACCCCCTGTCAACCGTGTCTGAGACGTCCAACACGTTGAATGACTGCCAAAAGTCCCTTGCCTTCCCTAAAATGAACTTGCGTTATCACGATATTGATGACGCCTTTTCTGGGACTTGTCGATGGTTGCCCCAACATGAGATATTCAAGGCATGGTCTGATGGCGACCGAGGCTTGCTCTCGATCAAGGGCAATCCTGGGTCGGGGAAGTCTACTTTGATGAAGTACGCCCTGGATAACGTCATGATAACACCTCACACTAAAGACGGCGACTTGGTTCTCTCCTTCTTTTTTCACGGCCGTGGCTCTGATCTTCAAAAAACCTATCTCGGTCTTTTACGATCACTGCTTCATCAACTCCTGACCAAGGTTCCTGGTACCTTGCAAGGCCTTCTCAAGAAATTCGAAGAGTATTGTGATAACCAAGGAAAGCCTGGTCAGGACTGGCAATGGCATGAATCCGAGCTCGAGCCCTTCTTCAGGTCTTCCATTTCAACGATTCTCAAAAGCCGCTCGGTGTGGCTACTTGTCGATGCTCTAAATGAAGCCGGCGAAGACAATGCAGTCAGCCTTATCGACAAGTTCAAGATGCTGCTTGAGGGAATCCCTACCACATCGCAACTTCACATATGCTTCTCTTGTCGCCGATACCCGATCCTGGACACTCGTTGTGACTTTGAAATATACCTTGACAAAGACAACAGAGAAGACATCGAGACCTTTGTTAAAGGGAAACTTTCTGGACTTGGCGATCCCTCCATCTCAAGCCTTGTGATAGATCGCGCTAGGGGCCATTTCCTCTGGACACATCTCGTCACAAGGGGTATTCTTGTACTCGACCGCAAGAGGGGTTTAGAGGGGATGTCGGCATCACTCATGACAGCGATCAATGCGACTCCACAAGACATGAACGAATTCTATCTCGGTATTGCCGAGAGTAGGGAGAAAAACCCCATGTTCCATAATTTATTCTACTTGGTCTGTTCCGCAGCACAGCCCTTGTCTCTAGAAGAATTGCGATGGGCATTGACCGTGGAACATGGTGACTGGCACAGCTCGTTGGATGAATGCGAAGAATCAGTCGATTTGCCAAGAAAAGGTGCGAATCTTGAGAAGTGGCTCAGGAACCTTAGCTGCGGCCTAATTGAGGTTGTGCGGTCAACTGAAGCCTCCGTTGTGCAGTTCATCCACCAGTCAGCCAAAGAATTTGTGGAACAGGGCGGCCTTGGTCTTGATGTCCCTTCAGACCCGGTCAAGAAGAATTCATCCCAAGGTGATTTGGTGGCCGGAGTGGCGCACTACCGATTTTCTCGAGTATGCATACGCTACATGGCCATGGTGGAATCCTCAAAAGCAGCTCCTGGGCCCAGGTCACTCTCCGATTTTCCATTTCTAACATACGCGATCAACTTCTGGCTATTGCACGAAGTGGAGAGCGAGAAGCGTCAAGTCTATGAAAGTGACCTTCTTAGGTATCTTGGGTGGCCTTCAGAAACCATTCTCAAGTCAAAGTCGATGCTGGGACTTTTCCGAGCGGTCACCAGCCCAGTGCCAGAGTCGTACCTACAAGACTTGCTACATGTTGTGTTGAGATACAACTTGGTACGACCGCTGCGGGAAATCATCGAGAGGACAGACAGGGGAGAAGGGGACATCAATGTGAGGGACAGATGGGGTGCGACGGCATTGGTGACAGCTGTCAGCACAGACAATACGAAAATGGTCGAGATCCTTTTGACTTCGAGAACAATTGATCAGGAGTCAAAAGGGCGAGACGGCTTGACTCCATTGGCGTTGGCAGCGTCCAAGGGAAATGTGAGCATGGTAAGGACGCTTCTCAGGAGCACCACTATCAATCTGGAGTCAAGGGACAGTTCAGGCATGACGCCATTGTCATTAGCGGTGCAAAAGGGGCACAAAAATGTCGTCAAGCTCTTTCTCTGCGGGAGCAAGACCGACTGCAACACGAGGGATAATTGGGGTAGAACCCCGTTATTCTTTGCCATCTGCCAAGGGCACAAGGAAATGGTTGTGATGCTACTCGACTCCGACAAGATTGATGTCAACTCATGGTGCTGGGAGCGTTCTCCTCCGCTCTTTATAGCAGTGCAGGTTGGAAAAGAGGCCATTGTTGAGCTCATTCTTGAAAGCGGCAAGGCGGACGTCAATGGGCCAAATGATTTTAGAACACCTCCACTCAGGCTAGCGAAACATCTCGGTGAGCGCGAAAATATCGTGCAGCTACTCCGTAAACATGGAGCTACAGAGGAATAGAACTAACTGGCAAGATCGGTAGAATGGAGAAGCAAGTCGTACAGCTCTACGAGAACCTTCTGTCGTATCAGATGAAGAGCGTCTGCCTTTATCACCGTAACTGGGCAGCCGTCATCGGAAGGGATATGGCCAAAATCAATGGCTGGGCTGGCCAGCTCAGCGAGATCCAGGAAGCCGAGACATAGAACAATACAATACTAAAGAGAGCAAGACGCAACTCCGGAAACTCACCGACGTCGCAAGCGCTATAGGGATGAATCTCCAAGGCATCCATTCGGCCATCTAGGACTAAACACGGCAGCAGGAGAAGAGATACCACGACGATGCGGATAAGCAATGCCTAAAAGACCTACGCGAGACTGACCCTCGCGACGGCAACACGCGCATCCAAGATATAAAGGGTGGCCTGCTCAGGGACTTACACCGCATCATCCTACTACTTAGCCGCCAAGAAGCGGCTGGGGCTCTTGCAACCGTCTCTCCTCTACACATAATGCCTCTTCTTCTGCGGTGTATACGAGATGTATTCCCTCCGGCCGCTTCAAGCATGGTCTCTCTCTAATCGTGCTTGCGTCGATCTTCGCAACCTCCTTTGGTTACGCAGTCAGAGAAGGTCACCAGGTGGCCATGTGATATCTCGCGAAACACACCGACTCGAGCAGAGGCTGTAGTGGTTCTGCGTCAAGTCAGAATAGCGAGTAAAACCTGTTATTTCATTCCAAACCTAACTAAGAACTATCCAACGAATTGAGACCAGGGATACCTCTTCCGCCAAGCGGCATCACGCACTGCGACTATCCCGACATGTTTCCCTCCCCTCCCACAAAACTAGCTTCGCCCTGAGCCCAGAACCATACTCTTGACACCGTGCGAGAAGACATCGGTCCAGAAGAAGAAAAAAGTTGGTTCTACTGTCTGGCTGAAATCTCAACCGGAGAATGATGAATCGAGCACTGGCCGTCATGGCTCGCGACGGAGAACGAGGCTGGATCAACAACGTTGGTGATATTATTAAGTAGTGTAAGGATTTCAGTGAACATATTGATATTTGGTGAAGCTGACAGGAGATGGGCATTCTCGTATCCACCGCAAATCGACCTCAAAAAGGATGAAATGGCCAACAATGAGCTCGCCCAGTATGTCAAGAATCGCGAGATTGGCTGCTGAGGATGGATTCACAGGCCCCTTCTCTTCTATGCCGTCCACCAGAGCCCCAGCGATCCTCACTACAACGAAGCAGTTCTTCTAGCAGGAAAGTGCATCGAGTTCTGCGTCAAGCACTTGTTTGGGACCTTTGGGCATAGCCGACATCACGGGACATGGTGCGTCGCACGATCTTATGTCACCAAGGCGCTCATGCTGCTTGCTGCGGCCAAGAGCGGCAAGATACCGCTCCCAGAAGGTTGGAAGGACGCGTTGGAAATTGTGCGGTGGACGATACATCGGTGGTCGGCCGAGGCGCCGGATTTTCAGTAGACTGAGCACGTCTTGGACAGCATCTTGAAGAGCGTTGAAAAGGATTCTATGTGAACAGGGTATCTGCTGATGTCTAAAACAACTCGGATCATGTATCTAATCACGCAGTCCAATTCTAATCCATCCTCAGAGGTCAACCATATAGCCTTGAATATGAAGAGCGCCCAGTCTATGATTCGCTCTGCTCTGATGGGTCATCGATAATGAGCTCCTGGAATCGTTCCGCAAGGTTACCACCTTGGGCGGCCTCGGGGTCCGTCACGGCAAGATCCAGATCGACGATCCAGTTGACCACCTCTCGTCCATCGCCCAGAGGTTTGACGGCTGTGTGATGACGACCCAACACCTCCAACTCGTTCGTGATGCGCCGTACTTCCGAGGCCCTGAGAGCACCGTTCTCGATTGCTATGCCTAGGATGGCCTTCGCAATGGACCCAAACACGCTGAAGGAGCCGTAAAGGTCTTCCAGCCCAGCCATGCAGAGGTGGAGGTAGTAGCGCCATTCATTGCGATCCGACTTGACCTCTCTCATCATGGCGTTGGCAACATAGACGAGGCCTGTGTGCCAGATCACTGAGAACATGGCTGTCGTGAAGTTGAGCCGATACATGAGTAGCAGACGCTTCAGCTGGTTCACAGAAGCCGAGTACGCTGCTTTTGGAGTCGCTTGAGGCGCCGTGAACGAGCCAAGGCGAAGCGGCTTGCTCATTTCGGTTCGAGAGAGCAGGGGCCTGAATATGTCGGTAACGATGGCGTGGAAGTATATGCTAGGTCAAGGTCAACATGCTGATATCACCATCCACAAGTCTCTCTTAGAATTCGAGAGCATAGTTGGTGAGACATACTGCATCATCATGACGCTGTGGTCGCTCAAGTCGCTTCGGACGAGGCCCAAGGGCAAGTCGTTTGCCCACATCAATAGTCGACGATATATCCCTTCGGCAAACTCGATCGGAACACGCTGTGAGGGTACGCCGGTCTGCTTCCGGCCATAGTATGACCAGAGCACCTGATGAAAGATGACCCAGAGCTGACAGCAAGCCCTGAATATGTCTTTCTTGGGATCAGGATGGGCAGAGTAGACCCCCTGGATATCCCGAACAAACTCAACATCCCCTGGCATCGGAAGCTGAGGAGGAATCTCGATCTCTGCTCTTTGGTAATGAAGGCAGTGAACACTATATTCTCATGTATCAGTTTCAGCGCTCACTGGCCGGACAAAAGGTGACGGACGAGACCCAGTTAAATACTCCCCATGCTGTATACGACGCAGCGATGCGCCAGTCGTGATAGCCGTCCAACCAGCTATTTGCTGAGGGTCTTCCAGGCTGTACACCAAACAAGCCCATCGTCCTACCTACTTTGACGCCTTCCTGGAGATATCGCAGAGCAACGTCGTCTTTGCCTTGTGTCACAGCAGACATGCAGAGAAGCTGCAGTGCCGAGACAGCCGTCAGCGTGTTGGCCGACGGCATGGCGGCGAGACATCTCTCAGCCTCGGAAAAGAACTCGTCGCGGAATGCGGCGACCTCTGGCTTCAGAGCAGTGTATACTTGCTGTGGAATGTTGGTATTGGCTACGTTTCTAGGGTTGAAGGGCGTGAGAGGTTTGCTTACACAAGCCCAGCTCAGGAGGGCGGAAACAAGAAAGCGAGAGCAGAAATATCCTCGTCGCTGTACAAGGTCTTGGAGAAAGAGGTCGGCATGGAATAGGGGCAAGACTGGGTAGTCCAACTCGAGATAGAGAGAAATCATCCGCGCGGCCAGCTCATTGCAAATGGGCACATCTGTCCAGTAGGAGATGTCCAGTTGCTGGAGACTGTCGTGGATGGGTGGTGTCGTCGGCGACTGCGCTGCTGTGGAACTAGACGTAGACGAGATGGTGTCTTGTATAGGGGAGTCGCCCGACTCTGCTGAAGGAGAGTCTGACGGTGATTGGATGGCTCTGGTTGGCCTGATCATCCGCTCGGGAGGGAGGGAGCCGATGGGGATGGGATACAGGGTCGGGTAGGCAATGGGATGTCTGATTGCAAGCTCAAACTCGAGGGAATTAGGGGTGCCAGGCATACAACTCCTGAGAATAGCCGTGTCAGGTATGGACGGTGGGATACTTGACCCTTGGCTGCTCGGAGGTGTGCTCAACTCTCCTGCAGCCTCCGAAGATCCTTGCCCTCTGCGTAGGTGCTGGAAGAGCTCCAGAGCTCGGTCATACGGCAAGCTACGCAGGCGCGCGACGAGATCCCTCGACTCGAAGCTTGCCTCGAGGGCCTCGCTCTTCTCTATGGGATACTCACATTTGAGCTCCCGCTGGACGCAGGCCCGACAGGTTGGACGTTGGCCGCCGCACTATGAGAGGTCAGCTCAGCCTGATGCCCGCGCCCATGCCATCCCATCCCATCCTGCATGTGCAACTAGCGACCATTTTTGGACCAATAAACTACATGACTGACCTTCACCTTGCGCTTCCGACAGTGATGACATGCCGTCCTGGTCTTGGGGGGCTTGTAAAGGGGTGGACCCTGGATTCTGCTGCCAATCCTCGGCCTGTCCGACGCCGGCCTCGGGAGCAAGGGACGGGACGGCGGTGCCATGGCATTACACAAAGATCTAGGCGAGAAGGGGGGAAGATCTGAGAGGGACTTGACTTGCTCAGGGACGGGTCCAAGTGTCGGTCGCGCCAAGTAGCGACGCGGACCTCGTGATCGCGTAAGAATTCTCCTCCATCAATTGCGATTGTGTTTTGGTACCTAGTGCCATCGAGACGAGATGGGCTAGTCTGTTACGTCACAATGACGTCAATCTCATTTCCTCCACCTCAAAGCGGTATTCCCTATCTTATCTAATTATTCTTGGCATACACGGGAACTCCTGAACCCTTGATCAACTCGCCAAAGAACGTCTCGAACTTGATGTATTCGAAATCCGGGTATAGATCCTTGGTGGTGAGGTAGCCTAGGTACTTGGCCCGCTCTGGGAGATTGTCCTCTCTGTGCCACTCGCTGTAAAAGTACTGAGGAACGACAAAGCCAAGAAGATCCTGATAGGACTTGGCTCCTTCATTGTACTTTGTTTGACGATCAACAATAGTCGCCCTGATTTCTTCGCTCGACACCTAAAGCTGAATCAGTATAATGAATAAACCCGGTTGCAATAATGGCCTGACTCACCGAGGTTCGTGGAATCTTTTCACCACTAATCTTCTCGAGGTGGTCCCAGATCTGGTTCTGAGTCCACACTTCGTTGTACGCAAATACGTACTGGTTCAGAGTCCTCTCGTCCGTGATGATCCGAGCCACATACTTGCCAATATCCCTCAAGTCCGTAACGCTCGAAGCTCTCTCACCGTCCTCGGCGACCTGGTCCGACGAATACGTGAGAGCATAATCAATCTTGCCAGAAGGCAGGCGTGGGATGGCGATCTGGTACCACATGCCGACATCAATGACGGTATAGGGGAGGTAGATCTTTTTGATGTGATTGATCACACGCTCTTTCTGTGTAGTGTTAGACGAGACGGGTAGTATTTACAAGATTGACGTACAAGTTCCCGAAGCATCATCACTCCGGCTGGAGGACAGCTCGAGCCAAAGGCGCTGGGGATATATCGCTTGACTCCAGCTTCCTTGGCGGCAGATGCCAGCGCGAAATGAGGCTCGAGGTCGAAGGGCTCGAGGGCGACGACGACAACGTCCTGGCCCGTCAGAACCTTGACGAGCTCTTCATGGGTGTTGACGAGTTCGAGGGCGATGATGGACACGCCTTGGCTCTTGATCTTTTGAACCGCGGGCTTATTGATCGAGGCTGGTCGAACAATCGCAGTGACTTTCTAGATGAGCCGATTCGTTAATGATGGCCGTGTGATGGCTGGACGGGACTTACAAAGTCGGTGGAGGAGCCCAAGAGCCCATCAATGATGGAGCGGCCAGTCTCGCCAGATGCGCCGACAACAGTAACGTTCATGATGAATGTTTTAGTCCAGAATGAAGGTGAATTAATAGTTTGAATTTCAATTTTTATCGATTGTAGTTCATCATTACATACGTATATATATAAATACATGACTTTGAATGATCCGATAGTCAAGTTGAAGAGTGGAGATGACAAATGGACCAACCATTACAGATGCATCTCCGCATAACGTTATGAAACTCCGCAACACGCACGTTTTCGAGAGCGAATCATGGTATGTAGTAATTGCGTGATTACCTGGCTCACCTAACAACCTGAATGCTTTGTCACGTAAATGTTCTGATGGCTGTCCTTGGAACTGAAGACTTGTTTGCCTCAACGTGAAAGATTTGGCACGGAGGATTACAAATTCGATTACCTTGTACACTAAAATTTGTCATGTCAAAACTCATCTGTGAATCATTCACGTTAACAAGACTTGATACGAGGTAGTGATTTTGAACAGGTGCCTCTTGGAGGGGCGCTTCGCCAGTTAATCTTTGCCCACTCAAACTCCAGTCTCCCGTCAAGACGGTTGTCCATCCTGAAACCATGAGCAACCCTTGGAAAAAGCTCGGTGCAAGAGAAAAGATAAAGATCCGAAGAGCCTTCAACCGGTACTGCCGTGTCCTTTGCTTTGGGATAGACTTGTGGCGTCCGAACTCTAAAGCTCCTCGACTATAGCATCGAGAATAGATGAGAAGCACAAGTTGTTTTTTTTTTTGGTACATAACAGAGACGAAGCTAGTCTACATGCATAATAGTTTCACCATAGGTCTTATTCTTGAATAGGTAGACCAGGGCCCAGCCCAGTTCGTGTACTGTCAGCTCTACTAGTCATTTTCGGAACAATCTGATACCCTCATTAATACGTGGGGAAACCCCAGTCATGTGTGTGTCAGCTGTGCTGCAAGGATGCCTGATAGGTGAGTTCATTGTCATTAATTAGCGCAGAGCGTTGGACGCAACTTTCCTACTTACTTTCAGGCTTCAAAGCAACTATGTGTCACCTGATTGGACTAAATAACTCGCTATTCACTCTCAATGTCGTGCAAGATATGCAACAACTTCATAGGGGTGGGCAAGCTGCGTCCTGAGGAGGACGCCCCGGTGGGCATAAGCCGAAAGCACGTCCCACGAGATCTCTCTTGGCAAGACTTGCAAACCTCGGCAAAGACATGTCACTGCTGCGAGATCCTGGTTACTGGCTGTCGAGGATGCTTCGGGGAACATGGAGTGGATGAGGAACAGATTGAGAGCTTCAACATCAGGTTCTTCTACCCAAACTACGAGGATGAGGATGCCGAGGTGGACAAGGTTGTCAGCTTTCTGATGCAAGACGGTACCTATTTCGATATTGAGTTCTTTGCTACTGAAGAAGGTGAGTGATCCGTAATGAGGTCTGATGGCTGGACTAATCTATGACCCAGATGACTGCCCAGTCCCTGATGCATGGGAATCAATGCCAGTCTCCCAGCGTACATCGCCCAAGACGGACTCACCTGACGCAGTCGAGATAATCAAGTCTTGGATGCAGCTCTGCGAAGACGACAGCGAGCATGTAGACTGCATAGAACCTGATGACCCCAAGCTCCCCAGACGAGTTGTTGACGTTGGCGACACGGATAGAGCCATCCGTGTCGTGGAGACACATGGTGAATCAGCCAAATACATCTGTCTCAGTCATTGTTGGGGATTAACGCAAATCATTACGACAACTCAGGATACCTTGCAAGAGCGGCAAAGAGAAATCGATATGCAAGATTTATCCAATACCTTTAGAGACGCGATACTCTTGACGAGGCAGCTGGGGCTCCGATACATCTGGATTGACTCCTTGTGCATCATCCAAGACAGTCGAACAGATTGGGAGGTTGAGTCGGCAAAAATGTCCTCCATCTATTCCAAAGCATTCCTAACCATCGCGGCCACACATTCGCCAGACGGCAGAGGCGGCCTCTACACAGACACGCCCGACTTTGAAGTGTCTGGGGAGACTCCAGAGGGAGAAGAGTACCGTCTCTTCTTTAGAGAGAGGATTGACCATCACCTCGATCCCGTCCCTGAACCCGACCGGTCTGACACTGGTGTTGGTCTGATAGGCCATGGGACTGTTGCTCGACACCCACTCCTGACAAGAGCCTGGGTGTACCAAGAACGTTTGCTATCACCGCGTGTGATACACTTTGGCCCCCAAGAACTATTCTTTGAATGTCTTTCGGCCATGCAGTGCGAATGCGGCGGCATAGCCCATGATGGTTCCTCTATTGCCCCGTCAGGCCTCATGAAGCTCCTCTATGCTGAAGCACTCTTCACGACCGCACCAGGGGTAGAATGGCATGAATACGCCGCCTACTACATGGCCCGTATCTGGCGCACTATGGTCAACGAATACACCTCTCTTGGCATCACCAAACCTTCAGACAGGCTGCCTGCCATCGGAGGCTTGGCCAAGAAGATGGCGGCATCCCGGAAGCAAGAGTACGTGGCAGGCTTGTGGGGGAATACTCTGAACGACGACCTCATCTGGACTGTCCTAGAGCTCGAAGGGGAGAAGAAGCCGAGGTATGACCCCCTGGCAGCACCGACTTGGTCCTGGGCAAGCGTTGAGGCCCATGTCTTTTACTGGGACAGCATCGTGTTTTGGAACCCGGATGAGACGGTGACGGATGAGGACCGGCCTCCTTGGCAGCACTTGAGCAAGGTCGAGAGTTGGAATATCGACGCAGCCGGTGTCGATGAGTTTGGACATTTGAACGGGGGCACGATCAAGGTAACGGGTCTCGCTGCGGAAGGTATAATTGAACGCGATGTCAGCGAGGAAACAATGTGGGGATCTGGCTCCTACTGTGTCAGGTTCTCACCGACCTTGCGGTTAATGATGCACGCCGATTATCAACTGGATCACAAAGGTTCTCACCAAGTTCTCCCAGGAGCAGAGGTCCTGTGTATTCGAATGAGCATGGTCCAAGAAGGCTCGACGGACCATCTGGTTTCCCTGGTGCTGAGAGCAGTCGACGAATCTGGGCAATTCGAGAGGATCGGTACACTCATCGTTCGATCCCGTCCCCCACCAGTTGATCCTCTTGGGGGGATTTACGAGGAGGGCAAAGAACGTTCTGTGGAGATAAGATAAAGGCCTGAGGATATCGGAGGAGGACCTAGCCAAGTTCGGTTTGTGCGCTGAAAGATGATGGCTTCCAAGGGTCAAAGACAAGGGGTTTGATGGGTCAGCGATTCAGCTCAACAAATAATGGATGCAATTTTTAATCAGAATTGTCTTTGTTTCTTTTGTATTAACTGTCCCAAAGGAATTATTAAAAGCAAACCTGGTCGTTTGAAATTAGAACAAAGGAGCTACATCATTTAGGCACCTGTAAATAGCCGCTCCTACCTATCCAGAAATCAAACACATGAATACTCTCATCCTAAGCATTAGGCGATAGTGCGAAGGGGAAAGCCAAAGACTCTTCGACCTCCTCTAAATCTTTTCTTCCTCAACATCGTCGCACCAACTCGAGTGAACCTTTTCTTCTTCACTCACGTCCGCGTTCCTTCACTCTCACCAACCACAACGAACGCATCGTCCGCTCGCAAGACGTCACACATGGATATCGACCCTTGCGAATCTCCAAAGAAAGTCGTCAAAAAGATGCAGAACGAAGCGCTCATCCTTCCCACTCCTCCCACCGAGATCCGGGCCCTGCAGGAGATGATTCTCAGTAAGTCTTGAGCAGAATGGTCTCCCCCACTCGCTAACCTTGCCTCTGTAGTGAACCTGCGTGTCGTGTACCCAGGGTCGGACATGGAGGTCCTTTTGTGCATGGAGAAGCCGGGTGTCTACTATGCGTGCGTCATTAACGAGCCCCTCCGCACCAACAAGGTCCTGTTCCGCGGGCCCAAGGGTCACAACCTCGAGATCCCTCTCGTCGGTATTCTACGCGAGGTCATGGTTCTCGCCACCACCCGCTACCACCTGTAAAGTCGCTACCTACTGGCTCGCGGCGGACGGAACGGCATGAGTTGACTGCTTGTGTCATGTACTTTTTGAGATGAAGATTGTGTCAATGGTGGATGAAGCAATGCAGGGTCGATCTGGTACCAGACTGGGTTTCGAGGACTCAAATGGGGGATTGAAGCATGGGAATCATTAATAGCTTGAGCAAGCTGACATAAACATTGCATCACTTCGTCAAAAATCAAGTCACTCGAGGCAGATGGTCAAGTTCTCATGCGTGATGACTCCATTTTGGTAGAATGCCCAAGGAGTGGCAATAGGTTTGGTAAATGCCTGGCCACTCTAAGGCCAAGGGAATCAAACAGAATGCCCCGGGGAACATCGTAGGAAATCAACGGCGATTCATGTGGCATCAAGTTGTCCTCCATCGCCCATCAGGGGCAAAATATCTTCTTTGGGGGTAGAATAATACGCTCTGTGCCGAGTTAAACTAGCACCTGGCAAATCAATCAAACGTAGGCCGAGACCTGGCAAACGAGCACAGGAACCTCCGCTAGGGTTAGGAATCTTTTATGCCTCGATATCTTCGGCCCCTGGACCATTGCGAGGAAGCCTTTTCTCAACACTGCATCTACAATACTATCCACGTCCACACAACAGCTTTAGAGCGTCACCAACCAGTGAACCAACCACGGAACGAACAATCGAGTCAAAATGACTGGAGAATACCAGGAAGCTGCTGCTCTTCGCACCTTGACACAGGGTATGAGCCCTCCCCCAAGCCCGTTACACCTCACTGACTCTGCAGCGAACCTGCGAATCCTCTTTCCCCTCACCCCAGCTATCGACTTTTGCGTCAACTGGGACGATGAAACCATCCGCGCCGTCGTCATTGATGTGACCCGCCTCTACTGGACCGAACTCGGCGGGCACAGACCGAGCTGCCTCATCCACCTCGAATGGAAGCCCCGGGCCGAAGACTCCGAGGGCAAACTCGTTGAAGGCTACAAGGTTCTTTTCGAAGAGACCCAGACTTTGGTGAAGGAGAGACTCCTGGATCGGCTTCAAGTTCGCCGTCTCAACTCGGCTTGCTCATCCTAATCGTCTTGATGTGTTCGAGACTTGAAGCAGGGGCAAACATTTCACACATGGGAGGATCAGCGCTAGGGGGCTTTGGCACAAAACTGTTTGGAGGGTCTGTACCTATGGAAGATTAGCTTGATTTGAGTAAGGGAATAAGCATGTGAGCTGGCAAGATGGGCATGTAGGAACGGTGGAACGAGAGTAAGCGCGCGATAGTTACAAAGCAAGATGATGCCCCCCTCAAGCTGCAAGGTGTGGATTCTCGCGCGCGGCATCAAAGGATGATGTCAGATGGCGCGCGCGCAAAACCCTGAATGCGAATGGGGCTTCGCGCGCGGCTCTGCTGACCGTTATCAATCTCGATAGTCAGATAAGGTCAGTCCAATCATGAAAAGTCTTGATTGGGCGTTCATTGGCAACTTGCTCCATCACGCCCATTCGCAGTTGTGATGTTGGGAGACTTGACAGTTAGCAGGCATCTCAAGGAGAGTAGATGACACGACAAGATGACGCCGTCACGGTTGTATAAAGATGCTTGAGCCCAGCACAGCAACGACTTGTGGCATTCATCATCAGCTCCCCGGACCACAGAATGTCTCCGCCAGAGTACTATCTTATTGCCGGCGCCACTGGCCGTCAAGGCGGCGCGACAGTCGATGCTATTCTATCCCACCCCGACATCAAGGTCGAGCCCAGAAAGGTCTATGCCATCACTCGAAACGCCACCGGGCCGGGAGCTGTCAAGCTCCGTGAGAAGTACAGCGACATCAACATCGTCCCGGGCGACTTGAACAACCCCGAGGCCATCTTCCAGCACCTGGACAAAAGCATCATCGCCAAAACTGGCGTTTTTCTCGCTCAGGCCCATGGACCTACCGAACTGGAAGATGCAAAAGGATTCATCGATGCTGCCGTCTCCAGCGGCGTCCCCTACTTTGTCTACTCTTCCGTCGACCGCGGAGGACGTGAGCTCAGCGACAAGGACCCGTCGTACTGCAAGACGTTTTCAGACAAGTTCTACATCGAGCAGCACCTCAAGAAAGCATGCAGCTCCAGCAAGATGGAGTACACGATCCTCCGACCAACCTGGTTCGCCGACAACGCCTGGTGGGGGTTCCCCGGCCAGCTCTGCATGACAGGCTGGAGAGAAAACATGGAGGGCAAGAGAATGCAGGTCACAGTGACCAAGGACATTGGCAGATGGGCAGTCGAGGCGTTGACGAGGCCTGACCGGACCGGCATCAGGAACCAGGCTCTCTCGATCGCCAGTGACGAGCTCAGCTTCAAGGACATTGATGATATTTTTGTCCGACACACCGGAAAGGGTGTGCCTGTTACATATGGGCTTTTGGCCAGGTTCGTCATCTGGATGGTCAAGGACTTGAGGACAATGTTTGGCTTCATCGGTGAGAGGGCTTACGGCGCTGATCTACTGTGGTTGAAGAGCCAGCTGGAGCCGACTACGTTTGAGCAATGGGTCCGGAACGAAGTGCCAAGGGGCTAATGGGGTGCTTTCTTCTATGATATGTGTTTGGGTTTTTGAACCAGTTTGAAAAGTATATTGATCAACATGCATCGTGCGTGCCCCTGACCCTCCATCTTCATTCATAGCGGCTCTAGGGGTAATAGTAAATAGTGAGCTCAATGTATTGCAGGGAGTCGCTTTTGACGTACAGATTGTCTCATTATGAGGGGCTTGTTAACTTTGATGACGCTTCCAAGAGGATTTGTCGGCACGATATAAAAAAAACACAGTTATAAACACATGGCAGCATTTAAACCCAATGCTGTAAAACGCTATAGCGAGCGGGGTTTCTAGTTGTCAGTCGGTGCTTGTTCTAGGACCGACATGCACAACTCATGACGGTAAGGGACGGGAGGGACGGCAGGAACGGCACATCTTACGTGATTGTTTGACGTGAGTCAATTCCACCAAATCCCTTCACACTTCAATATCCTCAACCGTGAGTGGGATCCCCCGAATAACTCCCGTCTTGGGCACGCAGTTCAGGTACTCAAACCTGACATCACCCCCCCTCAGCACGGATACTTCATGCCAGGTCCTCATCTTCCTCCTATCCCCGAATGCCTTGTAGTGCGCGAGGGCGCCGCGGTAGATGGCGAGGTGCGAGCGATGAGACTTGGCCCACGTCTCGAGTGTCTCCAGGCTCGTAAAGAACCCGGCGCCGCAGGTTTCTTTCCGTGGACGACTGTCTGGTGACTCCATATCATAGTTCCTTAGATATCTCAGCCCCAGAGCGCCTGTTTCTGGAGAGTTCTCCCATAGGTATTCCAGCCCCGATCGGAGTGTGGGTTCGAGCTTTCTGTCGTATGCATCTGCTTCTTCCTGGCCGCAGTTCTCCCAGAAATGACCTGATCGAATGTGCGCAATATTTTCTGCATTTGTGCCTGTCAGATACTGTCCGAGTCCACGAGGTGCTGTTGTCGGCGGTAGTGTGTCGACTGATTGAGGAAACAAGTCGTATGCGGAGGAAGGGATGCGATCTCTTGCAGCTCCCCAATATGCTGAGAATTCGTGCTCGGGAAAGGTAGTCCCGGGAAGCCTTGCCAGACCAGGAAGATAATCAAGGCCAGAATAGTTGGTCTCCAGCCTAGGAATCTCAGTTGCAAAGGCCTCTCGCCAGATGCCGATCGAAGCGCGGCCCGGAGTCGATAGGCCGGCGTAGATGGAAGGGAGCGAGAGTTTCTCCATGCTAAGCTTGTACTTTGATTCTCCAAGCCAGTAACTGACCCATATCGACGTCTCCTCCACATCGCTCCCATCGATCACGGTGAAGGATTCGAATGCCGAGGGTCCATGGTGACCTTTGAGCCAGGCTTGGATCGCAGATATGGCTTCTGCTTGAGCCCGAGTAGTCGCTTGGTCACTTGAGTGATTTTGCACCCCGATATAAGCCGTGTAAACGTGTGTGGTATCCCCCGGCAAAGCGAGGCGCCATCTCGGAATCGGTAGTCGGTGATTCTTGGGTTTGCGGAGGGGATAAATGCGCGCTGGGCAAGACATGGCTGGTAGACGTCTTGGGGACGGTGATGGATGCACGTTCGAGGTTCTTCTCTGACAAGTACCAGCCGCGATGGCGTACAAGTTTGTCTGTGGCGTGTCTATGTAAGGACAAGGTGATGTAAGGACTCGGGGTCACTTTTGAACCCCGTAGCCTGATAGGTCGATTTGCTTTGGAATCAATGCCAAACAAGTGGCCCGATCAATGCGCACGTGGGACTCGCATGTGCATTGTTATTCCTGATGAGATGCCTGTTCTTGCTACCAAGCCAATGATGTCTTGCATAGGTGTCGAAAGAGCGGAGGAGGTCTAGTTGGACATGGCACTAGGTGACTGCAGTCGACAGTCGGGATTCAGAGTATCGATGAACCTACATCGTCGTGAAGCAACTAGAGTAGAAATCAGTCATCGGCTTCCCAGCTCATACCATGATTTGATTCCAGATAGTTGAAGATTGCGACACATGGTCTTCTTTTCTTCTTTTTTTTCTTTCGTGTTTGATCCAGGGTAAATCGGCCGTGATGGGAACCCACCATGCCGGCGGCGCATGTTCAAATTCGCCGAGCGAGAGCACCAGAACCGATGAGGTCTTCACGACGCAGCAATGAGCATATTTCGGGGAGATACTGGCAGTTATATAGCCAAAATGAACTTTGAGAACCCTGATGGTAACCAAGGATTAGTAATTCCCCCGTGGGCCATCTCAACTACATCAATGGGAAACAAGCTTAAATAGACGACACAGCATCCTCAATTGCTTCAACGTCGCCCACTGACACAACCATTGGCACTGATATCGATCATTACTGCAATTGACCATCACAATATCTCTACCATACTCAGAAGCAATCCGCCGATCGACCCCTTGACCCGACGAAGCGGGGAAATCGACCATGCCTCGTCTCTCGCATGACGGGCGAGTCAGGCTGAGGTGTCGGAGACTCGGATGTCACCCAACACCAAATGGCACGTCATCAAGCATTCAATATACCGTGATGTACGATACCGACAATCATGTCCATCTTGGGTTCATCGAGTGCAACGCCTCATTCCCCCCTCATTTGTTGAATCCCGAGTCGGAAGCCAAGCGCAAGTGGCCGCGTCTTCGGGCCCGCTGGAAAGGCTTTTTCTGCCGAGACGGGCAATCCACTGCGAGGAGGCTCCCTTATTTCCCGAGAAGGGTACGTATTCTGAGAGCAGTTGGCTTCTATTCGTCATGTACTCTAACAGATGGCGTAATCCCTAGCGCTCGCTGTAATAGAAGCAATTGCCATCTCCCCTCACTCGATGCAGGTTCGAGAGGCTTCTCTGGTGCGTGCGCCATCGGAACGGGTTCCGGGATATGCTGCCCAACTTCCGGCGCCACCCATATTTAATCCGATCAGATGATAAGGGGATAACGATACGGAGTACTTGGGCCGTCCCCAAGTTTGAATTGCTGGATAGGTATCTCTTGGGTTGCAGTCACTGTGTGTGTGCTCCTGTACCCCTCAATTCTGCGGCCGGGGTGCCGATCGCGAGTTGGGCTAACACGGCGAGTCGGTAGAAGAGATGCATACACGGAGTATCATGTCCATTTTCACGGTCAAGAACCAATTCTTTCTAATCTTGCCAGTGACTGTATAGACTTGCTATCTATCTATGCCTCCCTTAATCTCCGTGTCATTCTACCTGCAAATGGCGTAAAGCGGGCACGGAGTCGGTAACCGTGACCGAGGTCCGGCATACTACTCCTACCCCGGCTTCCCCGCAAAACATAGCGACGGCAGATGGTGATATCTCGGCATCTCGGGGATGCTTCTTCTTGCGCTTACGCTTACGCCAACTCCTGCTCCATGCAGTAAACATTGCCGTGCGGGGACGACGCCGCATGGGCACGGAAACCATTCTCCCTTGCGGTGCGAGGTGAGAAGACGGGCTGAATCTTATTTAATTGGTAGTTGTGTCCTCTTCGTGGGTAACGCAGGCTAGGTATATATAAACTCGAGAACCGTCAACCCTCAAAAAATGTCTACTCCTCGATCCACCATCTCCAAGAACAAGACCCCCATCGCAATCGCAGCAGCCCTCGTCTCAGCAGCCGCCGTCGTCACTCAGGTCTACCGCAAAGCCTCAGCCAGAGCCTCAGCCATGTCTCTCCCCCTCCACCCCTCGCTCAACAACGGCATCACCAAGGGCAGCGACAGCTTCTCCGGTGGCAAGCTCCGCTGCAAGTGCTCGTCCAGCCCCGTCGAGGTGACCCTGGCCGGCAACGTCGCCCACAACCACGCCTGCGGCTGCTCCAAGTGCTGGAAGCCCGAGGGCGCCATCTTCTCCATCATCGGCGTCATCCCCAAGGACCAGGTCAGCGTCACCGCCAACGCCGACAAGCTGTACATTGTCGACGAGAGCGCCGCCATCCAGCGACACGCCTGCAGCAGCTGCGGCGTCCACTTGTACGGCCGCATCGAGAAGGAGCACCCTTTCAAGGGTCTCGACTTTGTCCACACCGAGCTGTCTTCTGAGAAGGGCTGGCAGGAGCCTCAGTTCGCCGCCTTTGTCTCCTCCATCATCGAGCAGGGCTTCGACGCCTCCAAGATGGACGCTGTCCGCGGCCAGTTCAAGTCGATCGGCCTCGAGACCTATGACGCTCTGTCGCCTCCTCTGATGGACGCCATCGCCAGCTGGACCGCCCAAAAGGCCAAGATCTAAGGGCTTTTCTTTGTTTCCCTAGGGTTCCACAAAAGTATTGGGTTCGAGATCATGTAAGGCGGTGTTGACCGATGCAGGCGGCGAGTGTAAGCGGAGTTGTTGACTGTTATATGGAACGGGACAAGTGGTGAAGAATGACCACGAGGAGTCGGGCGCGAAGTTGACAAGCAAGGTTACCACAGATGGTGAACACCGTAAATGAATGAATTGAAATCGAGGTAATGGATGGCATTCACTGTCTCTATCCTCTTGAATACCTGACATTCTTTTCTCACTAGTGACGCTGCAAGTGATGACCCCACCCACCGCCTAGGTCAACATCAATAGGGGATGTGATCAAGGCAAAAATATGAGTGTATCCTATTAAAAATAGACTTTTCAGATATGATATCTCGCCAATGTATCTTTTCTTTACCATTATCTATCTTCGAGATCTACTCACGCAAACAGCCAAGCCTTTGACTACAACCAGGGATCTCGCTTCCATCACCCGCGCGCGCCAACTATTGGCGACTGCTTACGGCAAACACGCAATTCACTTAGCAAACTAAGTAAGCCCCCAAAAGATCCCATGTTCTTACATAACCACATTGATAAGCCCCCATATTACTTGCCCGTGGGCTTGCACGCATGTCAGGTTTCGTCCGTTGATCGTGCGAATTACGGACTTTTGGCTCCACGGAGTTGAGCCACGGAGCAATCATTCCTCGGGCAATACCACCATCTCGGCAAACTCGACTTGTCCGAGATGTAAACAGCTCATTGAATCAGTGTGATTAGTTCAAGATTAGAAAGCAACGAGATGGCGTGCGGGCTAGTGGTGGTGTATATGAATGGCACCACGTTCCTTGAGGCTCAACATGGACAACACTCGACACACTCCAACCGCCCAAGATGAAATCTCCAACAGCCTTGGCAGTTTCCCTCTCCCTCATTGTGGGCCTCTCTACCGCCCAACTTCCTCCCGCACAAGTCTTCAGAACCGACTTCAACTCGTCCTTCAAGTTCAGCCCATCCCAGATCAAGGCCGCCCAACTGAGTGACGCCCTCGTCGAGAGCGCCCAGAATGTCATCAACTTTGAGAGATCCCAGCTGGCCTTTGGCGGACCCCTAGAGGATGACTTCTACACCCTGCCTCCTCTGACCAACGAGACCGGTCCTCTCAGGCCTGGTCAGATCCTCAAGATCCAGGCCTTCACTGACCCAACCGCCTACTCAATCCCGTCCAACACTGCGCTTTCACGCATCATCTACACCACCACCAACTTTAACGGGACCGTCATTCCTGCTTCTGGCTTCATCCTCTGGCCTTATACACCTCGCAGGTTCGGCAAGAGCAAGAAAGCTTCTGTCGTAATCTGGGCCCATGGCACGTCTGGCTTCTTTGCCTCTCAAGCGCCATCCGCCGACCGTGGTCTCTGGTACGCAAACTCGGCACCATTCACCCTCGCTCAGGCTGGATACGCCGTCTTTGCCCCCGATTTTGCAGGCCTGGGTATCTCCAAGTCATGGGACGGCAGCGAGATCCCTCACCAGTACCACGCTTCTCCTACCACAGCCCGCGATTCCCTCTACGGCCTTCGCGCCGCATTGAAAGCTTTCCCTGAAAAGCTGAGCCATGATTTCATCGTCATGGGCCACAGCCAAGGCGGTGGAGTCGCTTGGGCCGTCGCCGAGGCTCTTGCCAACGAAAAGGACAAGTTTGCAGACCTCTCTCGCGGCTACAAGGGAGCCGTCGCTGGTAGTCCTACCACTGCTGTCTTTGGCGGTCCTTCTTCCTTCATGCTCCCCTCTGTTGGTCAAATGCTTCAATCCATCTTTCCCGAGTTTAAACTTGAGGACTGGTTGACTCCCCTGGGCGTCGCTCGGGTAGAACTAGCCAGAGATATCCAAGGTGGTGTCGCACTCTTTCAACAGCTCTTCCTCACCAACGAGACTGTCTTCAGATCCGACTATAACCAGTCTTGGTATGTCAATGCCTTTTCCAAACTCGGCGACGCTGGACGCAAGGACTTCAAGGGTCCCTTACTTGTCCTCCAAGGAGTAGAAGACGCCTACGTCCTGTATAACATCACGGCCAAGACAGTCCAAGACACCTGGAAGTTGTATCCCGACCACGACCTCGAGTTCCTCGTCACGTCGGGCGTGAGCCATGTTCCCGACCTCGATGCAACTCGACACCTCTGGTTGAAATGGATCGAGGAGCGATTCGAGGGGAAGCCTCTTGCAAAGAAGGGCAGTGTCAGGACTGATCTGGAGAGTTTCCTGCCTATTGAGCAGTATCAGAGCACCATCAAGTCGTTCCTCCAGTGGGCTGGGCTGCCTCAGTACAGTTACCAGATTCCCCTTGCAGTTTAGACGGGCCTGGATCATGTAGTGATTGGTCACTATGATGACAAGGTTTTGATCCGCAGTTAAGACGAGTTTTATTATAATTATGATTCGCCGTCAAGTAGAAACCAGGAATAGTGGCACCTCTTGACAACCATTTCAATTTAAAGAGTATCAGGGCTTTAAAACCTACCTATTTCAATGTGAATTCCAAGATAGACATAACGTATGGTACTTTGTTCAGCCGCAAAGCCACCCACACAAAGGCAGAATGTCAAATTGTTCAGAGCCTTTTTAAACTGGTAACTGGCCGGTTGACTGTCATGTTGGTACTTGCGCATCAAGTTGGTAAAGAAGACTAGGCTGTAACATCCAATAACTCTTTTCGTAGAAGGTGGCTTGCCCCTGATCACCCCCCTCTGGCCGCTACGACTCTATCACCATCTGTCAAGTGGCTTGCCATGTGCTAATTACTGGTGACAGCTGGATGCCTGAGTTTGATAGGAACCAGAGTCGAGAGAGAAATTGATTGTGCAAATCACGGGGCGATTTGAACGGAAGCTGTCGCGACATTTCTGTCAGTGGGTGGTTTTTTTATCGATAAGACCTGGAGAATAGCAAACAAATCAAACACCAGGCAGATGCTCAAAATAAACAGTGCATCTGCCATATTCACCACCATCTTCATCAACACACGCTCAGCAAATATTCCTTCTCAAACATGTCGGGTTTATTCCCACAAGCCAGAGACATGTCTCGCCACCTAGGCTACAGCAAGCTCTCCCAGCAAGCCATTCTCCAAGACAGGATGTTGTACCTGCTCAGACTGCACAAGAAAGCAGGCGAGATCGAGGTCGAGGAGCTCCTGAGGCGACATGGGTTCAACGACTGTACCTTTTACTGGGACGACACTTACCCCTTTTTCCGCTCGTCGACCAAGCACATGGGATACTGCATCGTCGAGTTTCCCGACAAGGTCACGAGGGATCGTGCCATGAGCCAGCTACAGGGCGTCGAATTCAAGTCGAAGCGAATCCTCACACGCCTGCCTCGACTGAATCATGTATGTGCTCCTCATGAGCGATTCCTAACATGGGTCTAATCGTAGCTAGAAAAACGATCAGAGTGTCCCGTCCTCCGCTTCCTCCAAGTTGCCCACTGCATCGAGGGCGTCTGCTCAAGAACGCAACGACGACCGGCCAGTTGGGCGAGGAACTGCCAATATTCAAGGCGTCCGCATGTCCGCCTCCCACAAGAGCCATGGCAACAACTGATTGCCTTTGAGTCTATACCATCTGTTGTATACGATGACAGTATCAAGGGGTACGTTTAATTATGAGCACCTACTTTGGCACGCGAAGTAACAGTCAATGCAGTATCTCACCCTACGTGCGCCTCATCAACGTTCAGTAGCTTTTCCCTTCTTACCTTGGCCCGTTTCCTTAAGCAGTCTTTCTGGTTAGAGCTCTTGGATTGAGAACAACTCTTGGTGAAGGGTAGTCAGGATATTATTGTTGGGTTGGTTGGGCCCGTGAAATATGGTCTTGTGTATCACATACACCTTGACTTGAGAGATTCTCTTGCGAATAGGATGAAATTTCTGGCAACCTGATTGTTTAGTACGTGAGAGAACATAAATTACCCTTGATTCCTTGCCCTTCTACCCTTCCTATGTCCCATCCATCACCACACTTCTGGCCTTAGATTCAAGTAAAAGACTGTCCAACAATGTTTCAACACTCATTGCTGCCCTCACACAGTAATCGGCACCCATAATTCATCTGATCCATAAGAGCCAACTCCTTCCAACAATTACGGTTCTCATTGAAGGCTTCTATTTCACGCTAGGTTCTCAAGTCAAGATATTCAAATTACTCAAAGCATATTCAGTTTTTAAAGGGGTGTTGATTTTTGATACGGTACTACAAATGAGCGGACAAGTACAAAGGAAACTACACAATGAGGCGTAAAATCTCCGTCTTCTCGCGCACCTTACACTCAACCCCAAGCCTTCAGTTGTTGCCATCCTCGCGGAACCAAGCAGGAAAAGCACGATTGCCCTGGAAACGGCTATTGTTGGCCTTTTTCTGGCCCTGGCGCTTATTCTCGGACTTTTGCCCGTGAACCTTGGGCTTCTGCCCTTGAGCTCTGGCCTTCTCATGTTCAGCCCTGGCCTTTTGGCGCTCATCCTCGATCCTCTTTTGCTCGGCTTGAACTTGCTGACGCTCAGCCTTGTTCAGGTTGCTGAAGCGGGTAATGGCCTTACCGCTCTGATGCTTGGTGATAAAGCCTCCGGCCACGAGGCAGCCTGCCACGTCCCAGATGTACTGGCGGTTAGCGGCGGTTGCGTTCTTCGACTGGGTGATGGTGACCTGCTCGAAGAGGTTGAACAGGTCCTCGGCCCTGGCGCAGGGCACCTCACCAACCATGATGTAGTCGACACCGTCGACACCAGGGTCTCCCCTAGAGGTCATGAGAGTGCAGGGCGCCCTTCGGAACGACTTTCGCACTTGATAAGTGCGAAACTCGCGCGCAGCCTCGTCAAACAAGGTCACTGACCAGGAATGGTGGAATCGCATGTTGGTGGCTTGTCTGGTGATGTAAATCGTCACCTTCTCCTCCGCCTTTTCTTCCACCTTCTGCTCAGGCTTGAATGTCACCTTCTCCTCGACCTTGACCGTCTTCTTCGCCTCGACCTTGACTGTCTTCTTCGCCTCGACCTTGACTGCCACCTTCTCTTCAACCTTAACTGGTGCCTTCTTTTCGTCCTCGACCGGCTCGATGTAGTCGATAACGGTCGACTCGTACCAATCAAAAGACATAACCCTAGAGGGAGACATGGCGAAACGAATTTGGGTTGAAGAAAGCTTGTTGTGAGCTGCCGTGTTGTGAGGTTTTGAGATGAACGCAAATCTACTTTGGGATAAAGTAGGATCGTGGCTGTGGTAGTGGTGGTTGCGAATGTAGATGTTGTAGTCGCAGTTGCTTGAGGTGAGTTGAGATATTCATTCTGACAGAGAGGCTGCTCGTTATATAGTGCAGATATGACATTCTCTTTCATAGCAAATGCCTTTGATGCCTGAGTGTTTGTCTGTTAGTACAATAGTTTTCACGTTTGTAGACAAAGAGATGGCTGCGGAGTCTGCATATTCACCCTCATGTTCGAAACTGTTCAAAGGCTCCTCCAAGATCAGCCTGATCTCCCAGGTGCGTTGAGAACAGACTTAGTGCGGGGCATACCGATAAAGGCGACGAATTAGACAATCTGCACTTGCATTGCCAACGTCTTTGTTAACAGTAACATTGAGTCTTTTTTTGTTGACTTCCATGACGCATCCAAGAGGACTTGTCGGTCACGTTATCAAAGAACACAGTTAGATACACAAGACAGCATTAAAACCCAATGCTGGAAAACACCGTAACATTGAGTCTTTCTTATGTTGAACTTGACCAACTACAAAGACTCTCAAGCAGATGTCAGATCTTGTTTCAGTCCAAATCTCAACGATAACACGCAAACGAGACTGGAGTAAAAGTCTCCGTGAACCCCCTACGCTCGGTTGAATTAAACGACTACGCGTACCGAATCCGAGGATAGACGGTTAGGATCCCCACCAGGCGCACGCAGCAGGGACTGTGATTTCCTCACTAAGCCAATAGAAGAAAGCGAACTACTTCGCATCTCGTTCCAAATCTTCAGCTGTATCCCTTTCTAGGGTACGACATGGAGATGGAGTTATAAAGTCTATCAACCCCCACGGCAGCGATCTCCCCCCAAGACTCCCATTCTTTGTCATTGGCGATGTCTTTTCCTTCATGCTCCAAGGAGCGGGTAAGCGCGGTGTTGAGAATCATGATGATGTGGACACTGATCATGAGTCACAGGAGCTGGTCTACAAGCTAGCGGTTCACTCGAAGCCCTGGACAACGGGTCCAAGATCGTCGTTGGCGGTCTTTTCGTCCAGCTTATTTGCTTCGGCGTCTTCATCGTCATGGCAGTGTCATTTGATCTATCTATTCGAGGAGCTCCCACCGTCCGTTCACTAGGAGACGCGCCCTGGAAGAAGCACATGACGGCCCTATACATTGGCAGTGTCTTGATTATGGTACGGTCGGTTTTCAGGGCTATTGAGACATACAGGGTTTCGACGGGCATCTCCTCAGCCGCGAGCCCTACATGTACATGTTTGACTCTGCCTTGATGCCCCCGACCATGGCCCTATTCAACTGGAGGCATCCGGCCGAGATCATGATTCATCTAGGTCGAAGTACGCCTACCTATAAGATGGACCCTGTTTCCGTAGGTTAATGACATGGGATTCTCGGGGCAAGTCTATCTTTATTGCTGTGATAGATATTGCAGGTTATTCTATTTGCTAGTTGTGTAGACGTAGTAACGAGGGTCCATGGAGCATAGACAGCGGAATTGCATGAATTGATCAAGCCTAGCCACTTTTAGCACAAGCCTGTAACCTTGAAAGGCCATTCAATACAGAGTCTCCAGTTACTCCCCAGCAGGTCATCGATAACCTCAACAATATCCCTCCCCTACCCCTCTAGGAACCAGTAATCATCTAGTTCGTGTAGCAGCGCACCAAAAAAGGGAAACAGGATCAAGGCTGGGGGCTGCAGAGTCAAGTAGGCCTGAGGAGCAAATAATGAACAGCAATGACCCAGACCAGAGACGGTTGAATCCGGCCTCCTCCAGCGGATCAATTTGGTTGCCTGAGAACTGGGCCATGACGAAAGGATGCTCGTATCCTGATTGTGAGACCACGATCTGCCAAAAGCTGTGTTGGTCGTCGCCCTTGAATAGCCCAGGCTTGTTCCAACGGTCCAGTGATGGAGGAGAGCCATGTCGTGAATGTAGAAACTCGATTGCGAGGAATTCTGAGAGGTGTATCCGACAAGGGGCGTCCTATAGCTTGGGTTCAAGCCTGTCGAGGCATGCTGTTGGCTCGAGCCTGGAGTTAAGGCTGATTGACTCGAGGCATAATTACCTCGACCCAACGATGGTGACGGAAACTCTGGAAGTGCTCTAGGTTTGGCAAAGTATTTGCATCTCAAACAACGTCGAACGCAGGTGTAGCAATATGGCTTTTCTTCACCACACTAATAGACATGATTGCAGCTCACGAGCTTTTGAGGCAGAGAAGGAAGGAGTCAACAACACAACAGCAAATGAAAGATGAAATCAAACAGAAGAGAAAAACACTTTGACTCGACGTCTTCTACAGTCAATGCAACCATGTTTCGACTTGGTGTGTGACTTGCCTCATTTCGACAAGTCATCCTCAGCCGCTTTGTGCAGGGGACTCATGAGGGCGTTTTGCTCTAGCCACAAGTAACAGTAATAAGAGAGAACGAGAGCGAGGACCGAGTGCAAGAGGAAGTAAGATGTACCCAGGCAGCGTCGAAGGAATGAGGTTCCACACAACTAAACGACGTAAACGAGGCAAACGAGACAAACGAGTTTAACGAGGTTATCCGAGATACCAAGGGAGCACCTTGCCCTTTGTTTATTGGCGCTTGGTAGGTACGAAGCACCGCAAAGACTATTAAGGAACAAGGTGTATCAGCCACGGCGGAAGGAAGAGGAGGCAAGACAATGCTAGTTGACAGCAAGAGCCAATAGTAAACACGGAGCAACAGTGACGGGATCAACCTCCCCTTCCTCTTCACACCAAACAATATCACATGATTTCACCAGCCTATTTTATTCATCGGCTCAGATCCTTACACCTTAAACCAGTCAAGCAGACACCATCCATCCACACGTCATCATACATCATTCACCAACAGCATCGCCTTTACAGACAACATCACTGCATCCATGGATCCCGATACCATGGTACCAGAAGCCGCGATGCGGAGAATGTCTCTGCAAGAGACGACTGAGGATGATTCTTTTAACGCCGAGGGACATCAGCCGGACAAGATGGATACCGAGATGGCGGACAATTTATTCGACGACATGGACCCCGAGCCCACGAGGCATCTATTCGAGGACTTTGACACCAGCGAAAACCAGCCATATCCTACCGAGAATGAGGCTGGGTCTGAGGGATACGAACCAGACGACGACGGCGAGAACTAGGATGACGCCGAGGACGCCGATGAGCCCTACAACTAGAGGAGCCAGCTTCAGTACGAACTCGACGTCTAGTTGGAGACCGAGTTCTCAGAGCGCTTTCTATCACATATCTATGGGCCCCTACCTGACGATCTGATGCCCGATCCCCCCAGGCCTTCTCTACCTCGAAACATACCGATCCCCCGAGAGAACCTCCACTTTGACATTGACGAGGGTGCCCCGGCCGTATCCTCCATCGCCTTTGCCGTCATTATTCTCGAGCCAGAAGCACCAGGCGAGAAGTGCCAGTGGTCCTTTGCGATGCGCAACTATACGACCAACATGTGGCACAGCCAAGTCTTGTACGTGTCGTCAGGGGGCGGGCCCGAGCCGAAGCCCGAGTTGAGCGTCGACGTGCATTATCACGACCCTACCGAACTACCCAACTATGTCGAAATGATCGTCTTCAAGGAGCGCATGATACCGCACCGCACCGCAGCGAGGATCATAGATGCCTGCATGGCCGTCAAAATCCCCGATTGTGGCCATCGCGAATGTCCCAGCGCTGACTACGTTTTGGCTGTTGTCAGCGAATTAGAGAGGCTTGGGGCCATCGATCTGTTTGACATGCACGGGTTGTTGACAAAGACAGCAAAGTTCGGCATCAATCCTCTCGAATCGGATGAGGAGGGGGTGGAAGGGGGTCAGTAGACTTGGGAGGATAGTCGATGAGCAGGTATAAGAATTGAAGGAATTGACACTGTCTCATACCAGTCTTGACTGATGATTGAATGAACGTTGCCTATACAAAAGAAAAAACAGGTTCCTAAATATCATTCAGCCTTGTTCCAATCAGACCTCCTCCTTGGTGTCTCTAAAGCCCCAATCCTTGAACGCAGGAGGCCGGGCACCACCAGCAATATCAGCCTGCTGCACAAACCGCCTAATCTCAGCTTCTTCCTCATCAGAGAGCTCGACACCCAGAGAAGCCCAGTTCTCATCAAGGTACTCGATCCTCTTTGTCCCGGGGATGGGGATGACATGGTCGCCCTGCTTCAACAGCCAAGCCAGGGCCATCTGGGCAGTTGTGACGCCCTTCTTGTCAGCCAGAGCCTTGAACTGACCGACGATCTGCATATTCTTGTCACGGTTCCCCTCGCCGAATCGTGGGATCGACTTCCACCGCACGTCCTTTTCGTCTCCGGCTGCCGTCCCCTCGACGAAATTGGTCGTGAGCAGACCTCTACCGAGCGGCATGGCTGCCACCACGGCGACGCCGAGCTCGCGGCACGTCTGAATAATGCGAGTCCCTTCATCCCCTTCAGCATCAAGCTCAAAGGGAGAATATCCAATCTGTACGGCGGCGACAGGGGCGATCTTGATGGCCCGGCGGAGGGTGGTTGAAGTGACGGCCGACAGCCCAATGTGCTTGATTTTGCCCTCACTGTAAGCGGTCAGAAAAGAACTAGAACTTCTGGGCCAATGGGATGACTTGCTCTTGCAGTTCCTTCAAAGCTCGCATCGTCTGCTCAATAGGCGTCTCAGGGTTGGGATGATGCACGTAGTCTACCAGGGTCAGCGCGTACACATCTTATAACAGACAAAAGTTGACTTGCAGAGATCAATGTAGTCGACATCCAAAAGCCTCAGACTCTCAGCGCAAGCCTTCTCGACATACTCGTACGACGTGTTCAGCTCAAGAGTCTTGCTCCCCTTGACGAAACCAAACTTGGTGGCGGGAAAGATGTCGTCTCGCTTGCCTGTGCGCTTGAACCACTTTCCAATGAGCTCTTCACAGTCGCCGTAGAGACTGTTGACGGTCAGTTAAATGTCATCAAGTATTCTCTATTGGTGCTTACTCGGCACTGTCCCAAAAGGTTGATCCAACGTCATGAGCATGATCGAGAAGGGCGAATCTCTCCTCGTCGCTGGGAACGGATCCGTAGGTGCCATAGGACAAGCCCATGAGGCCAAAGCCAAGACGGGGAACTAGCGGACCATTCTTCCCGAGAGGAACGAGATGAGTAGACTTGGTAGGCATTTTGAAGGAATACTTGAAGTTTGGGTGAGGTGAGAGTGTAGAGAAGCTGTTGATCTTGTCATTCCCCTTCTGCTACAGTCCATATTTATATAGGCCTTTTCACATTGTAGACACACGGGTTCCAAGAAGAAACCGAAATCCGTCTAAGCTCCGTGAATGATTAACTCCGTCAAGAAGACTCTTCATGTCCAAGAGGTTGTCGATGACAACTGACCAATCACGACGCCCCATATCCGAGCAGCCCAATGGGTCAAGAAAGGTGCCGATCAGTCCCGGGCTTTATTGCTGACGTCTTTTCCTCTTCTTGTCAATCCAAACAAGTGACCTTCTTTCCGAGCCAGCCAGTATAGTATACACACTATCCAAGGGATTGTCGGATACGCCATGTCCTCCCAGGTTACACCACCTCCAGCAGCGTCTAACCGCAAGCCCCGGTCCAAGGTCAAGTCGGGGTGTAAAACCTGCAAGTGAGTTTCCCCCATTGGCCCTCTCGGAATCGATTGGCTCAGATTGGTTAATCGTGCAAAAGAGTCCGCAAGGTCAAGTGCGACGAGGGTCGTCCTGCTTGTCGCAGATGTCTCTCAACAGGCCGCGTGTGCGACGGCTATGGCATCTGGGGTGGAGGAAACGCGCGCTGCGTCCAGAGACAAGGGGGTCTCTTTGACTGCAAGACCAAAGACGGACGTGTCCCTATCTACCCGACCACGTCGATATCTCGCCCCGTGCAACCGAGTCTCGCCCTGGCTCTGAGCCCTCGGCAAAAGATCTACTTTGACTGGTTCAAGTGCAGGACCGCGTCCAAGCTGCCGGGCACCTTTACGTCGAGCTTCTGGAACACCCTCGTCTTCCAGGCCGGATCATCCGAGCCCGCCGTCTTGAACGCCATCCTCGCCTTGAGCTCCGTCCACAAGGGAGATGCCATCGGGGTAGGCCTGCAGAGGACTCGTCAACAAGTCTTGAGGAACGAGCAGGAACAGTTCACTCTACAACACTACGTCAAGGCAATAAGTCATCTTCAGCCTCACTTTTCAACAAAGGATAGAGCCTCTTGTCGCATCGCCCTCATCGCCTGTATCGTCTTTGTGTGTATGGAGTTTCTCCGAGGTCACTTCAAGACGGCGCAGCTTCACCTCGCAAATGGACTCGAAATCTTGCGCCACCTACAAGGGCAATCCGATCCAAGCTCTGGGATTCTCACTCTGAAACCTTGTCGTGATCCAACAGATGATTGGATCATAGAAGCCTTCTCAAGACTGCACATACAGGTGGAACTCTTCAGACACCTCTACCAACACCCATGCGTCATCCTTCAGCCAGCCTTTGATCCTCAAAGAACACCGACTAGTCATATCCGCTCACTCAGCGATGCCTGGAGGCAGATGGAGCCGATTCTCAACAATATTTTTCATCTCACACAACAAGCCCGTCAACATCCCGTCTCGACAAGAGAACATACCTCTCAGCAACTCATAAAGGCGAAACTTGCCCAATGGTTAAACATGTTTGAAGCCTTCAACAAAGTCCAACCATGTCAAGGATCTGGCGATCTAGAAAAGGCCTACCAGGTTCTCCGCGTCAACCACACCATGGCAACCATCATGGCCGACACATGTCTACACAGCGATGAATCGATATACGACTCCTACACAGACCGGTTCCTCTTGTTGATCACGCAACTGACAAGGCTCTGGGTGGTATCCGCAGAAACCGAGGATTTCTCACTCAACTGGGATCTCATGTACATGCCCCGATCCATCATCGACATTGGCTGGATCGCACCCCTCTACTTCACAGCCGTCAAGTGCCGCGTCCACCGCATCAGACTACAAGCCATCAAACTCCTACCGTGCAGCGGCCACAGAGAAGGCATCTGGGACTCCAACATAGCGGCCTGCGTTGCGAGAAAGATCATGGAGATGGAGGAAGGCGACTTTTACCAGGGCCTCGATCTGCAGGATGCCTTTGCCGTCGAGACTCTTCCGCGGCCGCAGGACTTGGCCTTGCCGCTGCTGCCAGAGTCACGCAGGTTGAACGAGGTCGAGCTGGAGCTCTCGGGTGCTCCTATGGATAGGATGCTGTTATTTTGCAAGCAGCAGCAGCATGGCGTTAAGCGTAGGGCTCTTGTATCGCAGTATAGCGTGATGTTGCAGCTATGGGTAGATACATGATGTCAGAGTCATCTAGTTCCGAGAATATAGGATAATACTTCTTTCAGAATAATGACAAGGGGGTCATCACAAGGGACTCTGCTTGACCTTGAAATATTTAGGCCTCCTCTAAAATTACCATTGCCATGATGATATTCTAAATTTACTGCATATACAAGAGGGTTTTCAAAAGACAATGCTGTTAGTCAGTCACATACCAACGTTAATGTGCCAATATCCGCTCCTATTAAAAGCCCAGCTGCCTCATCATGTTCCTCGTATGTGTTTACGGTGCCGTTGAAACATATTGAGTGATTTTCAACAGTGTTCAAAGCTTAAAGACAAGTCTTCGAAGGCAGAATAGCCGGAACCAAAGGAGAAGTCCCCAATGTCTTGAAGAGTCCCTATATTCAGGCTCATCAAGCCCAACGCCTAACCATCTCTGATACAAAACCTAGTCAATCCACATACCCCATTTAACTACAACTCTACATCCATAAACACCATATTGGACATCTCGGAAAAAGAAACACAGCATCAGTGGGTCTCGCTGCAGATATGCAGATGGTTATGCACTCATTTAGCCTATATCCGACACCTAAGCACGAGATGTCAAACCGACATCGTCCGTCTCCCCTTCACGATAGCCTCACTTTCAGATCAAATCAAATCAAGCACGGAGTCCCAGAAGCATGCTGCAGGCCGTGGCCAACTCAGCATCACTAGCCCGGATATTCTCCATGCTTGCAGAGGGCGGCGAGTTGGACGGGGTGAGGATACTATCTCCGGAGCGCGTCAAGACCTTTTCAAAACCACGAGAGGGCGTTCGTGACGTGGACGAGCTTCACCGGTCCAGTGCCGTTCGGAGCCTCTGGGTTCTGAGTCAGACAGGAGGGCATATCTGATCCCCTGGTGGGTGATCACGACAACATCATCTACAGCCCAGAAGCAGGAGGATCCATCGTATGGGCCGACCTCCGCGACAGATTGTCGGTGGCGATTGTGAACAACCAAATGAACGCTGGAGTGTCGGTTGATCCTGGGCCGATCTGGGCGGTACTCGGCCGTGCTGTGCGTGAGGTTATTGCAGACCTGCAAGGCTGAGATTAGAACTAGATGGCATGTTTTTTGCTTGGTCATGAATCTATGACGGTTAAATATTGGCAAGCTGAAATACAGGCCTTGAGTGACACAGATAGACGCATGCTGAACGCCTCCTGGCTGCATGAGTCGTTGCCCTCGCTGTTGTCCCATGCAGTGATAAGATGATAATTGCAAGAGCCTCATCATCCAGGTAGTCCTCAAGCACGTAGTTCAATCCCAGCCAGTGGACAAACCTCAAAATAGGCCAGGCCAGGTCGAGACCCCAAGGCGGGTAGCTCAGCTCTGTGCAATAGCCAACAGCCACGCCTATCAACTGTGGATCGCCTAGCATTAGCGGTCAGGTACATTCCTTTCCTCCTATGGCTAAGCGGCGCGGTCAACACGTTTTTTTCTCGATAGGTAGGTAGTTGACTTGCGTCAAAGAGGAGGCGGTGTGGATGGTCTTGGTGTTGGTGAAAACGGTATGTGGGAGGAAAGGGGACCCGATGGATGCGTTGGCGGTGACGGGGACAAAGAAACGCCCGACACGACATGACATGCGAGAGATGAGTCGCCGACATGAGGCGGTGTCGATGATGAATCGCATGGATAAGGGTCAAAGCAACCTTGGCAAATCTGTATCTTCATCTGTATTCAAACTCCGTAAATTACTGTCGCCAATCTGTAGCTTGACCGTTTATACGGTAACATGCGATAAGATAAGCTCCCGGTTGCCGGCGCTCAAAGTAAACAATGCAATGCGCCGCGGGGCACAAGGCAAACTCGCCTCGACGACAACCCTGATAGAACCTCTACACTTTAAGAAACCGCCGCCGCCATGGACTCCGAGTCCGTCGTTTCTCAAGTCCAGCGCAAGATTGAGCTGCAGAGCCCAGACGATCTGACCTACCTCATCGCAAACGTCCGTCGCGCAGCAGCAGAGAGTCTCAACGAGGCCTTCCCAGTAGTCGGGGGCAATGACGGGGAAGATGAACTACGAAACCAGATTGAAAAGCTCGTCAATGAGGTGACCAACCACTTCTCCTCCCCAGTGCGCGATTTCGGTCTAACTTGACACCAGTACATCGACAAGACATTCTCCCTCGCAACCCCGAACCTCTCGATAAACGGCCTCCCCGTCGCCGCCGAGTCCTTCCTCTCCGGCTCCGACGCCGAGCCCGAACCCGTCTACGAGCCCTTCGACACACGCAAGCGCCGCCGCGTCGCCGACCTCATCACCCAGGAAGAGAAGCTCCTCGAAGACGTGGCAGCCCTCAAGCGGTCCGTCCCCGCCACCGCAGCCGCAAACCAGGCCGAGCAGCTGCGCGACAGCCTGAAGCGCGACGACGAGCTGCTCGAGGCGCGGAAGAAGCAGGTCGTCGCCGAGGCTGCACAGGTCGACATTGACGTCAAGACGCTCGAGAGGCAGGAGAGCGTCGAGGCTGGGTTCCGTAAAGCCGTCGAGGGGTTGGGCCGGCTGAAACGCGAGATGCCCGCCGTCGTGGCTAGGATGGAGAGGGCGCGCGTCGCGGGCGAGTACGTCGTCACACAAGGTCGATAAAAGTTGAATATACCCAGGGCGGAAGGAAACATGATATCAGGAGCAAATTATGGAGTTTAGGCGTCTTGGATCACACGATGCAGAGAGCACAATACCAATCATCTTTCATTACACACACACACGCACGCACAAGTTCAGGACTGCTTCTATTTTGTTGAGAACTAACGCAGTCATCATGAGGAGGAATAATAAGGGTCAGGCAACACAAGCGTCTCTCCAGGGAAAGTCTAGAAACAAGAATAGGCTGCAACTCGGTACAGTCGATCCAGCTTGAACAAAACAAGACGGTTCATGACTGTCTCTCTGCTTCCCGCATCAACTTCAACAACAACACGCTCCCACCCTTTGCCCTCCCGTCCATCCGTGTTTTTATCCTTGTAATCCCGCTCTGGCATCAACCCCTCAAACCCCAATTTGTTGAAAAAAACGCATCATAAAAAAACGAGAGAAAAAATCCGGTCTATATCAAGACGCAGAACGTTCCATCCATCAATGATGGACAGTCACCCCCCAAAACACACTCACTCACTCCTTTAAGCCGCAGCAGGTGCAGGCTGGGCAGCCCCGTCCTTCTCGGCGACGGGAGCAAGCTCGGGGGCCTTCTCACCCGCGGGCTGCTCAATCTCGGAGCCCTTGTTCTCGATGACCTTGCCATCCTGCTTCTTCTCCCACCAGGCGGGGCGCGCCCACTGGGGGTCGTGCCAGGGGCCGGCGTCGCTGTTCTCGCAGCCGCCGGGGCACTCGCACGTGCCGCCAAACTGCTTGGGCAGGTTCTCGGCGGGGATCTGCTTGAGGAGCTCGCTCTTGTAGCCCGAGCCCAGAATGTTAATCTTGGACACGGTGACGGGGTCGAGCCAGCCCTTGACGATGCTCCAGACGGTGGAGAAGCCCCAGGGAGCGTTGATCATGTACAGCTTGCCCAGACGCTCAGGGTAGTAGTTCTGAGAGATGACCGAGGCCTGCTTCACATACGAGTACACCTGGGGGACCTTGCCGATGGAGACACCCTTGAGGTCCATGATGGTGCAGCAGGTCTCGAGGAGATGGCCAGCCTTGCGGGAGCAGGCAGGGAGACGAGGGTCGGCGACGCGCTCGTACTCGACGGCGAGGTTCTGAAGCATACGCTCGGCCGTGGTGATCTTGTACATGGCAGTCAAGTCGATGCCGCCGAGGGTCTCGATGTACATGGGTCGGCCATCCTGCAAGTGAAGAGAAAAAGCCGTCAGCATCTGTCCTTATGATAACTCTCCTCAACACTTGGGCAGCATCATACCTTGTCGGTCTGGTGGTAGAACTGAGTGTAGTACTTGCCGACCTCAGCCTTCTCAGGGTAGTCCCAGATAGGCACGGTCTCGTCCAGCTTGGTCTCCTTTCGCCATTTCTCAGTGTCCAAGAACCTAGTGGCGGTCAGTCCCCCCTGTCGCGAACACATTTCTCGTTCCACTGCCAAAGAGGGAAGTCTCACATGGCTTTTGAGAGCTCGACGTCGAACTTGCGCGCTCGGAGGAATCGAAGCTGTAGAGGGGTGATGTCAGCATGTTGCTTCCCTGCAGAGCGTACCTGGAGCTGTGGTGATGGCCACTGCTTGCGTGTCATGGACGGAAGCTTTACATACCAGAGTCAGAGTGTCCAATCGATCAGTGACGCCCTCAGCCTCGAGCAGCATCCGAAGCTGGTGCACCTTGGCGATCTGCTCCTCTGTGAGGTAGCCAGCGTGGCCATCCTGCTTCTCGGGTCCCTTGGTAGGGAAATCGTAGTGGTCGTACTTGGGGTTCACATCCATGGTGATGGTGGGGTAGTTTTGTGTATGAGCGAAGGAGGGGGAGAAAAGATCGATCCGCAGAGCGAGTCAGCGGAACCGGAAGGGGGCTTCGGGGGGGACGACGGGAGATGGCGCGAGGGAGTGATGGAGGACGAGGTGAAAGGGGTGTCTTTCGTTTTTAAGTCGTCGACGTTGAGAAGCGTAATTAACGGTCTGTCTTTTGGTCTCCCCTAGAGATCTCTCCTGGTGGGACTTCGTCATGGGTGTCAAGAAGGTTACTCAAAGTGGACTAGCTTCTGTTGAGGAGAATCAGGTGAGATGTCACATGAAATGCATGCGGGCGGGTGGTGGAATCTTACCTAAGGCATTTCGGTCCCGCTTCCGGATGTCGTCGACTTTGAGCCGGACCCTTGAGATTCGTCGGTCCTGGACATCTCCCGAGTTGGAAATATTTACCTACTCGTCCCTCGCTTTCTATGGCGACCTCATTTGTGGCATCATGAGGAATTCCACGCAACGGATCACCCTCAATGCTGTGCGCCTCATCCACACTTCGGTCGCCGGGCCACGGCCGCTGGCACATCGGTCATTCCACTTGACAGCCCCGGCGAGCCTCCCGCGCAAGCGCAGCTTCTTCACCTCGAACCCCTTCCTCTCCCAGGCCAATGACGACTCCCGCTCGGCCTCGGAGCTAGCCAGGGACGACCAGACTCCTGCCGCCGCGAAAAGGAGGCCGACACGAGCAGCTCCAGCCAAGAATTCTCTCCGGCGCGTCGCCATCATCGCCCAGCAGCCAAAGCGAGGCGCCGCCGCCCCGGGCAGCCCGACCGATGAGCCCTCCAACGTGGTCAGCGCAACGTGCGTCTCGGAATCCTTCAAGATGCCTCTGGTCCTCGAGATTCTGTCCTCCCACGGCTTCGCAATCGATCCGGATGGCACGGGATTCGACGCCAACGAGGTGCTCCACGCAAGAGGAGTCAACGGTGGGGACATCTTTGTCTTCCCTTCCGGCACAATCGTGACATGGTCGCTGCCTCCCGATGTTGTCACCAAGCAGATCATGCGCGCCGCCGAAGAAGCACACCCTATCGAGTCCCGCGAGTTCGAGGATCTGGAGTTCACCACCGACACAAACCGAGAGACGAGTGTCCTCAAGGGTGACGTGATTGTGTTGGGCACTCGCAAGGAGCACAAGGATAACGACACACTCGATACCACTCTGGCAAAGGTTGCCTTCTCCTCGGGTCTTGCCCGTAGCACCAAGCTCGCTGTGCTCGAAACCGCCCTAACCAGCTACTTTGAGAGTACACGGAACATCCCCGCACTCCTCTCCCAGGGCGCGGGCGTCCCTCTCGGCCGCCGCTTCATCCTTCAAAAGACGGGCGAGCTTCTCAGCCTGCGTGCCCGCCTAAATCACTACTCTGAACTAACCGACTCGCTCCCCGATATCTTTTGGGATACCAGCTCCGAGCTCGGCCTCGAGGGGTACTACGAGCAAGTCGGCCGTGCCCTCGATGTCAATGTACGCATCCGCGCACTGAACCAGAAGATGGATTATGCTGCCGAGATCGCCAGCGTTCTGCGCGAGATGTCGAGCGAGCAGCATGGTACCCGCCTGGAGCTGATTATTATCCTGCTGATTGCAGTCGAAGTCATCTTTGAACTGCGTCGCATCGTGCTCGAGTGGATGCAGGAGCGTGAGATGGCTGCGGATCTACCAAAGCATGTGCCATGAGCGAGGACAGCTACGTGTTTGTACGATCAGATGAAGAAACATTGTATGTATATGGGTTTATGTGGGAATAGAGATGAACATTTGGGCCGCCATGAACGAGCTTTGATAGATACCCCTCTACTCTGTAGATTACAATCAATTCACTCACTCATCCACGCCGCCTTGATCTCAAAGTCCGTCAGCCATCTAAGTTGGTATGGATATAAGATACTCGCAACTTGGTCAACCAGGCAGACGGATATTGGGGGCAGATAGCTAACATCGTAACTTTGCTCTTTGACGCACTCTCTAATTTAGTCCGTAGCATGGGATATTAAACTGTCAAGTCAATGCTCATTCACATGGATCCATCAGCATCGGTTGAGCATTCATATATCACAAAAGTATTCTCGCATACTTTACTACACCTTACACTACTACTACTTTAACAGCATACTTGACAATGGCAACCCATCGTCGCTTATTTCTGCATACACGCGCCATACCATCTCATCTGGCGGCTTGAATTACACAACCAGGACTTCCCAGTTCCTCGGTCAACAACTTGACAAAAAAACACCTTCCCCCCTGATATCACATCTCCTTTGTAGTGGTTTCACGTCCCTTTTCCCTGGTTACAAAAAAAGCCAACTCCCCAAGACTAATAAACACATTTCGAGAGTCCACCTCTAAACGCCCAGCCCAGTCCGTCTCGCGCTGCTCCCTCCCCGTGGTCCTAGATTCAATACTGGGCGCCGCACTCAATTCTCCATACGAACTGTTTTTTCCAACAAATCCGATCCGCCAAATATTTCGCTTCATGTCGAGGGCTTCCTCTGCATCCCGGGGATCGGCGGAACCGGCACAGGCGTCACCTTGTGCGGGATATGTGGTACCGGAGTTCCATTCATCCCCACCCGTTGCGGAGTTGGAGTCTGCGGCTTCTGTTGAGCTGCCATACTTGCCCGGGCGGCAGCGAGCCTATTCGCATCCATCGTCCCTTGGGGCGCCATCCCTCCTCCTCCTCCAAACCCCGGGGCGCCGGGCTGGGCAATCTTGTCCGCAAACATGGTCGATCGTTCTTGGGCAGCGAGGCGGGCCTTCGCTTGCTCAAGGATCCGCTGCTGTTGAGCTTCAGGGATCACGGTGTGGTATCCTGTAAGTCCAGGGTTCTGAGTTGGCGTTCCTGGCTGTGGGGGATTGCTCGGGTACCTATTGATTTGATTGCCCATAGCCTGGTTCGGCGTGCCATAACGAGCAGCTTGTTGCATGTTAGGCGAGGGGCTATAAGCCTGCCTATGCGGCACTTGTGGAGACATGGTTCTCTGCGGCATGGCTTGGCCGTTCGGGAAAGCCCCAAAGGTGGGTTGCGCGGGTGTTCCAGCCTGTTGCTGCGGGTAGCCTGGCTGGAATGGGTATCGGGCGGCCGGTGTTCCCTGCTGCGGTGGCATCTGTCCGTACGGGGGCCTTTGTTGAGCCGCATACTGAGGCATGTTCTGGTGGCCATATGGAGTCTGGGCTTTGGCCACCTGAGTCGCATACTGGGCTGGGTAGCCGTTGGGTCGGTTGTATGGAGCTGGTTGAGGGGGTCGAGGTTGTGAGGGCGGCATTGGTCTTTGCTGCGGCTGGAAAGCTGGCGTGGGACCTGGCCGGAAGTACTGTTGCTGGATCGCGGGAGGTCGACTGGGGGTGGCGTATTGGTTTGCGGGTGGGTGATGTCCATAGGAAACAGACGAAATGCTGGGCGTACGCTGTGGTGGCGGGCGGGCATTAGCTTGCGCAGCTGCCTGTTGCGCTCTAAGACGGGCCTGAACAGCTGCGTCGTCTTCTTCCATGACGCCCTTGTACTGATCCGTCTGGACCTGCACCTTGGTGCTGATGAGAAGATCCTCCAGCTGGTCGCCATTCAGCTTGGCTACCGCATACGGAGGCAGCGTCTTGATGATGAGCGCGAGTTGCGCCTTGAGCATCTGGTAGGTGGCTTGCTCGCCATCCGAGGGTGTCGGTCCAGGGGTAGCCAGCATGTCGCCTGTGACCGGGTCGCTCGAAGAACGATTTTGCGAGTTGGGGAGGTTGAGGTTGCGAATTCGCTGGTACGAAGCCAGCGTCTCAATCATATCGCTGACCTCTTCAAGGATCTCGTCAACTTCCTTCTCCTCATCCGCTCTCTTAGTACCCAGGGCCTCTTCCAGCGACGGATCAACAATCGAATCATCCCAGTTATCAATGGCTTCCTGGATAGCCTTCTCATCAATCTCCATGGCCTTGGTCTTGTCGTCTGCCTCTTTGCTGTCCTCCGCATCGGCAAAGTACTCGACCTCGATCATGTTTTGGAATTGTCGGCGGCCCGCCTGCTGCCACCACATTCGACCAGCGACACTGGACGGCACAGTCGCACCCGAGTCGTCCTTGCATGGCGCGAAACTCGAAAAGGCTCCTCGGAAAAGGGACTCCATCTCGGACAGTTCCAGCTCGGTAGAGGAAGGCCTCTTTCCGGCAAGACTCTGCGCGCGCTCTCGTTGCTTCGTAATTGTCTGCGACGAGGGGGTAGCATTGCTGTAGTCGAGATAGTATCCGGACGTCAACTTGGTTGTAAAGTACGTGTTGCTCCGGTACTTGCAGGTGTCTGTCAATTCCGGGCGGTAGAAGTCGAGAGTATTGCCCTTGGCCTGCGTTTTGGGCTGCTTGGGTGGTTGCAGCGGGGGTAGTGAGCGAGGGGATGAGAATAGATCACCGAGAGTCTGTGTTCGTTCATGGGGAGTCGTTGGCATGATGTGAGTCAATGCCACTCCCTGGGGCAGATTCAAATCACGCAAATTGGTTTCATCGGAAAGGGGAAGACTGGAAAATAGACGCCTCTCTTGCGGCGCATATCCCAGGACAGACAGGACCAGCTCGCCCTTCTGGGGGGAGGAAGGAAGATTTGCCTCGACAAGGAGCGGCTCAGTGGTGGCCTTGGGATAGGCCTTTTCCCGACGAAGAAGTTGGAAGGCCTTGTCCTTAAACTCGGCGATTTGCGCCCTCGTTGTCTCGTCCAGCAGCTCCCTCTTGCCCTCGGCAGATTCAACCTTGGGCTCTTTGAGGGATGCTTGGATGGCAGAGACGAGATCGGCGGCGACCTGCTCGAGATTATCGTACGCATTCGCGGTTGCTTTGTCGGCGATGGTCGACTTCTGGCGCTTTGTTCGGGGTTCATCATCGTCGGAGGCTTCGGGCAGAGGACGCTTCAGGATGGACGGGGTGGTATCGAAGCTGTCGGGGATGGTTAGTATTCAGCAGAGACGGGGCCATTCGCAGCGACAAAAAGGTCGCGGTGCGGCCGTAGGCATAGCAAAAGACGGCATACCTGGTCAGGACATCAATAAAAGACCGGATCAATTCCCCCTGATCCTTTTTAGGTTCACCATTGGTCATGGCGAGCTTTTGCTCATCGGGACCATCCTCATCATCGCGGTCGTCGTCAATGTCGCGTTTTCGCTTTCCTGAGACGACAGGTTGGGCAGTCTCGGGGGTGGGAGAGACGGAGACGCCGTTCACCTGGACGGTCGTGGACTGCGCCATGTTGGGCGTGGTCATGATGGCTGCGCTGCTGGAGACGGAGACGGAGACGGAGACCCGGCCGTCGTCGTCGGGGCGTTGGCGTTGGCCGCGCCTCGTCGCGACACGCGGTAGCTGGCAGCGGTGGTGGATGGCAGAAACGGGTCGCTCGCTGCTGCTGGTGCACTTAGAGGGCTTCGTCAAGGCAGCGCGAATCGAGCGTCCTCATCCAAAAGACGCGCTGCAATCGTGCAATCAGAAGGTGCATCCACGACTCGGCAAATCACGCGACAAACAGCCTCGAGGAAATATCTCGATCCGACTCCTGGCGAGAATGCAGAGGTGCTGCGCTGGGGGAAGAATGTGTCTCGATCGCCAAGTACTAACTTCTCGCTGACCAGGACCCACACTAGCGCCCTTTGGGGGAGGAGGCTAATGAGCCGTGCACGTGACTCAGCTCCGCCCAACCAGCTCCCCAGCTTCGCCAACGGCATCACCAACAACGAGCCTGGTGTAACCAACGCCTGTCCAGACATGATTTACTTGCTTGATAAAATTGGCCTTGTTCGACTCTCATTACTTTCTATTCTCTCTGTTCAAGCGTCACGACTTTAACAATGAATTTTCCTTCCTTGAGCTATTGTTCACCTTCAAAGCCCACCCAGGTGATGCAGGCCTAGCGCAATCATCATGAATGGTACACGCAATTATACCGCTGCAAGCCTTGCTTCTTCATACTCGCTACTATTACACAAGGTCACAACCACACTTAATCGCATCAGAGCAAAAATAAACATGTTTGTATTACAGAGCATCGTGATGAGACATTCGCACCATCTCATACTCCGCTCCTCATGTCTGCTGTAATAATCAAAGCTATCCATCCCAGTCTCAATCAAAACCAAGTCCGTGATACATACTCATGCGCTATCTGCGATAATTCATCCATAAATATTCGTCTCTTACTTAGAGCGGGCCAGGCCAACGGCGTTCTTGCCGAGGTCGTAAACAGAGTAGTACCGTCGGAGGAAAGCATCGCCAAGAATAACAAGAGGACCAACAGGCTCGGGGAAGTCCATGCCCTGGAAGGTAGAGATACAGCTGCCGGAAACCTCGAGGATGTAGTCAGTGGCAGGGAGGCTGTAGTTGGATCCGGCGAGGGTGAAGGTGATGTCGGGAAGGGTCTGGCGCTTGTCACACTCAACGGTGTACTGGCCGTTGTAGCCCTTCTTGGCACCAATCTCCTTGTTCAGGAGCTCGGCCAGAGCGCTGGGGAGGACGTTGAGGGAGGTGCCAGTGTCAAGAATGGCACCAGTGTTCTCCTGCTCAGCAACCTCGTCGCCGAGAGCAATGGCGTCGAGGTCGACCTCCCAGTAAGCCTTGCGGCGGAGAGGAATGTACTCAATGTCGCCCTGGTAGTGGGACTTGTCAACACCACCAAAGACAACCTCGCTCTCGCCCTCCTGGTCAGCCAGGTAGAAGGCAAAGACGGGGTCGTCCAAGAGCTTCTGGTTGACCATCTGGTAGAAGGGGGGGACGATGTGGTTGACAGAGATGGTGTCGTAGCCCAGACCCAGGATACCATCGAAGCGACCGAAGGCAAAAGCCAGACCGGGCTCCTTGGTAGCCTCGGCAAAGTCCTGGCCCTTGATCTTGAGGTCACCGATCTGGACATCATCGTTGGAGATGAAACCAGACAGGCTGCCGGATCCGTAGTGGATCTCGAATTCACTGCCGTTCTGCTTGTAGGTGGACGAGGCAGAAGAGTCGTACTTGGAGTGGAGGTAGCAGGCGATGCTGCCACACTCCTGGGAAGGAACCCAGAGGTTGGAGCTGCCGGTGTCGAGGACGACCTTGAAGCTCTGGGGAGGGTTACCGATGGTGATCTCGGAGAAGTCTGGGGGTTGGTTGGGTCAGTGTTGGTCATGATCATATGATCCGGGAAGCTCACACTGGGCGTTCATGAAGTTGGAGATGGGCACGGGGTGACCGCCCTCAACATTGAGGGCCTCGGTGCTGAAGGCGTAGTCGGCCTGGTTCTTGGGGCGAGCAGAGCCCAGGTACTTCTGACCGAGGTTCTGGATGTGAGTCTCGATCGAGGTAGTGGCCTATGCCGTGGTCAGCAAGCTCAACAGTGTGTGTGCATCGCGGAATGGTCGTACCAGCTGCTCAGCCAGAGGAACCTTCTGGATCTTCATCTTGTGAACACCGGCCTGGGCAGAGCCCAGAAGCGCCGCGGCGGCAAGAAGAGTGCTCTTCATGATGGGCAATCGGTCGAGATTGCGACCAAGAGTACAGTACGGTAAAGGTACTGAGAAGACGAAGCTATAGAACTCGACTACGATCCGATGGCGGGTTCGATGGCGAGCTCGATGATGATGGATGAAAATGGAAATGGGAATGCAAGATGCAGATGGAGAGATAAGATGGTTGGTTATGAAGCAGCAAGAAGCGGAGAGGTAAATGACGGAGCTGGGGGAGAGCTTATTGTGTGTTCGCGGCCTGTTTCGGCGGCTGGGTGGGTGACCTCCACTAGTCGCACCTGCCTGGATTCGTAAGGTAAGGTACCTAAGGTACCTTGCACCTTCCTTGCGCCCTGCGCCTTCCGGACCTTCCCTCCCCCCAATGAATGGCAGCCGGTCCCTGCGAATGATCTTGTGACTCGCCTCGCAATGACGCACCATATCGCCGAGCCTGCTCGGCAACCATTCGCATTGACGCCTTTCCGCCTTAGGCATCATGCGTCTCTCCCGCCGTGCATCGCTCAAACGCCGTCTCATCTTATCGCGGGCAAGCGTCTCAGAACCAGGAACGAAAACAACAACAAACGCTGGGGCCTAGAACTCGAGCGCCTCGTCCATGTTGTCATGGCATCTGGTTGCAAGTTCTTCCTGATGACTAATGACGGCAGCCTGAGACGTGATGATGCAACGAGTTTGTTGGTTGTCAAGTCAAGTTGTCGACTGCACAAGCGCAGTGTAGTTATTCTTCAGCATGTGAAACAGTGCCGCATGCTGATCGTTCACGCTCCGATTTCAGGTGTCTTTGTTCTTTATGCATGACAAGGAATATGTGCTTCGTGATAAAGGATTCATGACTCGGTCGGCCGGCGCCATGAAGCCACAAGCTGACTGACAAAGGCACAACCAGAAATACTAGAGACGACTCTGCAAGTCGACAACACCCAGTCATTTAACTTCATAAACACACAGGCAACTACATAGAATACCAGTGTTAGAGACCACATAGTTGGTCCAGAGCACACCACAGAGTGTCGCAGCTCGCATTGGCAAAATACCCTATATCAATCTCATTCCGGAACTAGCTCATGCCGCCTCTCGAAAACGAAGAGCAACGGAGGACGGATGCATCCGAATCCGTTGTGTATAGTTTCATGTTAAACCTTCCTGTTGCTTAAATTCCATCATCATCCCCTTCTCGACTAATAGCTAAACTAGGTGATTTTAGTATTCCCTATTTCCTCTCAAGCATGCGCCGCCGATGCTGTAAACAATGACTTCAATCACACACTCTCGAGGATGCATCGTCATCATGCCAAATTCGGCGAATGGAAGCCCTATCATGTCCCCTCAGGCGCAACAGTTCGGAAAATGCGGTGCTAGGCGACGCCGATATCTTTCAACCAACCAAGAACAAATATGTGAGCGCGGAGTTGACCGTCTAACCGTCTCGTAGGTACATACCGCAAAGCAATAGAATGTAGTTTGATCTGGAACTTCACGTGTGGCACGCATATCTCGTAATTCTTCTCCACTATTCCCCAACGCTGTCGGCCTCGACGTCGCTCCAGCGAGCGAAGAGAACATCAAAACATCAGTCACTCGCCCCTGAAGAACAACACAGCGCAGAGAGGCCGTCCTCCAATCCAAAAGCCGTGTCGAGACCTCGAAGATCATAGCCAAGAGTCCCACATATTAGGAATAAATGGGCCGAAGCGGGTTGATCGGGCGAGAAGTCTAGGTCCTCCACCTGGGAATCGTATTCGGCATGTAAAACATATTGCTACTCTCCCCAGCTACTACCTTTGGCAGATTTATGGTGGCCCGCTCTCAGGGTTGCTTTTTGAATGAGGTAATCTGATCTTGAGCCACAGCTAATGGAGCGGTCACCATATGGTTTGCCAACTGGGCGGCCTAGGAAGTCCTTTTCTGCATTACTGCTAGGTATGGCTACTAGTACTAGAAGCCAAGTAGTAAATATGAATTGGATCGGAACCTCAGCAAAGTCCCTTCTAGTTATTTACCTACCCCTCACGCCGGGATGGAGGTCATGAATGGGCGTGAAATAGCTGTTGCTGTCTGCCTCCTAATTCTGAACACGATGGACTCCCGGACTGGATTGAATGGGCTTCACGGACCCCTATGTCACCGATACAATGAATGCTATACTTTGACTATTATTTGTGTCGCATCATACCAGGGAATACCCCGCCAGGTCAAGTCAATTCATATCCACGAAGGTCCAGATGCAAGCTGATCGATGGAATAAAACTTTCAGTATGCCCGTATGATCGCCCCTCTTAATGCTACATCTTGGGAGTAGGCTTCTTATTGCGCACTGGTCAGACTGCGATTGAAAGCAATGGCATGCCCGTGAAAGTGCGCCAGCGTCTAGATGTAGTCAACAACTCAAGAGCTTGCCAACCCCAAGTCGCCGTCCGATTACAACACACCAATGAGCACCAGTAAGGTTCCTTTACCTGGTCGAGTCCGAAGAAAGCTCCAATGACAGACGAGACACGGGAATGAAGGCCGATATAGTTCCATGCCCAGCCAGTTTCCGTCACAATGGCCCACTATCGTGATTGTGTATGTTAGTGTTAGGGGTAGTGATCAACTGCCTTCCTTGTTGTTCGGTCCGGATCCCAGTATCTCAATGGGAAACAGTTCGCTAGCAGAGAATCGCGGGCTAAGATCCGGATGTTATCTAAGAACCCGAATGATGGCCCAAACAATTACCCCTGGCCGGTGAGGTCAACAATTGTCCGTAGTCAGATGATCGAGAACATAACAGAAGGGCAAGTTCAACAAGCGATTCTGAGTAGACTACTACCAAATACCTTCACCAAAGGACTACCAGGAATCCCTCTCTCATGGTTCATATGCTGACCCAAACCTCCACCAGTAGGCCATGTCCACGCCGACAGGGACAAACAATACAATAGAGACAATTTGTCCAAACCCCCAATTATCTCCCGTATAATCATGTCCTATATGCCTGGCTAGTTTCTTTTGCAAGTCCCTCAATGCGAAAATAACCACTATTATCGGTATTGTGAAGCCGATGATTGCAAGGAGCGGTACTATCGCGGAGGACCTCCTAACCTCAAACCACTGGGTCACCCTCTGCCGCCAGGAGAGAAGCTTCTTTACCCCCTTGTAGCCTCTTGTGTATCGTTTGGGGATGTGCTGTGTGTTTGGGAGACTGGAGAGAAGCCACAAAGCAAATAAATACGTGATCAGACTCGCAGTCAACTCAAGTCCCGGAAGAGCCTTCCAGGTCATGGTTTTCTTGAGATCTGAGAAGCCTTCAAGAAAACACGTTTTCTCAACCGCTGCCCAATGCTCTTTACCGACCTCCTTGTCCGAACCAGTTCCAATAGGACTCAGCCCGAACCCGTGTATGCATCTAGAGAGGAAAGGGAAGAAAGACAGCGCCACTATCGCACTCAGCAAGAGCAACCTGGTGTTGTGACGGACATCAAGATTGATGTTGCGTTCCCGAGGCTCTAGCAGAGCAACCGGATACAAGAGCGGCATTATGCTCACGACGGCGACGCACTGAGCAATGCGGGCTTCGATAGCGCCGAGGTCGGCAGTGCTGATGCCATAGTCCTTGCGTACCAGCACGATGACGGCTGCGAGCTGAATCGCCAGGGCAAAGTATGCTGCAGAGGAGAAGAAGGAGTCGAGGCCACATTGTATTATTTCTTTCCACCAATACGCTGTAGTCCCGGGCTGGGCCTTTCTGAGAAAAATAGCCGCCAGGGACAATGAGACGCCTAGTGCAAACTCGAGACTATAACCGGTAGCAACCTATAGCTTGTAAGTGAGTGCTCAACCATGAAGAACATGCATCACAAACTCCAATGCCCGATATGTCAGGGTTCCCTGTCCCATAGACAGCAATACATATCTCGGTCGCGCAGAAGTCGAGCCTAGATTTGTCGAATCCCGTCTCTGAGCTGAGAGCCTTTACATAATCGGAGAAGTCATCCAGGTGTCTTAGCGCGGAGCAATTGGGCTCCATCTTGTTGGTTGTCGAATCTGGAGATGAATTCCATGTAGATTTGATAGGTCTAAGTTCTCTTTATAAAGTAATTCACCGAACAATGGAGGCCTCTCATAACATATACAGCCGGCTGTGCAAATAAGAAATGGATTGCCAAGCTCACAGCTACAACTACACTGAAGGCACTTACCGCACTGAATTACAGGCTCTAACTGCGGCGAATCGAGGGGCTTGATTATGCTGAAGTGGCGATGGCTATGGCGATGGCTAAGTGTGATTATGGCTGAGCATGGCTTTTTTATTCATGTCTTATTTGCACAGCCGGCTGAATATATATGAGAGGTCAGCAATGCTCGGTGAGTTGCTTCATAAGTAGAGGGTAGATCTGTCAATCTTGTGTAACTGTTCACATGCTGACGATACCAGAGGTGTTGATCACCCACAGCTGATAGCTGAAAAGCCCCCATAGTTATGTCATTGCAACACCCATAATCGCCATAGCCCTCACCACGCCACTGTAATGTGATAGAACGTCGTCGTGGATGGCTTTGGGACTCCAAGGGTCGCCAGATAAGAGAAACGATCCCGGCGTGCTATTTGGTTATGTGGAGGTGGTTGGTAAAGCCCGTCTCCAACACGTTGTCTAGTATGCGGACGAACATTTTTTGCCTCGCTTTTGCTGCTAACCTCGCCGTTGAGGTTATAGCACAGACAACAAGAACAACCACGAGATCCAATGATGAAGATACTTCCCCTGGTTCTGTTACAACAACCGGCACCTCGAAAAGCGAGGACCCTCGCACCTGCGGATATATCAACGGCGGTATGTGGTTCCTTTCAACCTTGGGTAGCAATACCGAGGACCACAAAAGCACAACTAACAGACGAACTCTCAGACCCCGACGACGCATTCACATGCTCCTCATCTTGTGCCTTTCTCGACGTCTCTGGCCGGGACAACCTCTATCTCGGCTGCTGTAACGACGACCAATGCTACATCCCAACAACGTGCATCGAATCAGGCACTGCATCTGGGAGACTCACTCTAGCATGGTACAAATCTCTCTCAGGATACACGAGTAGCCGTTAACTTGATAACCATTGCAGCACCAAAGGCCCAAGCTCAAGATGTCGGACTTGGTCCTGGCCCGATCTTTCGGCCAAGGCATACGGCTGCGCAACCTCGCGAACCACGTTGACGGTAGCCACAGACACAACCACCGAGGTCACTACGACTACAGGTGATCGGGACAGCTCAACTGCTTCACTTGCGAGCGGGAAACCTACCGAGGACTCTTCCGATCCCGGCATGAGCTGGGAACACGGTGAGTGATGCTGACCATCAACATCTTTTCCTCGGCTCCCGACATCGAGTTAACCATCACCTAGACCTGGATTCGAGGCAAAGACTTGGCGCTGGAATCGGCTCAGGTGTCACTGGTAGTCTACTATTGATATTCTTCGGGTAAGTCTTCAACACCAGCCATCCTTCATCAAGACACGCATCTCACGCCTACTCAGCATATTCGGATGCTGGAGAGGACCAGCACGAAGGGAAACACAGCCGAGGATCCAACGACCGGTCGAAAAAGCCGCCATGAAGCGCACAGCAAGTGACAGAGCAACAATGGAGGAGACGCAGCCGAGCACTCCGAGCACCGTCGACATCGAGTCCTCCGCGCCCTCAACCTCCCTCTGATCAAACGAGCGATTTGCCAGGGAGTAGTATGGGATATCGAAATCCGCAATATCAATAGTCTTGGCCTCCAAAGTAAATATCCCAGACGTTGTCGATATTGCACAGCGGGGCGCGCCCATGACCCCACAGCAAATGAGACACAGACGGGCGCGAAGGGGGCACACGCAACGCACGCACGCCTTGTCTTGAGTGACTGGCATGACGGGGGAATATACTATTTCTAGCACTACCGTGGAATGAAGGGAGACCGAGTGAAAAAAAGCTCATGATGCAGAAGGATGGAGGTTTGTCTACAGGAGGTCTAGTGGTCACCGGTGGCGAGGGCTGCAGAGACGATCACCTCTGCAGGTGGAACGAGAAACTTGGAAGTTGAAAGCTCACGCCTTGGAAAAGAGGGATCTAAGCCGGAGAACCACGGTCATAGAGAGAGTCCCGCAGATCAAAAGGGACCAGCTTCAACGCCGCAGCCATCTCATCTCGATTGCTCAGGCCGGCGTGGCCCAGTGACATTTTCGAGCCTACCTTTGAGTTTCCTTTCCGGTAGAGCAAAGTGACAAACTTCCAATGACTGTGAATCTTTTTAAGATTGAGAGACCCCAAAATAGCCTTCAACGGTTGATCAATCTCTCCCGCGCCGCCACCGCCGACCAGCAAGAGTGAAAGAAAAAAAAAAAAAAAAGGGACCGCCTCAGTTGGCAAGGTTTGGTAAGACCGTGTCCCGGCGAACGGCCACCAGCGCCGGGCCGGAAGGGGTGGGAAAAAGGGTCTGGTGAGAGATTGTGCAAGGGGGAAATCAGTTATACGATCAATACACACAAGAGAGGAGATAATGAAAGTGGAGGGTGAATTGTGCTCAAAAACGTGGCACACCAAGTCCATGGTAATCTCGATAAACTGGGGCATCTAGGGGAAGAGTGTCTCGACTCAAATCGAGATGAAGATGCCTCAGGATGAGGGAGGAATGAATGGACAGACGAAAAGACTGCAGCAACATTCAAAAAGCGAATGTTTTTGTTTGAACCCACCGTGATTGTTTGTAGAAACAGCCATCCCTGGCCTTTTCTCCCATTCTACATGAGACAACAAAAAACGAACGACGAGGCACAAGACGGTCTGGGCGGGTGGTTCGGGACGAAAGCCACGTCGAGCCGGTGACGCCGCAGTTGTCTAGGACAGGGGAAGATTGTCCGCGCTGCGTGCACATACGGAGCATATCCAGCGTGCCGTAATCTGCAGATATGTAGGTTGTTGTTTGTTTTTTATCATGTTGATGAGGCTGGCTCAACGAGGCACGGAACAAAGTAAATAGACGGAGCAACCACAGTCATGGTGAAACCCGTCAGCGTCCTGGGTTCCTGATGGGCAATCTACGATGTAATGCAACCGTGTCGAGATGACAGTGTCGTCTTAGCTCGACGGCTCGAAATCCGGTTCCCTGGGGGCAAGCCAGGCATCTCTCCCCACCAGGGGAGGTTGGATGTAAAGGCAATAATCGTCAACCCAAATTGCTCGGGGTCGTGCCACTACCAACCCAGGTCTGGCTGGTTAAAAGCTATCCACGGGGTCCTTGAATCTCAACTAGACGGTAACCCACGAGGGTCTATCCCCCTCAAAGCTTGGAGAAGACCGTGAAATGGGGGAATGCAACGGCACTGATCCATGTCTTGGGGCGGTCGCAGTTGGGGGGGAATGAATGGGTGCTGGCTGGGGAGTGGTGGTCCTTACATAGCACCTATAGCCACCAAGCAATGGGTGATCTTGGAAGAGATCATGGGGGTGCCACCGAGGGGGCTGAATCTCTCTGTCCTTCTGTAAAAGAAGAAAATCTGCCTTGCCAGAGGGACGCCTGGAGCTTTGACAAGCAGTTGAGCCGCTCGTTCCTTGCTTCTGGTTTCGTCTTCCTTGTTCCTTGGCTTTCACGACGGGACGCTCCTTGCATTGAGCTCTCAGGTACGCCAGGCACAAGATTTGACGGGGCTCTTGTTTCCTTTTTGGCTCTCCCGCGAGTGGTCATTCAATGCTGTGCATCTGCCAGGTTTTCCCGACCCTCCGCCAAGTACGTATTCCTCCCCCCGGAACCCCGGCAGCAAATCGAGTTGCGAATGGCTTCGCGACCTCGTATCAAAGATGCACACTCGACCCACATGTGTCATCTGAGGGGGGCAGCAAATCAAGAATCGCTTTGTCAGTCTCGACAGAAAAGGCAAGCGCCGTCGCTAATGTAGGAACCAATCCTTTTCACCTGCCATGAACGCGTAAGGTGATTAACCTTATACGCGCGCTTTAATAGATGAAAACACAAAACAGGGAATTGTGCGATTAGTGCCTGGTCCGTGATGCAAGACCTAACCCTATCCAGAGTTGTCCAGAGTTGTGCAAGACGCCATGGGCCATGTGGCTACCGGCCAGTCCTCCAGACCAAGTGGGCTCGGGAACCGCGGCGGCCCATCTGAAGCAAAGCAAGTGATGGGATCGGTCGGGGCGGTGGACTTGATTCAGCTCAGACGCTTCTCTTTCCACGAGATCGGTTCTATTCAATTCTCCTGCCGAGTCGATTCAGCTGCCTCCGTCAGCAAGCTTAAACTCCGCGGCATACAGGCGCCCGGCAATCGTCTTGGCAGTCGGAAAAGTCCAAACCTCTGACAACGGAGCCGTTTGGGTGAGTGACAGCAGCCAACGAGATTGGGCGGGAGGCGGCGTTTCTAGTCGCTGTTTCAACTCTGCGACCGCCGTCACGCATCGCTGCTGATGGGCGCAACGCAACACGGCAATCAATGATGAACATTCTCTCAGCTTCGATAGGAGCCAGCAAAAGATGCACCCCGTTGTTGTCAGTTCGAGGCGTAGCCCTGAGCAATTTCGTTTCTCTGCAGAGCAGGGCTAGATACCGAGAGGTTGGGTGTCGTTAGGGGTCGTCCTTAGCGTGATCTAGTTGATGCAACTCTGATGGCCGTCAGGCCCAGTGGCCACATCCACCCGGAACAAAGCCTGCCAGTTACTCTTTTGTGGTGATAACTGGCTGTGCTGTACTGTACTCCGTACGGACTGCATGCCTCGATCCTCAATCGAGTTGCCGAGGTGGAGATCCAGAAACACCGAGATAGCGAGACAACCAACACCAGAATCACGACTCGCGGGTTCATCCCATTGTACCAACAAGGCAAGTCCTGGCAGTATTACCTCTTGCAAACTCTGCCACGCATACTTCAGCTGTTATAGGTGTAAGCGCTTCCTACGCACGCACGCCGTCGTCCTGCAACCCGTATTGCTCGTTCCATGGATTTGATGCGTCCCCCGTAACAGCAAGCCTCGTCAGACACGTGGATCGAGACGGCCATTGAGGCGTGGTAATGGCTGACGCGCGCCCTGTTGGGGTTTGCTGATCCGCCATGGGGGGATGGTATTGCACAAATCTGCACAAAGGGTGTGACATTTTATGAAAGGCTCGAGACAAGGATTGCGTCGTGGGCGTGCATTGACGTGCAAATGAAGGTCGAGATGGGCCTCGAAATCCCCACTTGAACATGGGAATGTCAAGCTTCAGCCATCTTCCCACCACCAGAGAGCGAACGTTTCGAGACCATCCTCCATAACAAAAAAGACCTTATCACGCTGACTTTGCCGCTCATCCGCCAAGGTTTGGGTTGACGCCGCACGCGTGATTTGCTTGCGGTTGGGACGGGTAAATTGATCAACGAGCGTTGACGCCGAGAGGTTGAGTTTCGCGGCACAGGACCAGCTTTGGACATGATCTGCAGCAATCATGTCCAGTTTGGGTCGAGGAGCGTGAGGTACGTATCCCAGACTATGCTGTTCCTGAATATCAGGACACAAAGTGGACATGAACTCGATGCACAAGGTTTGCACCAGGCCGCGGAGAAGACCCAAGATGGAAATGAAGCAGCTCGCATGGCAGAAACTCTATCTCCCACCGTTCTCGCCAAATCGCAAAGGCATCACCGAAAAGCTTTTCCTCAACGTATTGTGTGTAACCAGAACCAGAACCATGGTTGCCTTTTGAGGATCCCGAAGCTTGACGTGGCCCGCATGTTCCAATAGCGGCAGCACATTCCACGGTCCCAACTCGAGGCATTGGCTGAGGTGGCTTGCAGGCGGCTTCAGCGGTCCCAGCGCCTCCAGCGTTACCCCCGGCGCACGGCGCGCAGCGGCCAGGGATGGAGGGGTGTTGAATGAGTCTAGGGGATGGAAGCGGTGGGGGACGGGATTGATTCGAGGGTCGAGGGACGTTGACTGAGGTGACGGATGGTCAACCGCCGCCAGGCTCAGGAACGAGCCATCAATGAGGCCCGAGACGTTTGTTCAAGGGGACACAGGGCGGCTCTCTCGGGCGTGCTGATGTGCATCGATTCGCTGAGGCTCTAGCTAACGCCCTGTGTTTCCAGATCCAGCCACTGGGCGAATGTGGTGATTTCCTATGGTGTCGCCCGTGTCCCAGGTCGTGTAGTCTTGTGTGAACATGTTCCGTGGTGTGGTTTCGGCTTTTGTGTCGTGTGCCGCGGCGTTGAGCACACGGGAGGTACCTCGTGTACGGGCGTGAGGTGAGGCAGGTGGTCAGTCAATCCATGGTTTGCACTTTGTGCAAGAGCCGAGTTGCTCGCACAAACTTGTGCTGTGCGCGTCAACCGGCTGCATGATTCGCCGCCCAACAAGCTGAAGCCGTGAACAGTGACCATCCCATTGGCGGTGTTTTCGGCGCTTTTGGGCTTCTAGATGGATGGAGCAGACAGTGGCGGGCCATGGACGACCAGTGCAGTGCAGTGAAGGTTCCAATGCCGTGCATGATTTTGTGCTCTCTTGTGCAATTAAACAGGAACCACCCCCTGCAGCTCCACCACAACCACCCAAAATATGGTCCCAAAATGGTGCCCAAATCCCTGCTGATTCCCTGATGCCAACTCCACTGGCTGGGCATTCCCCCTGTGACCCTTTGGATGCCCCCTGTGCGTACCCCCCTGTTCCCTGCTCTCTCCCGGGGGGGTCTCGCGCTCTGCTGTCGCTCACTCGCTGCAATCCCAGGCCTGGGCTCGCTCTGACTCCTGTTCCTGGCTCTTCGTCTCCCTGCCCACTTCCCTTCCAAGTCTCTCCGCTCCGTCTCCTTCTCGCTTCGCTTCGCTTCTGCTGGTGTGGTCGAGTCCCGTCGCTGCCTCTCCTCCTCTTGCTCCATCCGTTTCTCGCCATCTCCCCTTTCAACAAAACAAGCCACTCCCTCCCGCCGCTCGTTCGTTCCAGTCCCTCCTTCACCTCCCCCCACACGCAAAGCGTTTGATCTTCTTTCACCTTCAGAGCGTATTGTGGTGATCAATGCTGCCTTCATCTCCTTTCCATCGTTGAGTCTTTTTTCTTTCGGTTCTCGTTGTTCAAGGGCGTCTCGTCACGTTGCCCTTAAGCTTCTTTGTTCTACCACCTTGTCTGGTTCCACGACACCCACGACACGATCCGATCCTCTCTCGCCTCCTTTCTTCTCGATCCATCATCTCCTCTTCCGACCGACAACATTTGTTCGCTCGACTCGTCGACAATCGTCTGTGACCTTTCTCTCCAATCGACAAAGGATTCACGGCGTCTCATTTAATATCGACGACACCTCCGTTCGCGTCATCGGCTCGCCTCACTACTAATCGAGAGATTTCGACAAACCTCAAATCGTGCTGATTCACCGCATCTTCGGACCAGCCTAGGGCGACACCAACCCAAAAGAAAACCCCCAGCTTTGGATCAGGCAAGCCTCAGTTCCAGTTGATCTGATTCGAGGCCCGCTCCCATAATCAGCGGATTAATCAAACCAACCCAAACCCCTTCACGCTCGCTCTATATCCGATACACAACCAACAACAATGAAGACCACAACAACTGCTTCGTTGGCCTTCCTGGCCGCCGCCAACTTCCTCGGAGTCTACGCTCAGGACGGAAAACAAAGGCCGGTCGTCACTCCTGTCATTAACCAGTTGACCTCGCATGGATGTTTCTCATCTGGAGCCAACTTTACCGTGGAAGCAACGGGAGCCAAGGTTACCAGCGGCTACTGTGGTGATATTTGCAAAGAGGCCGGCATGTATGTGTCAGCCATGAAGGCCGACAAGTGTTATTGCGGCATGGTTTATCCCCCCGCGGACGATCTAGTCAAGGACTCGTTTTGCAACTTTCCATGCCCAGCCTACCCACAAGAGGCTTGCGGTGCCCTCAAGACCTACTACTCCGTCTTCAACACGGGTCTGGAAATCGCCGTGGATGATTATGTGCCCGAAGAGACGACTACAAGCAGCGCTCCCTCATCGACCAAGGCGGCCTCGAGCACCGGCGCCGACAGCACTGCTGCCGTGACACAGACCGATGATGTCACTTCTCCGTCCGATTCCAGCACTGCTGGCGAAGACGACGAAGACAAGAAGAAGAAGGACGGTCCCAATGTGGCCGCCATTGCCGCGGGTGTCGTTGTGGGTGTGGTGGTGGTCGGTGCTATTGCTGCTGGTGCCATCTTCTTCGTCCGCCGCCGACGAAACGCTGAGATTGAAGAGGAGCATCGCAGAAACGCTGCTGTGAACGCATTTATCAACGGCTCCAAGCCCCCTGGCAGCAGCGGCAGCATCTCCATGACCGACTCTCGTCTCGACCCTGTCATGGCCCACCGACGACTCAGCGATGGTAGCATCGCTGACAACCAAGACTATTCGCGGAGGATTCTTCGGGTAAGTTTATGACGCTCACCTGCATTTCATATCAACATGTCCAACTAACATGACCAGGTCACCAACGCATGAGCGAATTCCAAAACTCTTCAAGGCTTATCAGCCAAACACTCCCCACCCACAACCTCACCATCGGCATTCACGGCGTTTTTGGGATGATAGCTCATGTCTATTGGTCGATCGATTCCCCCCGACGATCTGGCGGCGTTTGACTCTTTTCTGGGCGTAGGGTTAGACCTTTTTATTCTCTTTTGCCTCTGCGGAAATAACGACTGGATTTGATCAAGCACGCTCCATGGCACATCGGCTCTCCCTACGCCGTCCACTCCCTCACTTGTCACTTTTCAGCTTCAAACTTTGATTCGAGCAGTCGACTGGGGAAGATGAGAGCAACGCCGCAGCGACTATCCGCTGGATACCGCCGTCATTCTCCAGCACCCTCCGCAGAAGTCATCTCCGGGTAAGAGCATTGTGGTGGCAACCATACCCCCCGCGTGTAATCGACACGCCTGTTTCTTTTTTCTCTTTACGACTGGGAGTCCGAAGTCTCCCCTGTACAAATTCTCCATCTATCTAGCGAGTACGATGGGAAGCAGGTCTAAAAATTAGAGGGCAACCGGGTCCTCTTGGGATATTTGGGCGGGGTGCTAGCGAGCGAGGTGTCACATAGATGCAGCAGGACGGACACGGGGGAGATTTTGCCAGCCCTAGCGGAGATGTCACGACGAAGAGGGGGCTGGCTTATTGATGGTGTGGGATATCCTATCGTCGCTCTATTTAACCTTTTTTTTTTTTACTTGATCGTTGTTTCTTCTTCCGAATCATTGACCGATGGAGGGTGGTCATGGTGTTGTCTGTATGTAGGATTGCGCGTAGTAATCGAAACACCACCACTTGAGACTTGAAAAGCTGGTTCTTTCGATGTTTGGTCTCAAAAGTGTAGTTTCTACCAGCTCGGTCCGACGATGTTGAGCTCCTAGTGAAACCAGCCACATGCCTGGGTCGCGTTCGAGCTGGTTGCCCCTTGACGTTCATACGGTATCATCAGTTGTCGGTCTGGGGTAGTATCATCGATGCGACTATCCCTGCTCTGATCACCTCCGGTTTCTATCAGGTTTGAGGCTTGGCCATCCTGTTTATTCTTGAGCTGCCTTGTGTTCCTCAAACATGCGTGGTGAGTTTGGGATGGAAACTTGGTGGGTGTTGGGACAACAAGGGGTAGAACAGACGCGAAACTGAAGCTTCCCGTGTCTTTATGTGACACCACTTGCAGACTGAAGACTTGCACCTGGGGGCTGCTTGTCTTATTGTGGTTTCTATCATCTGTATTTATGGTCTCGTGACTACAACGTAAACTAAGTTGCTTGGCTGTTGTCTGACTGTTCCTCGTTCACGGACTCCGCTTGCTGTCGCTGGGTTAAGGAGAACAGCGATACTTGGCGTGTGCACTGGTAAATATGGCAATAGTGATTTCATATTAGGCTTCCCGGTTCATTAAAGCTCAAATGACTGAGAAATTGAGTTTGTCTACAATAACCAGCACATCCAAGTACACAAATAAACTCCGTATCACTAGCACGGGGGTGGAACAAATAAACACGAACATATGAGTAGTCATCATAAGTTTGATATGTTGTGAGCAATGCAAAAAGACCATCGCTGGCTTAGCACTTGAAGTGTCCAGGGTAGTCGAATTGACCTGTCGTTGCTTGTTGCGCTAATCACGTGACAAAGAAGCTCTAAGCTTGGCGCGATCTCGTCGCGTTGGAAAAGTTCCTGGTCCAACAGCTGGAAGGCACCAGCTCAAGCATCACAACACCATTCAATCTACGCCATCACCCACGCCAGCCCAGATTCGACCTCCATAATCTTAGAGGCGTCCTATCAGCGATACATAGTCACATTATAATCCTTCACAGGGCTCTTCGCCCAAGCTTAGCTGCACGATGAGCTCCGTCACAGCTCCTCGAATCCGTCGCACGGCGCAAAACACACAATTCACGTAAGACACCATCGCCTTGGAAAAACAACTCCCAGAGCGCCACCTGACCTCTATAGATACAATCTCTCGCGACGTGTCAACGATGTGCAAACATACCCCGTCCAGTCTCCCCAGGGTGCGACCATCCTCATATACGGCCACGAAAACGGCGTGACCATTGCCTGGCGAGGCGGCAAACGATTCAAGGCCGCCAAGAAGGTGCCTGAGAAGGAGAACGAGAAGCAGAATGGAACAGGCGAGGACTCGATCATGATTATCGACTCGGACGATGAGGAACCACCAGCCAAGTCCAAGACAGCGCCCCAATTCGAGGACAAGCCCGAGTTCGAGGATGAGATTGAGGATGGTCCCTACCCCGAGATCGTGCAGACGCTCGACCTGGCTCTTGGAACGTCGGTGTTGAAGGTTGCGGTGATGCCCATGACCCTAACACCCGCCGAGGATGCCGCCTGGGGAGGAGCCAAAGTCTTGACCGAGAAGATGGTCTTTGCCGTGTCGTGTGTGACCAACGACGTCTATGTCATCACACTTCCTCTTACTCCCCCTTCTCCAGAGAGCAAGGCGAGACCGGAGCTTAGGAATGATCTCCTGGCAGGCAATGCTGGTTCTGGAGCCTGGGGCGAGTCGCTCATCCTGCTTGGCGGCCAGAGCAAGCACAGCGAGGGCATCGCTATCAATCTGATCATGCCCACGGCAACTGAGCGACCAGGCACAAAGTCACGGGCGGTCGTCGCTTCACACTCGCGAGAGGCCTCGGGCGTTCTCCGCCTCTGGGATGTGCCCCTGAACCCCAAGGACAAGCCCACAAGAGCCCTTGAACCGTTCCAGACCGAGTACTTGCCTAACCCCCTGAAGAGCATATCCTTCAACCCCACGCACACAACACAGCTTCTCACAGTCTCCGCGGTGCAAGGCGTACGTATCTATGATTTCGCGCTTGCTTCTCTACGCGACCCGGAAGCGACTGGACCACTGCCAGGTCAGGGCTCTTGGTTATTGTCCCTGTACCAGCCTTTTGCTCGCCCCTCGGCAACAAGGAAACCCATTCTCGACGCCGATTGGATAGCACACGGCCGCGCTGTGTTGGCTCTCCTTGCCGATGGCATGTGGGGAATTTGGGACATTGATGGTGTTAGCCCTGCTGGATCGGGTGCTATCCTTTCGAGCAAGCTGAAGTCTGGAGTTCGTGGAGCCGCATTATCGACTTTCAACGTGTCTGGATATGTGGAGGGAACGAGCTCGCTCCGCAGTGTTACTATGCAGAACAAGGAGAGCAGCACTGGAGAGTTCGCCCCCATGACTCCGCACACCCGACGTCAAGCTACCGCTTCCCTTAGCTCTGCCATCACTCTTGATCGCCTGGCTACGATCCAGGGCGGTATCAAGGTAGCGGCTCTACCAACAAGCGGAAACGCCGTCCAAGACGAGACAGTCGTGCTCTGGGTTGGTGGCCTGGAACACGTGTGCGTCATTCCCGGCATTTTGCGATTCTGGGACTCCCAGCTTCGCAGAGGAACTGGCGCCGGCGTTGACATTTTCAGCGGAGCTCAACCCGCTAGGATGGTCAAGCTCCTGGACCTGTCCACCGGCCTTCTGGGCGAGAGGTGCAATGGAGTTGGCCTGGTGGTGGACGCCAATCATAGCACCACCCAGGACGGGGACCTCCCTACTGATGTATTGATCCTCGGTGATTCCAGGATCGTCATTGTCCGAGAGGGAGATGACGGACCGGGCAAGAAGATTGGCGCAGTTGTCAACACACGAAGACGGGGATTATTTTCTAAGAAGTCTGATGCCATCATCGTGCATGGCGATCCAGGAAGGCCTGCCAAGGCGACATTCAACCTCAGCACCGTCAAGCCTGGGACACTGCGACTACGGTCTGCTTCTGGACAACATGACATCACTGGCGATCTTGGGTCGAATAACCGGGCACCATCACGGCCGCGCGTTGGCTTCGACTTTATGGACACCTTGAATGACGCGGCGGATGAGACGGACGACTTCACAAAGCGAGACGTTGAGGTTGAGATGTTGGATATTATGGAAATTGACAAGACCCTCGACAGCATGAACGGAGGTCGACGGAGGTCATGAATAGTTGGAGCGACCGAAGAACTGACAAGCGAGCAGATATCGAGGATGAAATAATGAAGATTGGGGACGAAAATGTACGATACCCAACCCAACCACACGGCATATAGGAGGACCAGCCAAGGATGCTGTCCATATTCCGAACGTGATTTGCTTCTTTCTTAGTGATGTCTTCATGTCTAGCCTTTGGCTATTCCGCACGGCAAGGTGGAGCGCAAGGAGAGACCCATCCTTGACAGCTTTGTATTCCGAGCGGTATATCAATAAACAAGTACTATGTACTTTGTCGACGCCACCAGCAATGAGGTGGGTTAGGGAAGTGGATTATGTGCCTTGTGCATACATCTCCTGGCTTCCCAGTGTATATCCTGTTATCTGCTGGCCGAGGGGCCTTCTTGACTCTTTGGGGTTTGCCTTGAGGAGGATGGAAGGTTCTGAGGGTGGTGGGGGATGCCATGGCCTGGGCTGGGAGTGGTGAGCGTCGATACATTCATTTAGTGAACATTATGTTGGAGATAGTCGTAGATGATGTTGTAGCTGATGTGATGTCTTGAGAGAGTGACAAAAATGATGAGTGAAAAAAAGAACAAAAAACATACAACACCAGGTATTCGCTGGTCGTCACCGACCCAACTACTAATCCAGCGCTTCGGAGCTTAACTATGGGAGAGCAGACGGGATCCCGTGTTCTCTCCGAGCTATGGTCGTATGTGCTAGGTGAAGCATCATAATCGACTTATAGGGATATTGGCTGGTGGTTTATTGCCAAACCTCGACAATGACATCAACACCTTCTCTGCTATTCCCTCATGACTTGATTTATCTCCTTAGCTAGCTTGTTAGATAGAAAGCAATCTCACTTGAACTGAATCTCTTGGACTGCCTCTCATCGTTAAAGCAATCTTCGTGCCAGAACGTAGCTCATGTAGGAGGTAAGTCGAACAGCCAAGTTAGTTGTCAGTATCGTATAAAACAATCCACTATACCGACATGAAAAGTGTTGATATGTCTCCTACTAAGGATCGAGGTAATCATGTCAGTCATTGATATTGTTCAACAGTTCAACATCTGTTGTTGAATCTCATTCCCGTGGCTGTCATTGGATCCAGCCACCTGGTGTTGCCTGCAGAGCGTGGAGGTCACGGTGTGGGGTCAATTAAGATCCCTGTCACTTTTGGCGCGACAGGGCGCGTCATGACGTTCCCACACGCGTCAAGTTCCTTCCTCTTTGAAGTTTCCTTCCATGCACTTGCGCCCCTTCCTTCTTCGACTTTTCATTCCCAGGCAACACTCAGCGCTATCCTCTTCTCCCTCACCAACTCGACACACACTCACAGAGGAGAAAGTCGCCAAGATGGGTATTAAGCAGCTTTTTCAGATCATCAAGGAGGAGGCTCCAGATGCGATTAAGGAGGGTGAGATCAAGAACCAGTTCGGCCGGAAGGTCGCCATCGTAAGTCGACGCCCCGCTCCCCAGGCACGGTGAGGCTCCAATACTGACTCTTGAAGGATGCCTCGATGAGCATCTACAGTTTCCTCATCGCCGTACGATCCGATGGTCAGCAGCTCATGAACGACAGCGGCGAGACGACATCGCATCTGATGGGCATGTTCTATCGCACCCTCCGCATGGTCGACAACGGTATCAAGCCCCTATACGTCTTCGATGGAGCACCCCCTAAGCTCAAGTCTGGCGAGCTGGCGAAGCGTTTCCAGCGTAAGCAAGAAGCTACCGAGGGCCTCGAGGAGGCCAAGGAGACAGGAACGGCAGAGGACATTGAAAAGTTCTCGCGACGAACTGTTCGTGTCACTCGAGAGCACAATGCCGAGTGCCAGCGTCTGCTGAAGCTCATGGGTATCCCTTATATCATCGCACCCACCGAGGCCGAGGCCCAGTGCGCCGTGTTGGCTCAGGCCGGCAAGGTGTATGCGGCGGCGAGTGAGGATATGGATACTCTGTGCTTCAACTCTCCCATTCTGCTGCGCCATCTCACATTTAGTGAGCAGCGAAAAGAGCCTATTCAAGAGATCCATCTGGAGAAGGTTCTCGAGGGACTAGGCATGGAGCGCAAGCAGGTACGTCGCCTTACTCACCTCGAACTATTCCCTGACTGACCCTCTTGCCTAGTTTGTGGATCTCTGTATCCTTCTCGGCTGTGATTATCTCGACCCTATCCCCAAGGTGGGCCCTACTACCGCCCTCAAGCTGATCCGTGATCACGGTTCATTGGAGAAGATTGTCGAGGCGATGGAGAAGGACCCTAAGAAGAAGTATGTTCTTCCGGAGGACTGGCCCTACAAGGATGCGCGAGATCTGTTCTTCGAGCCCGATGTGAGAAAGGCTGATGACCCCGAATGCGATGTCAAGTGGGACAAGCCAGACATTGAGGGCCTGGTGCAGTTCCTCGTCACCGAGAAGGGCTTCTCGGAGGATCGTGTCCGCAGCGGAGGCGCGCGTCTAGAGAAGAACCTCAAGAGCTCACAACAAGCCCGCCTGGAGGGCTTCTTCAAGCCGGTTCCCAAGACGGAGGCGCAGAAGGCAGCGCACAAGCGGAAGTTGGAAGAGAAGAACGAGGAAAAGAAGAAGAAGCTCAAGCAGGAGAAGAAGGACAAGGCGGCGGCCAAGTCGAAGCCCCGCGGAGCCGCATAAGCAGGTGCCTGACTCGAGAGCGGTGAGAAGTAATGTGCTGAATTGGACGAAAGGACTGAAAATGGTAGAGGCTTGGTTTGGCCGGGATCGGGATCGGAGTTTTGGCGCGTGGAGTGAGGCTAAGGACACATCCTGCGTGATGGTTGAGGTCAATTGCTATCTTGATGTGTATTTATTTGGGATCAAGAGAGAAGGCCAAGCTGCTTATCCATCATTGCGCTTCTGCCATGGAAGCCGTCGAATTGACGCTATTCAAGAACTGATGACCCCGACGAATGGCAAATATTCTTATTCCCCAGGTTTCATTGCTGACCAAAATCACGCACGTCGGAGCCCGACTGAGTGACCCTGCATCTTCTCCGCATCCCCAATCTCGGTCCCTGTCCTCGTTTACACATGGCGCCCGAATCCTGTGGAGGAGCAAGCGAGTCGTGGAACAAGCCTCGGGGAGAGTTTGGCAATTGTCGGCATACGATTGGACAGGGGGAGCGAACCTCGGCATCCCCACACAGACCTATCATGACATCAACAGAGACACACCCCAGGGTCGCCACGAGGGTTCTCGGCGCTAGTCGCAGGTAGACTTTGATTCTTTCTGTCGCGCGGGCTTTGGGCTTTCACATGCTTTCTCGTCGCAGTCAGAGCGAGGCGCAGGGCACATGACCATGACCGCATCGAGAAGCGCCGCGAACGACTCATGCATGACCTGCTCTGCAGAAGAGGTCAGGCTGGTCAGCCTGTGAAAAGGACCCCAAGTATGGGGAAATGGAAACCTAGACGGGGTTATTCTGGGGGTGGAGGCACACTCCGGACAACATGTGATTGTCGACAGTGTATGTTTTTGCCGAACTGAATTTAAAAGGGGGATGGATCGTGGGGAAGATAAAACCATCCTGGCAAGATCTCTTGATTCCTTTTCTTCTTCTCTTTTCCCTCTCTCTATTGTGTGCATCTAGACTTTCTTGGCGTCTTTCCCTGTAAGATCAACCCTGGGAATTTCACATTTTCTCACGTCTACTCAACACGTCCATCAACACCTGAAAAGAGTCCCAAGATGGCCCAGGTATTTACCAAGGGCGACGTTGCGTCGCATAACAAGCCCGGAGACTTGTACATTGTTGTCGATGGCGATGTCTACGACGTGACCAAGTTCCAAGATGACCATCCAGGTGAGCAAGCTTCTACTTACTCTACGTTGCGCCTCCAAACGCCACCAGCTGTTGCAAGCTGCACTCCGCAGACGCGTGCATGAACCGTTTCTCTAACGCTCAGCCAGGCGGCAAGAAGATTCTCCAGCGCGTCGCTGGCAAGGACGCGTCCAAGCAATTCTGGAAGTACCACAACGATAGCATCCTGAAAAAGTACCAGAAGCAGCTTCAGGTCGGATCCCTCGACACCAAGCCCAAGGCCCCCGAGCCCAAGGCCGAGCCCAAGCCTGCTCCCGCCCCTGCGGTTACACCCAAGGCTGTTGCTGCTGCTGAGAAGGAGGCTTCTAGCAGTGAGGAGGCAGATGCCCTCGAGCCTTATGGAGATCAGATTCCCTTTGGTGATCCTAGCTGGTACCAGAACGTGAGTTGTGCTTCGATTATGTGCCAAGCCAATGCTGACTTGAACAGTACCACTCGCCCTACTTCAACGAGACTCATGCTGCCCTTCGCGCCGAGGTCCGTGAATGGATCGAGAGTGAGGTCGAGCCCAATGTCACCGAGTGGGACGAGGCCAAGCAGGTCCCCGAGGAGATCTACAAGGAGATGGGTCGTCGGGGCTACCTGGCCGGTCTGCTCGGCGTCAAGTACCCTACCAACTATGTGCCTCAGGGCATCAAGTCGGTGCCCCCCGAGAAGTGGGATCTGTTCCACGAGATGATCATCACCGACGAGCTGTCGCGCACCGGATCCGGCGGTTTCGTGTGGAACGTCATCGGAGGCTTCGGCATCGGCTGCCCTCCTGTCATCAAGTTTGGCTCCAAGAAGCTCAAGGACCGCATCATGCCCGGCATCCTGAACGGAGACAAGCGCATCTGTCTTGCCATCACTGAGCCGGATGCTGGTAGTGATGTCGCCAACCTGACCTGCGAGGCCAAGCTGAGTGAGGATGGTAAACACTACATCGTCAACGGTGAGAAGAAGTGGATCACTAACGGTATCTGGTGTGACTACTTCACCACCGCTGTACGAACGGGAGAGAATGGCATGAACGGTGTGTCATTGCTTCTCATTGAGCGCGGTGAGGGTGTCACCACGCGACGCATGGACTGCCAGGGTGTGCATTCGTCTGGTACAACATACATCACGTTTGAGGATGTCAAGGTTCCGGTCGAGAACCTGCTTGGCAAGGAGAACAAGGGTTTCCGAGGTAAGCTCTCTAACCGAGTCTCAAGACTGTGTCAATGGATACTAACGGCTCCAGTCATCATGACCAACTTCAACCACGAGCGCATGGGCATCATCATCCAGTCCCTCCGCTTCTCCCGCGTCTGCTACGAGGAATCCGTCAAGTACGCCAACAAGCGACGCACCTTTGGCAAGAAGCTCATCGATCACCCCGTGATCCGGATGAAGCTGGCGCACATGGCGCGGCAGATCGAGGCCTCGTACAACTGGCTCGAGAACCTCATCTACCAGTGCGACCGCATGGGCGAGACCGAGGCGATGCTGCGGCTGGGAGGTCCCATCGCCGGCCTCAAGGCCCAGTCGACCTTGACCTTTGAGTTCTGCGCCCGCGAGGCCAGTCAAATCTTTGGCGGTCTGAGCTACTCGCGGGGCGGCCAGGGTGCCAAGGTAGAGAGACTGTACCGCGACGTGAGGGCATATGCCATCCCTGGTGGCAGTGAAGAGATTATGCTGGACCTGAGCATGAGGCAGAGCTTGAGGGTGGCCAAGGCCATGGGCATGAAGCTGTAAGATGTTTATTTGGGTTTGTACGATTATTTTATTATACTGGAGTTTGGACAGCCACGTCGAGATACAATGTGGTCCAGTTAGAGCAAAGAGTGGTTGGTTACTTTTAGTCGAGCCAATTGAAACAGGATTTGTGGCATGACAGCTGTTGAAGTGAAGGCATAACTGGCCCTGGTCAAGCGAGATCAAGAAGCCAATCCCAGGGCCCCCTGGTTGGTCCCTCCCACGTCATGATGCTAGAAGCCGAGATGCGAACTGTCTTTGAATGACGACCCCAGGATAGGTAAAGAGATTGAAGAAGATATGGCAGATACTGAGATGAAGGAGCTTGGAAACAACTCTTGGAGGTAGCTTCAAATAGGTGGATTGGTAGGTAGAGGAGCTCGTTCCCTACTCAATGGCATCCATATCATGACCTTTTAGAGTTTCCCCTCTACCTTTCGCCAACACGCCACGAACTCCTTGCATCGAATATCTGCCTCGGCCGCCTCCTTCAACCAATTCAGCCCTTGGCAAGTTCCGACCAGGTGATCGATCTGCCAAGCCTGCCCACCTCAACCTCAGGTCAGTCAGTGAGTCGACGACCACAACCCACGACCTAAACTGGGCTGCCACAGCCCCGCCGCTGGCAAACACGTGACCCAGGAAATGCAGGGCCTTCCGCCATGAGGCACACACGAGCGTCACCTTCACCTTCAAACTCTAAACCTGAGCCTGCCTCACAACTTCAATCTCTCCCCTTCTTCAAAAACTACGTACAAACTCACAACAATCTTCCCTCCACGACCACGAATACTCACGCGATCTCGACTGCGCGCCTGACACGAGCGAAAGAAACAAGACCTCACTCATCTCTCTCCACCCCCCAAAGCCGCTTCGATTCCATTCCCCGGGTAGTGCAACCGGACGGGCCCTTTCCGATCCTCCCTCCCCCACACGAAATCAACCCTCGCAGCTCCTCAACTGCTGCCTCCCCTCGCGCCACCAGCACCCTCGAGAGGTCAACCTCTGTGCTGTTTTGCATATAATATCACCCCCCTCACTCTTACTCGATCCGTAGACGGATCCCACTCGCGCAATGGCGGATCAGCTAGCAGACAAGCTGAAATCTACCCAAATTAGGTCCGCTGCGCCGTCCTCGCGACCCTCGTGTGTGAGCTTGCGCTGACCCCAGCAGTGATGGCCTGCCCACTGGAAACGACGACTGGAAGAAGAACCTTAACCTCCCCGCCAAGGACAACCGACAACAAACAGAGGTATGCACCCGATTCCCCTTGGCGCATGCCCTCCCCCGCATTCTGACCTGGCGCCTCGCAGGATGTCACAAACACAAAGGGCCTCGAGTTTGAAAACTTTGCCCTGAAGCGAGACCTGCTCATGGGGATCTTCGAAGCTGGTTTCGAGAAGCCCTCCCCAATTCAAGAAGAGGCCATTCCTGTCGCATTAACTGGACGAGATATCCTTGCACGAGCAAAGAACGGCACAGGCAAGACGGCTGCCTTTGTCATCCCCGCCTTGGAGCGCATCAACCCCAAGGTCTCCAAGATCCAATGCCTCATCCTTGTCCCCACACGTGAGCTTGCCATGCAGACCTCGCAAGTCTGCAAGACCCTCGGCAAGCACCTCGGCGTCAATGTCATGGTCACGACTGGTGGTACCGGTCTTCGAGATGACATTATCCGTCTGCAGGATCCCGTCCACATCGTCGTTGGCACCCCCGGCCGAATTCTTGACCTCGCTGGCAAGAACGTTGCCGACCTCAGCGAGTGCCCCATGTTCATCATGGACGAAGCTGACAAGCTGCTCTCCATCGAATTCACCCCCGTCATCGAACAACTGCTCCAATTCCACCCCAAGGACCGTCAGGTCATGCTTTTCTCCGCCACTTTCCCTTTGTCTGTCAAGGACTTTTCCGACAAGAACATGGTCAGCCCATATGAGATCAACCTCATGGACGAGCTCACCCTGAGGGGTATCACCCAATACTACGCCTTTGTCGAAGAGAAGCAAAAGGTCCACTGCTTGAACACGCTCTTCTCCAAGCTCCAGATTAACCAGTCCATTATTTTCTGCAACTCGACCAACCGAGTCGAGCTACTTGCCAAGAAGATCACTGAGCTGGGTTACTCTTGCTTCTACAGCCACGCAAAGATGCAGCAGCATGCTCGAAACCGTGTTTTCCACGATTTCCGCAACGGTGTCTGCCGAAACCTTGTCTGCTCCGACTTGCTTACCCGAGGCATTGATATCCAGGCGGTCAATGTCGTCATCAACTTTGATTTCCCCAAGAACGCAGAGACGTATCTGCACCGCATTGGTCGATCCGGCCGTTATGGCCACCTGGGTCTGGCTATTAACCTGATTAACTGGGACGACCGCTTCAACCTCTACAACATCGAAAGGGATCTGGGCACTGAGATCCAGCCCATCCCCGCCAGCATCGACAAGTCCCTCTACGTCTACGAGAACCCCGAGTCGATTCCCCGGCCCATCTCCAACCTCCAGAGGGGCCAACAGCCCGCTGCGCTGGCTCAGCAGGCGCAGCAACAGCAACCATTCCAGCTTCAGCAGGCGCAGCAGGCTGGTCTGCCTCAGCAGGGCCAGGGTAACTGGCAGAGCCAGAGCGCCCAGCACAACAACAACCAACACTTCTCGGGCGGACGGGGTCGTGGCCGAGGCCGTGGATATCGCGGTCGTGGCGGCCAAGGCGCAGGCGGACGAGGTCGCGGCCCGCCCCGTGAAGCCCAAACCTAATATCACACACATATGCATGGCGTTAGGTAGGGAGACGGGGTAACGGTTGACATTTCGACATGATTTTCTCGTATTGGGCTGTTTTTTATGGTTGGATTGTACATTATTCGCACATTTCTGGCGAATGGATGGAACAGCGGAACGGACTTCATTGCTGATGGCATACGACGACACAACACTCTTTCATCTGCCCTTCTCAGGGATTATCACACTTGCGATACAGACTCGGTGGTCCACACTATTGGACCGATAGATCAGCTTCTGCTTGCAACTACACACTCACAAACAAACAACAACAACTCAAATTGTCGGTCTGTATGATACCCATCGGCTTTGACTTCTGTTCAGCTTGGTTCATGATATCTACGGATGACGAAGGGAAAGCGGGAATGGAAGATGCAAAGGAAAAGGTGTTCTTTGGGCATCGACTACGGTAGACATACCTGCTTGGGGCTGGGTACGGCCACGGTGTGGGAAGAAGGGACCGGAGGGCTTTTTGAGACTCGGGGCGTTCCAGGCATTTTGTGCAGGATGGCGTTGCCCCCGGTTTGCATTTGAGGGCTGTGGTTTTCTGTGGAGGTCTTGTGGGTTGAACAGCACCTCTGCGGAAGGCATGGGGGAATGATACCCTGACGACAAATCTACGTTAGACGAACGGACCTCGTATGAGATGGGACGTGGGCTCTGCTAGAAGTATTGGGGGTTGAGAAGGGGAGATGTTTCTTGATACCTTTTGGGGATCATCTTTACAACTGAGCCTCCCTGGCCATCCGGAGACAAGATACGGCCTCGATTCGAACCGCTCTCCTTGCGACGAGGTCAAAGATGGAGTGAGGGAGGATGCTGCTGGTGAGCAGCAAGAAAGCTGACGAAAACGATGAAAAAAGAAGAACAAACTAAAAAAAAACCTGTAGGAGGGAAAGCTGGGTGGGCTATATGACTTTCGAACCGGCTTGGCTTATGTCTGCAGGATGCACAGGGTGCTGCGTTTTGGTGATGACATGGCTGGGGCCGGTGAGGCAGATGGTTTATCTGAGCATAGCAATGGAAAAGTCCATTTTCTCTCTCATGCGATGTGTCATGTTGAACCTTGAACGCTGACGTGTTGTTGATGAGGTGACGGGTGGCATACTGATGTTTCGTGTTGATGCTGTCTCAGCAAATCTGGGGAGATTGTGTACCTGATTCCTGTGTGCTTAAACTTGACATGTGACGTGCATTGACTGGGTTGAAGATATTGATGTTATACAGTGTAGTGTGAAGGATCTAAGCCACACAACAGGAGAGGCTGGTCCCTAGATAGGATGGCGGCAAAAGGGGATGGTGAGAAGAGCTGACATGAGGTCGAAGAGCCAAATTGTATGCGGTTCAAGTATATTCAAGCCATATTAGAGTCTACAATGCTTTGCTTACCTTGTATGGAGGGACCCCCTTTTATGAACCACGGTCTTTGACGATCTGCCTGTGGACCCTTTGCAACGCTGCAAAGTCAAAGGATCCGATACGAACGTGAGGGTGTCGTGAGAATTATGTATTATGTGCATGCATGTGGCTTTGGAGATCTGACTGACTCAGCCACGGACTCCATTTATGCCGGCTGATAGGGCACATGTAGGGGCAGCTACTGTAGCTAGCTGCCGTACAGTAAGATCCTTGGTCTCGGGATGGCAGTGCTTCCCGAATGCCCACGATCTGTGGCTCACTACGCGTTTTCCCCTTACCACAACGAGATTCTCTGACATGCTGAACTCGGGCAATTAAAGTAGCAACGTTTTGAATCCCGTGTGTCCATCATGCAACCGGTGGAGACCCTATTGTGAGACGAACACCTTGTTACGGAAAACCGCATTCCTCGCGGACCCCGAGAGATCCGTGCTCAACGACGGATCGGAGATAGCTTGACCCAGGCCAGGGGTAGAGATGGGAAAAGAAAAGGAAGAGGCAGCCAAAGGAAACTATGTGCGGGGAGGAAACTAATGATTAATTGGGAAAATAAAAAAGAAGGCGCCGTGTTGCTATGGGAGAACGATAGTGACCGGGGAGGCTTCCCGCGTATCTCGACGTAGCAACGGTAGCGAGAGAGGTCGTGTAGAGAGTCGGTTGTGTGACGGGCTTGGCCTGGTCATGAGATGCCATCAGTGCCAGGGTCATGGGTCAGGGTAGATTTGTGACGGGAGGATACGTGAGGATATAGAGAGACGGAATAGTCGGTAGGTAGCAATAGAGTGAGATAACAAGGTCTCTGTGTCTCTTGTCGCGAGTGCCAAGGACCAATGCAATATCGCGGGTTGGGCACATGAAGTAATCAACACAAACCTCAAGCCAAGAACTTGGGTGTCATAACGGTACCTACGACATCCATGACGGAATTTGCTAGCGGTGAAGAAAAAACAAAACAGTCAGGGGGTCCAAGGGTCTTGGGACAAGAAAGACTTGGAAAACCAACGATGATCTTCTGTCAATCATCAGCGTGGAAAAACAGGGACTGTCGATCAGTTCTCCCTACGACTTGCAATTGTTATGCACTCATGGGGTGATAAGAATAGCAAAAAGACGGCGCGTAGGTAGGACAAAACAACTGCGCCCGAACTCTCTTGTCCAGCCAAGTAAAGCGCGAGACAGCATCAACACAGCTAATGTCATGTCCGTCAGCTAGAGCCGACCGCCGTGCGGGTCCTCGATGATTTCCCCCGTGGCTTAGCAGGACGGCGCGCGGTGCTGGGGTGATTCCACACTGGAGCTAGTGGGGATGGCATGGGAGGCGAAGCTGATGAACAATTGTTCGACCCTGTCTGTCAAATTATCGAAATCGATATCGAGAACGAATTCGAATAGTCCTCGTGATCGAGATTGTATTCTTGCAAAAGTCTCATGTCTTTGTGGAATAGTGAGCCCGAAGTTTGAAACCCCTTACCCAGAATTCTGCTTGGCTTCGTCCGGAACGAGGGCCTGGAATGAGACGGGCGCTGGATGATACCTATGTATCCATACATGACTACCTCACCTCACAGCATTGGCAAGGATCCCCGTTTGATCCGTATGACAGACTGTACGAGCCAGATGGAACGAGCCATGCTCCAGATGTGAGCCGTGAGGGTACACACACGCACACGCACACACGCAGTCCTTTCCTGTATATACGAATTGATGGCGTTCCTGGTGCTGATGCTGACGGGACGGCACAACCACACACAGCAATCGAGAAGACGCTACCAAAAGACGCCGCCAGGTCAAGCCAAGCTTGGGGGCATCAACTTCGGCTTGCTAAGCCCGTGGCCAAGACCAGGCCAAGCCTTCAAGTCCTTGAAGACCACGCTCGCCGGGGTTGGCAAAGGACATTCTGCCACGCAAGCTAGCCCTTTTCTTGGCATAACAGGGCAGGACAGGACAGGTTAGGACCCAGTCCAGGTTGGCTGAGCGCCCTGCACTGCAACAGACCGACCTGACAGACAGCGCTTCGAGGTGCCCTGAATTACGCTGCGTCCAGTGGAAAGGGAAAAAAAGGCCCCACGACTCAGGGCTTCTTCCGACCATCCGCCCCCCCTCCGCCCCTTCCTCCCCTGGGTACACCCCCGACGCGCCTCATTTCCAGTTTTAGGTACATGCCAGGGAAGGCAGGAGCTGCTGGGCTGCTTCCACTGGCAACTTCCAGGTCCCGTCCCGTCATTTTTCCCCTGCCCGGCAGCGCCAGCGCTTCTCCCAGCCTCACCACCTCTACCTACCTTCTCTCTCACCTACCTACCTACCTACCTCACCTCACCTCTCCCACCTCACACCCCGATTGTACGTTACTTGGGAGCTCCATATACGAACCGGTTCCATCCTCTCTCCCCCATCATCTTCATCCAACGACAATCCCTCCCCTCGTCGCCGAATCACGCCCGCACCTCCCGATTCATCCTTTTCCTTGTCGCCTCCTGGGTTTTCGCTTCGACTTCACCCCCTCTCCAGCGCAACGTCCCTGCCTAGCTCCGCCCGATTGGTCGACCCGCCAGGGAACCCTGTGCGCCCGCCCAGCAGAGGCTCGACCCAATTTCCCTCCTCTCGCACCTTGTCCTGCTCATTCTTGCATTCGACTGTCGTATCAACTGAGAGCTTTGGACTGAAGGGACGAAGACCGAACCCGAGTGAGAACCTGCCTTCGACCAAGACGACTTCGACGACGGCTGCAGCATCTCGACGACAAACGTAGCCACCTCACCTCACCCCGATCACGGGCCAGGATCCATCCAGCATCGCTTCGTACAAGTAGCATCTAACCGCGTCAGCGCTCGCTGGTCTTGGCCTCCAGCGAGTTCCTTCGACCCCCCGCTCGAAATGCCATCGTTTCTCAACAACGAGGACAATTCGGCCATCTTCAACAACAACCCCGACATCGTCAACCTCGACCCCACAAACCAGTTCGGCCTCGCGACCACCAAGGAGAGGGTGAATGGGGGTTCCATCCGCCACACCCGATCCGACACCATCAATGAGAGCTTCGACGAGAGCTCCATCTCATCCACTCACGCCTCCGACGTCTCCGAGCCCACGCCGACGCCTATGAATGGCAACGGCACGAGGCCCACGAGCATGAGCTCCATCTCCAACGGCCAGTCCGTTACAGCCATCTACCCTCCTCGCCAAGATGACGAAGTCGACGTCTTCCGCCAAAAGCCCATGCCCAATGGCACCGCGACTCTGCCCGACCGCACATATCGACCCTCGGCCGATACTAATGGCACCGGCCCCGTCATGACATCGGGCAACGGCTATCCTTATCCGACCGCACTATCAAAACCTCTGCCTTCTGAGCCCCCAACCGACGAGAACTGGGAAAAGCCCCCGAGCAGGAGCCTCGATGCCCCGACCACAGCCCCTCCGCCTCCCCCTGAGCCGCGTGGCTCCCAATCACAAACAGCATTGCCAACCACGGCTCACCGGTTGTCATCCCCGCCCGTCTACGTTTCTGGTAACACTGTAGGTTCGTCCCCGGGACTCCTCCAGGCTCCGGGCCCAGGTAGCCTCAAGCAGAGAAACACACTCGACGTGCCAAAGCATACGCCTGGTCGAGGCTCCAAGGATGGTTTGGATACGGCACAGGCCAGTGGCCGCTTCTCTCCGACCGGCGCTCCTGCGACTGGTGGCCGACGGCCATCTCTGAGCTTGGGTAGAAGACCAACCAGATCGATGCAGTCGGACGCACCCCGAGATGAAATTATTCCAGACGAGGATGCCCTCCGATGGACAGAGGCAGTACGGGCAAAGCGAGCCAGCAAGCGGAGGAAGAAGGAAGAGGAGGATGATGAGCGTGTTATCGTCGGCACCAAGGTGGACGAGACCCACGCCAACTGGGTCACGGCCTACAACATGTTGACAGGCATTCGAGTATCAGTCTCGCGGACCAACGCAAAGCTCGACCGAGAGTTGACTGATGCCGACTTTGAGACTAAGCAGAAGTCGACATTTGATATGTAGGTTGTCTCTCGACATCAACCCTGGCGATATGCTGACCTCAACAGTGCCGGTAATGAGCTGGTTCCATCAGCCAAGTATGACTTCAAGTTCAAGGACTATGCCCCTTGGGTTTTCCGTCGCCTACGTTCACTGTTCCGTCTGGATCCTGCCGATTATCTCATGTCCCTCACGGGCAAGTATATCTTGTCGGAGCTTGGTTCTCCCGGCAAGAGCGGCAGCTTTTTCTACTTTTCGCGAGATTATAAATACATCATCAAGACGATCCACCACGCCGAACACAAGTTTCTCCGAAAGATCTTGAAGGAATACTACGAGCACGTCAAGGAGAACCCCAACACACTTCTCTCGCAGTTTTACGGCCTGCACCGGGTCAAGATGCCTTATGGCAAGAAGATCCACTTTGTTGTGATGAACAACCTGTTCCCACCACACCGGGACATTCACACCACCTTTGACCTGAAGGGATCAACTATTGGCCGAGACTACAGAGAGGAGGACTTGGAGGAGAATCCACGTGCTACCTTGAAGGATCTGAACTGGATGAGGCGGCAGCGGAGCCTGGAGCTAGGCATCCGGAAGAAGCAAATGTTCTTGGAACAACTTCAGCGGGATGTTGTTCTGCTAAAGCGCCTTAAAATCATGGATTACTCGCTGCTGGTTGGCATCCATGATGTCTCACGGGGCAATGAGGAGAACCTACGTGACAAGACGTTGCAGGTCTTCAACCCTGGTGGCGAGAAGGCCCCTGACGACGACCCTCAATCGGTCCTCCTCCGCACCCCATCCAAGTTGGAGAATGCGCGAAAGGCCAGGGAGCTACGGCAGATGATCCGTCAGGAGCGACCAGTACCCATGGGTCAATCGGCGAACAAGATGCCAGATGAACTGGAGGAGGGCCACAACCGATCCGGGTTTGTATTCAACCAGGATGATGGTGGGTTCAGGGCAACCCACGAGGACAACAGCCCAGCCGATGAGATTTACTACCTGGGAGTCATTGACTGTCTTACTCACGTGAGTTTTGAGCTTGGCATTCGAAGAGATGAGACTAACATGAGATGTAGTACGGAATAATCAAGAAGATCGAGCACTTCTGGAAGGGCTTGTCGAGCGACAGGACACAGATTTCGGCGCTGCCGCCTACCCAGTATGGTGATCGATTCTACCACTTCATCGAAGGAGTGACCATGTCATCTGAGGAGGCTCATCGGGAGGCCGAGAGGAGAGATCAGGAAATGATTGAGGCACAGGGATCAGGACAGAGGGTGTCGAGTTGGAACTCGCGTCGTAGGTCGTCGCAGGCCATCCCACCCATGCCGACTCATGTTCCTCCCCCGCCCCCTGGCCATCGCTCTCCGGAAGCTCAAGAGACGGTGGACAAGGCAAACAGGGAAGCTGAGCGAGCAGAAAGGCACGGACACACAGAGAACCAGGTACCTGACCGAGTTCTGACCACGGCCGGCCCTAGGGGGGATGCGCGTGACTCGATGCAACATGAGCCCATCCTGCCGGTTGTCGAGGAAGCAGGCGAGAATGGTCGAGATGACAGCCGACCCGAGACGCCACCCAAGGATATGAACAAGAGCCTGCCTCCCACAAGGGCACCTCCACCTACACCACCCAAGACGGGATACCTGAAGCCAGACAGCGCCGACAGCGGATATGCCGGGATGAACAACAGCACCGGACCTGTTGACCACGTGCCGATGCTGCGAACCAAGATGGGCCGCGATAGCCTCGACAAGGAACTGCCGCCGCTCCCAAGGAAAGGGGAGACGAATGACAGCGGGGTGCGAATGGTGGCATAGATTGCGACCATGGTCAGATGTGGCAACCCAGCTAGGAGGAAAAGACGGCCGGCTTCATGATTAAGAAAGCGAACGACGCAAGCGCAGAAGCTTGACGAGAGACGGAATCATCATCATCTATCTACCACAACCACAAACGATGCATTAGAAAGGCGAGACATACGGCGGCACCTCTTTTGTTTTTGTTTCTTTCTTTCCTTGCCCCCTGCTACCACAAACTATTATTTCCCTTTGGACAATTTCTGGCATACCAAGCTGCGCTCATGAAAGCAGCTTCATCTTTCCGTTTTATTATTTCCTTTTCCTTTGTCGACCAAGGAGCGGAGAGGATGAGGGAGAAGGGAGAGCCGAGGAGGAAGGACATTGCACGTTAAAAGGCCGACCTGTATTCAGGGGCATCCAAGGAGAGAATGTGCAGATATTGGTGTTTTTTTGTTAAAAAAGAAGAACATGGATGATACCACCACAGTGAGCACGCTTACAGTTTGTTTGTTTTTAGTCGTCTTTTCAGTTTTCTTGATCATCGTCTTCACTTCTTATAACCCCTTTATTCGACTTCATTCCTTTTGCGTCGTATGGTCATTCTCTTTGGGTTGTATTAAGCTGGGAGGGCTTTGCAGGCGGGATTAGGTAGTAGGGATAGATAGATAGGGTAGGATAAGACTCGCGTTATATCAATCAGGCTGAAAGGAAGCTGAAGTCAGTAACAGTAGTGTAGTAGTACATTTGATGTATGTACATGAAGTTTGGTGAGCTGGTGATGACATGTATGTTAGTGTACAAGGATATAAATACATTTCTCAAGGCCCTGTGGTGTTGGCCTGTGGTGTTTCTTGGTTTCAACTTGGGTTTTCGACTTTTTCTATCCATCTCGTCCTTCACCTCCCCTTCTTCCTGTCCAACATATCCTGAATGTCCTCGACGCCCTTGCCCTTCTCACCAACACCGCCCTCGGGCGCAAAGCTCGTGGTGACGGTCATCTCCTGTGCGCCCTGGGCCCTCAGCTCGTCGAGCCTCCTCCTCTTTTGAATGTCGGCGACGCGCCACTGCTTAAAGTACTTTACCCAGGCAGCGGCGCAGTCCCGCTCAAAGTCGTCGTTCTGGACGGGGCAGGCCTTTTTCGCCGCCGAGGCATCCTTGGTGGCGTCGACGATGCTGTTGGCGTCGAGGCAAGCAAAGTAGGCGTCGCGGGCGGCCCAGCAGGCCTTGCGCTCCTGGCGGTTGGGGATGGCGGCGCCGGAGCGGATGGCGTCGCCGCGGGTGTCGCTTGAGAAGGGCCAGAAGCCCATTGTGTATGCGAGGGAGAGGTCAATTGATCGAGGAGACGAATCAATTGTTGTGTTGGCACCGGGTGTTTATTAAAGAGCGTGATGTTGCTGCTGCTGCTGTGGTGGGTTTCCTTGGTGGGATGAACTCGAGGTCAAAATCTCATGAGCACATGCATCAACCTATGACGAGAAGCCGGGCCAGTCGGGACGGCAGAATCGAAAGCGGTGAGCTGTAAAAGGTTTAGCGCATCGGGAAAGCTTGAAGCCTAGTGTGGCTGTGGCTGGTGCGTGACTCGATGAAGAAGGGAAACATGTCCCTTCCTCCTTCCCTTGCCAACCTTGAACCTTGAAACCAACCTCTTTTCAATCTTGAGCGACTTTTTGTATTTCGATTTAATACTCGTCTTTCCTTAATTATTGACTTTTTTTTTCGTTCTCTAAAGAGTGGGGAGATACTACTCCGAGAACGTAGGAAAGGCGAGATCGACAGGGGCTTGTTCATCCAAGAAGCAACCAACCTCGATATACCGAACAATCACACACACGCAACCTTTGAACGAGAGAATCGAATACATGGCGCGACGCCGCAAGCCCCCTCGCGCGGGCGCCCTGGCCGAGCTGGCGCCCCTCAAGATCGCGACGCAGATCGCGACCCTCCAGGCCATCTACTACTTCTCCGCGCTGGTCCTGCTCGTCTTCACTGCGCTCGTCGCCGGCACGGGGTTCAGCTTCACGCTGCTGTTTGGGTGGGAGGGTGTGAGGGGGGATACCACGCACGGATGGCTCATGGCGTTTATCCTGTTGCTGGACGGAGGACTATGCATGTGAGTCTTCTTCTCCGTATACTGTTCGTTGCTGACAACACAACAGATCCGTCGCCATGGTCGCCCTCGTCGCTCGATCCAAACTCGTCCCCGACTTTGCCCTCACCGTCCACTTCCTCCACCTCGTCGTCGCAACCCTCTACAGCGGCCGCATCCCCCGCCACGGAATGTGGTGGTTCACCATGCTCGCCTCGGCCGCCCTCTCCGTGGGTCTCGGCATCTGGGGGTGTCAGTACCGAGAGCTGCAGCCCGTCTTCTTTGGCGGCCGTAGAATCCTCGCTGCCACGGGACCTGAATCTGCTACCCCTGGTGCTGCTGCTGCTGCTGGAGAAAGCACCGTTACGGAGCAGCCGAGGGATGAGGAAGAAATGGCCGTGCCGGCGGGGAGGAATGGAGAGTATGAGATGGCGCCTATGCAACCTGTAAGATGAGTTTGAGCGTAGAAAAGAGATGGGATTGGGTCACTCCAGATAGTTGGGATAGAAACTTGTACGGGCCAGGCGTTGAGGTGCATCGTTATACAAAAGATAATCTCAGAGTTGCATTCCAAGGCTTCTCGCTTGTAATATATATTGTGATGGAACTACTTTGTATCTTGGCAGGTCTTGTCAATGGTGGATAAGCAGACGTGAATGTTACCTAGGTAGCCATGTGCTGTGTGTAGTTTTCTGAACAACCAGGCCAGGCCAACATGTGAGCCCCTTTTCATCAACAGGACCACATGTCAGCAATCAAGCATATATTATCAAGTCCACCACATAGTCAGGTCAACCTCTCATAAGAACTGTTGGATTATCATTCATCTACCTCATCTTTAATCCCTCCCCAATCTCCAAGCACATATTTCCTCTCCAACGTACTCCAGATCCCCAAAGAGAAATACACCACGGTCTGTTTTAACGTGCAAGAAAAACGTGTATCCCATCGACTATGCCCCCTTTGTTTTCTGATGCATCTTCCAAATACCCAGCCATCATGTCGCTTTGCGCCTCTATGCACCAGTGACCACGGCCAGGTTGTCGTAAATCACCTTGCGCACCTCGTAAAACGTGCTCCGGCGAGCCGTGGGCATGCCGACGCTCTCCACCTCGACACGTCCTGTCGCCGTCTTGCGGACTGCCACGGTTCCGTCAACGACGAGCGTACCCTCGCCGCGGAACTCGGCCGTGTGTCCGGCAGACTGCATGGCGCGTCGTAGATCCGCCAGGCGCAGGTCGCCCACGTGTAGCGGCTGGGCGGCAGATCGCACGGCCGAGACGAGGTTGGCGGGGAGGATGTCAAGAGTAGGCATAGAAGACGACACGACTGTGCTGAGGGCTGTTGTCGAGCTCTCCTCCGTCTTCTGACGTTTGTTGGCTGCGTCTTGGTCTCCTGCTGGAGCGTCGTCGAGCTTGGTAGCCACCAGCTGGCCAGTAATGGTGACGATACCCAGACCGCGGACGTTCTGCCACTTGATCTTCTTGACGAGAGAGTCGGCGAGCTTGACGACCCAGGCGTTGGTGTCGACGCTGGCATCCACCAGAGTGCCTATCTCAGGCGTGTAAACGTCGACAGTACGCTCACTGGATCCATCACCGTCAGCGGCATCACCTCCCAGAGCTCGACGACAGTCTTCGGCCAAGGCGAGTGTCTCGTCTCGTCCACCGCCAACCAGGATGAGCTTCCGGGGCTTGATCAAGGGGATCAGCATGTTGAGACTGCGCTTGTCGTGCAGGCCGCTAAAGTCGACATACGCGATGCGTAGGTTGGCCGTGACCGTCTCGGTCTGGTACGAGAGCTTGCATGGCCCTGTCGGCTCCTCGGTCTCGATATCCTCCACATTGTCGAGCTCATCGGGCACAAAGCCGTCACCTCCAGCGCCAGGATCAGCATCATCAACAGAACCAGCTCTTGTGGTCTGCTGGCGCTTGTTGGCTCCGGCTCCATTCTTGGCCACGTCGTCCCATCTGCGCTTCTTGCCGAGCTTGTCGTCTGCAGCCTCCATATTGGCGTTGTCCTGGCCATCCTCCTCCTTCTCCTCAGCGCGGAGGTAATCCTCAGGTCGGATGAGCTCTCCGAAATCATCATGACGCTTTCTACGGATGGCAATGGGGAACGTTCGCTCTCTGCCCTTCTTTCCGCGCGAGTCAAAATCGTGGACGCCCTTCTTCTTGATGAGCACGTTGATTCCGAGGTCTTCGTCCTTGAGAACGACATTCTTCCGACCAGCTTGACCAATCGTTGTCGAAACATTGAGCGCCTTGCCTTGTTGCTCACCATCCTCGTCTTCAGAATCAGATGATGATTCCGACGAGGCATCATCGACCACGTCAGCTGATGCCTCGAGCCCAGCCGCGCCACCGCTCTGTTGTGTCGCCTGGAGTTGTCTCTGAGTTGCCAGCCATTGTTGGTAGACTGCCAACTCGTCGCCTTCCAGCGCCTGGCGTTGAGCCTCACGAATCTCAAGCTCTCGTCCACCGGCATACACAAGCTCGACATTGTCTCCGTTGCTGGTCTGCTCCACCGAAACGCCGTCCTTGCGTTCCCTCCACCAGTCCCAGAGCGTCCTCGCAACCGACGGCTTGTCGTCTTTTGATAGACCTGGCTTATCTGTCAGGATGACCAAGTTCCTCGAGTCTCTGGCTAGCCCCTTGATCAAGTCTTTGGAGAATCCCCACTCGATGCTACTGTCACTCGCCAGAATCACACGTCCCTCCGTCTCGACATTATCGATGCCGCGACTCAGCAGTCGTGCGATCTGTGCCTTTCGCTCAAGTAGCCGAAGATATTTGAAATCGAATGGACCTCCCTCCTTCTTGTCGCCCGCGCCGTTAACCTTCCTCTGACCCTCAGCAAAGGCCTCGAATTCCTGGACGATGCTATCATCCATCCACTCAAGCATACTCCGGGCGTATCGCATTGTGCTCGACATGTTGCGACCAGCCAGATACAGCTTGGCTGCCTTGAGCACACCATCATCAGAAGCAGCGTCTGTCCGCCATGCATGTTCCAGCAAGTATGACAGTTCTAGGACTCTGGCACTCGAGTCCACGGGAATGAGAACCGTGCCTCCTCGTGTCACGCATGCCTTGATGGTATCAATCAACTGCTCGTCCCGCTTGGCACGACCACCACCCTGGGCAGTCCTGTCGGCGCCGCGGCTGCTGCAGATCAGCGCCGTGGGCTTCCGTAGCTGCTCAATGACCTCAGCACCGCCGCCTCCAGCGCCTCCCAGCCAAGCTGCACCAGCAAACACATTCTCACGCGCTTGGTTCCAGTCCACCGCGTACACGATCGACTCCAGGCCATGCTGGATATGCCATATTGTTCCACCGAGCGTATGTCCAGAGTTGTATGCAGTAATCGTCAAACCATTGAGCGGTGGCGAGAAGGGTGATGGAAGAGGTTGGTGTGGCTGCGAGTATTTAAGCGGTTGGATTAGAGAAAAGTATCGGGCAATATCTTCGTTGGTCGGGGACTGAAGGAGGAGGTTTTGCGCCGTGGTAGCCGTCTGGGCGAACGAGTAGGCAGTCTCGGATAGCGAACTCTGAGGGATCGTCGTCGCCGCAGCAGGGCTCGAGTTGTAAAAGTCTTGAATAAGGGTGCGGCCAAGGTCGATGACGGGCCGTGTCGCATATACGGGGATGCGCGTGAACTGTGGGATATTCTTGCAGCAGTGTGCGTAGGCAGCGAGGTGAGATGCAGTCGCATGTGTAACGAGAATGAGCGAGAGGGTCGTAACTTGTCTAGATGCACATCTTGTTAGCCATCACCACATGACAACGACCAACGCAGCAACACCTACTTCTCAATCTCCTTGAGTTTACCGACATCAAATGATTCGTCCCATCCCAGGTCCACCAGCACTTTCACGCCTCCATCAAGCTCAAGAAGGGACTGCGAAGCGAGCGACTCGGAGAGGGCGCCCTGGAGGGGGCAAAAGGTGAACATGGTGGTGGGCGCGGCGGCGCAGAAGTCATCAAAGGGATGTCAAGTGTTTAGATTGATCGCCGCCACAGCATCATGTGATGTTTTGCCCAGTCAAGAGAAGAGAGTATGAAAAAGAAGGGAATTTCAAGATGATTTTGAATCGCGACTATCGAATGAACATTGTTGGCTTCGTCGATGCCGGCCAACAAAGGAAAATTGACAATAGCTAAAGTCGTCGCGTGGAGAGCTTCCCAAATCCTTGCCTTGCTGCAGCGCGCCAGAGCGAGTAGAGCTGTCAATTGCGGGTCGGAAGATTTATTCCCCGACTTACACGCGACAATCAACAACACCTCATCCATTACAGGCAATTCATCACCCAGATTGTTAGATTTAATGTCTAACTATTCGAGAATATCAATGTAAATTATCCAATTAATCCTGTATTCAACTACCTGACCTGATTCTTGCAAGTCCAGAACGTCACTCCACTATGCCGAGATAGGAAATTGTTCAGTCCCTCTCTGCCATCTCGAAGAGTCTCACAGGAAAGGAACCATTGATTCGCATCAAGAGTTTACACTTAAAGACATGTTGGTACTCGGGCCATGTATCGCTTTAGATCATATCCCCAAACTTTAATCCCCCCACGTAATGGCTACTAATGATATCCAACCCACAACTCTCCAGCCCAGCACGGCCATATACAAGGAGTAGTCTGTGAATAGCCTCAGCCCCCCTTGGCAACAAACAAGTCCATTGAGTAAATGCTACGCCGCAATTCATTCCCCTTCACTCAATCCATCCGAAGATTCAGCCTCAAAGCCTCATCAGCCTCACCACAACACGTAACCAACCCACCCAGCCAACTTTCAGACAGTTCCAACAGCCGCTCACCCCCCCTTTTTTTCTTAACCCGCTGCCTATCAGGTACACACACCCCCGGCCGGCATCTCGGCATGATGGGCGGCGATGACGCGGCCCCGGTCCAGGTCGCCGCTCCGCGCTGAGTGGTGAGGCACGGATAACCGGGAATGCGGGCGTGCTGCGGATGCGAATGCGCGCTGCAGGTGGAAGGTCTATATGTTTCGGATTGCTATGCGAGAGCGGTTACACTGGGCTGTGGCAATCCTCATCAGCAAGTATTGATGTTGTATGGTGGCAATCATCCAGGAACAGAGACGACTCAAGAGGAAGCAGAACTCATAGAATTAGTTAGAGGCTTTAGAGAGCTGTTCCTTTGCGTATAGCCTAAAGGATGTCAAGCATCTGATCCCTTGCCAAGCTGACTGCCTATCGAATACGACAACAACGATTAACCTTACCTCGGTGCCACACCCCTAACTTATACAGACGCCTTGTTCATGCGCCTCATTACTTGGTCAAGGTTAATGGGAACCTTGTGCACCACCTCACGCTACATGTAAACCAAAATTCGACATTGTGGACAATTGGTCCATACATTGGTGGCATTGCTAGATGACTAGGTACAATACCAATCCGTGTGAAAACATGACAGCCATGATCGTCCGGTACATGGCCCGTAAACACCAAATCAGCCCCCTTCCGATCGCCAGTCGTAATGAATACCCGCTGAATGTATCCGCAGCAAGCCCCCTTGGCTGCTGCCCTGTAGAAAATCAAGACGCCGTTACAATGCATATGGCGAAATGCCAACAAACAAAACCAACCCCCATGCCGGTTCGCCTAGACACACAAGATGGTGTCACCATGATACCCTTCTTTGGATTTGGATCTTCCAGACCTCTGCTAGTGTGCTGGCGTGCTCTCGTGAAACCCGTCATTCCTCTAGATGCAAAACTTGCGGTCCAACATTCTCAAGGCCCTTGCGTCCTCGCTGACGCCACCCTTCTCCAACCCACACGACCCAGTCGCTCGAGGGCTGCTGCTTGCACTGCCTGGCTTGGCGCTACCAGCCTCGCTGGCAGCTGGTGTGGGATGCAGAAGCGCCGACAAGCTTGCCTTGTTTGTTGAAGGCATAGGAGCTTCCGAATGCGAGCTTCTCGGTGGGCTGACGCTCAGTGCCCGGTTGGGAGGAGTGCTCATCGCCGCGAGTGAGGATCCGGGAGGTCCGTTTGTAACGGCACCCAGACTTGGGAGCGCAACCTGGTGGGTGCGGGCAGAACCATTCACACGGGAATCGACTATGGCGCTCTGGGCAGTTGCCTGGAGATGCTGCTCCCGTGGTGAGTCGTGGGCTCGAGGAAGGGCGGCATGTGTGTAGTGGGGCGAAGGGTTCTGCGGGTAGGCGGGTTTGGAGGTATGGGGAGGAGGAAGAGTGGTGCGCTGCTCATAGATAGGAGCCTGGGCGTATTGCGGAGGGTGAGCCGGCTGGGTGACGTGAGGCGGCGGCACTTGATGGTGTCCGTTGTGGGGGTACGGAGCAGCGTAATGGCTGTAGGGGGGAGTGGCGACAGGTGAAGGAGGCCATCCATAGCCAGGCTGGCCATACGGAGGATAGGGCTGTTGAGGGTGCTGCTGAGGAGCGACCATGAAGGGAGGCTGCTGCATAGGAGCACGGGTGAGAGCGGGTGTGCTGTTGGTCTCGCCCATGCTGGACTCGGGGTACATGCCCTTGAGAGGGACGATGCCTCGAAGTGCTGGGTCGTTGGTCGGTTGCTGAAGCTCGGGCTGGCCAGGCTGAGGGCGGGAGTAGTATGAGATGAGGTGAAGGTGTTGTCCATTGGAGGTGGTGATGCTGAACGATTGCTTCATAAGTCCATCGGCCTTGTACCGGTATCCCTCGGGCTCTCCATCATCCTGGTCCTCGTCGCTACCGCGTCCAGAGTCGGGAGTCTTGCCAGCGCCTCGTCGGCTGGCAGAGAAACCACCACCTCGCTTGCCCTCCATCTCACGGTAAGTCAGGAAGCTCCCCGATACACGGCTTGCACTCCATGACTTGCCATCGGTCCATCGTCTCATGCCAGCTTCCCGCTCATCCCAGACGAAAACAGATCCAGATCGAATCGACTGTCTCTCCTTCTCGGACAGTCGTCGTTGCACACGGGGAAGAATGCCTAATCGGCAGGCTTCAAACAGCCGGATAGCGTCGGCGGGTGTCCGCACGTAGCCGTGGTACGTCTCCATTGTGAGGGTGTGTAACGTTGTGAAGTAGTTGAAATATCCGCGCGAGGGCGGTAGGTTGAGATGATTGAGTAGACGGATCCAGGGCCTTGGTAGGTTCTCAGCGTCCTTATAAAGGGCCTCGTGAGAACCAAGCTCTAGATTCCACGCGGTGCCCCACCAGATCTAAACGGGCCAAGGCGTGTGTGATTATGCAAATTGAGGCGTGATCCACAAGGGCCGAAGGATGTGCGGAACTATGCCCACGTATCCACCTCTAGTAGCGGGCTTGCTGTTCAGTTTCTTGGCGGTGATGACAGCTTAGGGCTCCAGAGAGGTTCTAGCAATAGTGGCAACGTGATGGATGAGCTCTAGTGGTGGTCGGGTTTGCCGAGTAGATAGTGGTGAGACTAAGTGGATGCTATGTCAGTTGATGTGAATACGACAGGTGACTGAAGCAATGCTGAAGGATTGCCAAGAAGAAGATGAATAAGGAAAGCAAAAAGGGCAAGGGACCAGGGACAAGAGGAAACGAGAGCACCAGTCATGATATATAATAATGCTGATACAAACAGGCAATGGGCGGCAAGCCAGCGCACGCATACAACGGCAGAGTGACACACCCAAGTCCACATCCAGGGGTCAGAGCCTCGATTCCCTGGCGGGAGAATGCCGTCGGAGCCGATTCAGTGGGGGATCCACTCGACTAAAATTTCCCTGAGATTGAGTGTTGCCGCTTGGCGATGTGCATCATGACCTCGTAAGAACCACCCAACAGGCTCGAGGCGATCAAGTCCCGGGACCTGCGGTGCTCTCGTTGCTCAACTCACTCAAGCCGATCAGAGGGGATCCAATCCAGGCCGAGGGACCATTGCGGCTCTCTCGCGACCAAACGAAGCGAAGCACGACGGTCCCACGGTGAATCCAGGACACTTGATCCATGCACCAAACCGCCTCGCCTGGGAGGTATTGTGCCGGAAGCACCGAGTGCCAAAGCCAAGGAAGACACGAGATCTGAGACGGGAGACGAGCAAACGTACCTGTCGAGATGGTCAAGAGATGCAGTAGTCGGGCGGTTGCGTGCGTTTGTCGTCGAAGTATGTAGTGGAACGGGGAGAGTGCTGCAAGAGGCGAGAGTCAAGTCAAGTTGAGGGGAGACGAAGAAGAGAAGCAAGCAAGCAAGCCTTTCGAGAGGTCAGAAACGGGTCGGCAGGGTTTGATGAACCGTGGCCTCGGACAAGACGGGAAGCGGAAGCAGGGAGGGGCCAAAGAGCAAGATAAGGTTGCAAAGGCAAGTCAGAAAAGGGAACCAGAGACTTGGAGGCGCAAAACCGTGGTGGATAACTCGGCGGCGAGCATGGTCGGCCGTGTGGAGAAGCACGGAGGACGGCACAGGAGGATGGGGTGTGAGGGAGAAGCCAAGGCCAAGGGAAGGGGACGGGGGAGTCTGTCTAGAGGGGGTGAGACTTAGCGTCCAAGGTTGGTCAGGACAAGCTTTTGAAGCTGACCCACCGCCAGGGGGCTGTAGGGAAAGATGACGCTGCCGCAGGACAGGGGACCGGGGCGAAGAGGTACGAGAGGTTACGAGGGCGAGGCCATGATAGGTGCGAGTGAGTGGATGAAGAGCATGATGATGGGGCACGCAAGTACGGCAATCGGGTCAGGTCTAGGGCAGGACGCGGGAATGTGGGCAAAAGGATGTTGAGAAGGAATCAATAGAGCGAAATGTCGTGATGTAGTAGACCCAGAAGGGAAGAGCGCGCGGCGCAAAGACAAAGAAGCTTACCGTCCGTCGAAGGAGATGGCGTTGCAAGGCCCTGCGCTGCTGCGAGTCTGGAACCTCTAGCTCCAGCACGCTCGAGATGGACTGGGCTAGCTGGATCTATCGTGGGGGAGGCGTTATTGAAGGCGTTTTTAACCTATGTCGTCTTTTCGGTCCGTCCGTCCGTTCGATGCTGGCAGTATTGTGCTGCGAGGTGTAATGTTGCGTGCGAGCTGTTTAGAGGGGAACGAAGGAAAAATGGCGCCTGCCTGTGGATAAGGTATCGCTAAAGCGGCAAGACGGGTGCCGAAGGAGAGAAGGAAAAATAGGGGTCCCTCGAAGCGACAAAGATACTCTCCATATCGGAAGAAAGTTGCCGGTGGTGGAAACTGGATTATCGCCAGGGCGTTTCGGATCGAAATTGACTACATGTGCTGGTCCTGGGCATCGTGAGAGGAAACCAGTGCGAGTGTGGGCGCAGGCAAACAGAGAGCACTGCGCTGCTTTGTCAGGCCATGGAGGACCCAACCGGACCGGCTGCGCACTGTAATATTCCAAACAGGTCTCTCTGGTTGGACGCAGAGCTGCCTCTGAAACTCGAAGTGCTGACGGCCGACGATGGTTATAGAAGTGGACGGCGTCTACGAAGCAGCCGGTAGCCGGCGTGTGATCACTATTGAGCACTCTCCAAATGTATCATCCAGACGAAGCGGTCAGGGATTTGGAAGACGGACAAGTTGCAGAGCATGCGCACCAGGAGCGGAAAATAACAGCTTGCGCCAAGATGAAGAACGAAATCGAACCTCCAACGTAGCCAATCCGCTCGTTGCATGCCTATCTACAAATCAATCACGAGTAGCTGCCACTGACACTCGAAACAAGACACGAGGTCATCACCAACACAATGCATACCTTGTCCATCAAAAATATAAAAATAACAAGCCCCCCCCCTCATCCGTACCTTATTTTTGTCGCTGCTCTCCTGACCCTGCGCATATCAGGAATCCAGTGATCCTTCCCAAGCTTATTTGAACTCTTTTCTCTTTCGCTGCTGTTGGTTTAGGGAGTGAGAACTCGACACACACAAAACTGGAAATCACCGCGCAGGGGAGGGGGCGTGAGGGTTAGAAAGCTTGGCTGCTGATCTGGCTTAGTGCGGATGTGGATGCGCAATTCTGAGGGCGCGTACATTGGCGCACTGCTGAGGCTATTCTCAGCACCTTTCGGTACGTGTTGGCTATCAAATGCAATATGGATAAGAGGCAGAGATCCAAGGCAGATCCGATCTTGATAGGGCTTATTCCGAGTGTTTCTTTGCCCCTATCGTATTGAGCAGGTGTCAAACACCAGGGCAACTGCGTGTCAATGTTCTACACCAGTAAAACACTCCATAAAGTAGTACCGACTACGTTTCAAAGCTTGCTGCACCTCTTCGCAGAGCGTTGTTCAAAGAAAAAAGACACCACGTTGAGAGAAACGACGGGACTTTCGGCCCCTTCCCTTGGTCTGCATAGGGCGTCTGCGGGCTTGCTGCAACTGACGATGCAGATGAGGGGGCTGCTTTTCTTCTCCTCGTCTAGACGGACGTGCAGCAGGAGGAAGACCGCCAACAGAAGCCATTGTTGACAAAACTCTCGAAAAAGAGTCTCATGATGATGGCTACAGATTCCTCAGCGACGACGCAAGGCATTGGTCCACGCTTGGGTATCCATCCATCATCAATGACAACATCTCCCAAAGTTCAATTCCTGGCTGACAACTCTGACGGATGATGCGGCTGCACACGACGCCCACCCCCAGGGTCTTGGCACCAAGTGCCGTGGCTGCCGAGTCTAGGGGACGGGGGGGTTCAAATCTGGCACAGGTTTGCGCGAGGCCGAGGGCCAAGCAATAGCCAAGCTCTTGGCTCACGCGAGATGTCAGGTTTTATTTTGACGCAGACAAGGGGGAGTCTATCTCTATTACGAGCAAGCCAAACAGAGATTAAGGTATCCTTGGGAAATTGCTCCACAAAAGTACCCTCTATTGTTGTTGTGCTCAAAAACAACCTCCAACGGCGACCCAACAACGACGACATGGTGGTGTTTTATGCTCAAATCATCAGCAATAAGTGGGAATCCCTCTCGCAAGATGATGCCTAGATACAGATACTCTCTGCGCCTCTTTTTCAGCCCCCATCCCCTCGCACAAGGCAACCCAGCTGAGACGTCAAAAAAAAATGTTTGTCGTCACGCAGATCGTCAGCTTCTCCAATGTAACCTCATTCTTTTTTCCCCTCTGAATTCGCTAATGACAGATCTATCCGCCATGCATACAGTACCGTACGTACCCTTTTTGCCTCCCGAATAAGCCCCAACCTGCGCTGTCATCTCAGCCTTGGAGGATCACCTGTTGGCTCAGTTCGAAACATGGTCAGCACTTAATCCCACACGGCCACTGCATACCCCCCAGTCGTCGTCATCAACCTCGAGTTTCTATTCAGAGAGGAGTAACAAAGGCCCATCCAACACGCCAAGGCAACAACAATAACCCTTTTGATATCATGCTTTTCTGATCGACGCCATCGTGCTCATCATCAACTTCGGCACGCACGGCTCCGTGATGGACGGACACCTCGTGATCAGTCTCTAATAACCTTTGGTTGGTTGATGCCGAGATGACGTTTGCCAGGCACACACACACACTGGGCACACAAGAAAAACGTTGGATTCCTCTCGTTTGCGTCGACGGCAAGGATGGGCCATCCTTCAAGGTAAGCTTAAGGCATTTGCGAATCTCCGAGTGAACTTTGTTCTCGTTTCTTCTTAGTAACAAGCGTCGCCGATCTTGTCCATGCCAGGTAACGGGCGTAGAGCGGCTTTTGTCACGCGTTTCGACTCAACCTTTTGTGATACACGCACTTCCGCGGGGTCTCGCCATGGTCAACACAACAGAGAGGTCCAAATAATCTCCCTCTCGCCGCGAAACCACCGAAACTCGGCTTGTTCCGGTCTCGATCGAGATGTCCTGTGCATCAATGCATCCTCCTGGGCATCACCTCGTTACACGCACCAGGATCTGATCTGTGTGCATCAGTGAGGCTTTCAAGATGAGGGGGGATACGAAGAGAGAGGCCGTTTATGCCCCGAGGAGACATGCAACATTTTATCCAAGCACGCGGGTTAAAATGTGACACTTGTTCCAGAAAGGATTGCCCTTGGGTCAAGCGACGTTCTGTTAGAGAGCCCTGCCCTGCCGGTCTTTTGAAGTGAGGACAAGCTTCCCGCCCAACCAGATGAGGCGAGTCGGGAAAATCGGCGGTTTTTCTATGGCCCTCCCCCCCTTGACCATTCCCCACGCCAGTGTGAGCTTTATCCCCAGGAGATGACGTCGATGTGCCGTGCTGCCGAGTCTGGCGCCCTCTCATGTCTCGCCCGTGTCTCGGTGTTTGGGTCTGGTGCTAGAGACACGGCCCCCAAGTGGTAGAGGCAGATGGCAGATTGGAACTGTGAGATCCTTCAAAAGGACCATAAAGGCCTCCACCGCCTCCTTGGCTTTTGCTGCTGGCAGTTGACGGCGCATCAAGATCGACGAGAGTGTTGCCTCTGAGCTGTACGTAGTATGCACATTACATTACATTGTAGGCAGCTCCCTGTTTCTCTTGTCGCAGAGTTCAGCTCAATGATACCCAATGGATTTGTGCTGCGTCACAGAGCCAAGGGCGCTGAACGACCCGTGCCGCCGTCGTAGTTGAGAGAGGGAGAATTGTGCTGTACATCCGTCTGAGAGATGAGCTCGGAAATTCGGCTCAGAGATGCCCACTAACACGGACGCAGTGCGCCCCCCTTCTTGAAGAATCCATCGAAGCGGTCCCCCAACACAATGAACAAATAAACAAGACGTAAGGCCCCGTCCGAGTAATCCGTAACCCGTAATCCGTGTCAGGGGACGGGACCCAACGGTGACTGACTGTCTGCCTGCCTGCCGCTTGGCTTGCGCGACGTTTGTCTTGATGTGTGAAAGTTCCTCTTGGACTTGCCAAGGTCTCTTCCCTGAACCATGACCCATGTGGAGAGGGGCTAGTCGCAATTGTGACTGTGACTATGACTGCAACTGCGACTGCGACTGCGGCTAAGGTGGCCTTTCATCTCGGTCAAGTAAAAAAGAGCGCGACTCAGCTGACCCTCAGAGCCGCCGGCCCAGCAGCGACTGTCTCGTCTCGCCTTGGCCAACAGCACGACATTGGGATGTGCAGACGCTTCTGCGACGTCCACGACAGTTGTCTCTCTCTCGCAGTGTTTACGCTGAAGCGTAATTATCGCTCGCCAAGACGGATCTCAAGGCTCGGCGCTGGTGCTGGTGCTGTTGCTTTGTACCTTGGGATCAGGTGCCAAAGACCACGCGCAACGGATTAAGCATGAATTTAAGCGTTGTCAGCCACTGGCTTGGCACCGGGGGCATTCCGCGAGGGCGTGTACGCATCCGACAGACCTGCCGGCACCGTATTGTCTCCCAATTGGGGAGTCGGTTGGTCCCTTGGTCAGCAATGGATGGGATGAATGGCCTGCCTGCTAAGCCCGCAAGCAGAGCAAAAGGACACATGGTCCGCCGTCGACAACCCCCCGGTGCAGTGGCAGTGGCTTGTGAGGGATGAAGCCGCGCCCAGGAGATGGTGGGTTGCGAGATGCCGTCCGAACCGACTTGGCTCTCCAGGGAGGGTGTGCCGAGAGGAGGCCAAGAGGGAGAACCCTGGTCGCTCGAGCTGATCCTGGGGATGAGCAGTCTTATTCCCGGAGGTGTTCGCGGTGCCGGGTGGGTCGGGGCTCGCCTTGGCTTTTTCTTGTCTTGTCTGCCCACCAACCGCGACTTGGCAAAGGACGAACAAAGGATCTGGGCGCCAAGGCTAGCAGTGTTTCTGCCTACCGTGATGTGGGCAGGACATGAAGCGTCGAGATACGTGCTACGTAGCAGTAAAGACCTCGCGGCAGACGAGACGACACCATGCTAGACCAGACCAGACATCTGGAAACGCCAACCGCGAGGCCGCAGCCCCCCCATTCTGCATGGCGGCAAGTCGTCGTCATGGCGGGCCCGTAATGTCATCGCCTGGATATGTCGGCATCTCTCTCTGTCTCCCACGCTACCGCTGGGCCCTGACCGAGCGGATGGGTTTCCTTCTCAGCCCAGCGCTAGACAGGGACTCTCCATATTTCTAATTCTCACGCGTGCCGATCTGTCCGTCCTGTGGTCCCCTTGGCCAGAAACTGACTCGGCCGGCCGCCCAGAAACTCTAATGTCGCGTCTCTTCTCCCCTACCTAGACTGCGACGGGACGGACACGCCCCCTGGTCCCCGGGGTCTACCCACCCTCCCTGAGAGGGCGAAGCTTTTTGCTCGCTTTTACCGTGCAGCCCGAGAAAAGCTTGGCGGTCTGTGGCTGCATGCTTATCCGTCATAAGGCCCTGGCCAAGACAGACCACGCGGCTTTGATTGGGCTAGGAGGTACGGAGCTGTTTGGAGAGAGTTTTTCTTTTGTGTTTGTGCACGGGGCAGAGTCCGCGGCACAGGGCTTGAGGTGAGGCACACTTTATTGTCTGGCTAGTGGTGTATTCGTGTTCTGTGAGATTGGCAGATTGGCTTGGGCTTGTTGTGGTGGTTCGTGGTGGACGCCGACCTATCCGTGCCATGGACAAGTTGGGGAATGCGGCTGCGACAATCTTTCTCCAGTGTCTCAGCCTGGCAGTTGTTGAGGCTTCAGGATATCAGATGTCTCCCTGTGGCTCATCCCAGACCCTGGTGCGCATATTAATAGTCGTGAACCGTATCGGGGAGCCCGTAATTTATCATTATTGTTACCCTATACGGTCAGCAATTAGTTTCGGCGTATATAGTCTCGAGAGGTGACATTAGTCGGTGCGTGAATATTTAGCCGGGTGACCTTTGTGTATCTCCAAGTGTCGTTATCTTGCGGTCAGCCACTGACACCTTTGGGGCCTAATATCGCGATAGACTCATATAGGGACAAGCTTATTTCATTAGTAGTGCACATCCTCAACCTACCAGGTTGTCAATGCGCGCATTCCAGGCACGCACGACATGGACAATGGGTTCAGCCGTACTGATTCCGCAGACGAGGTCAGCCGACTCTGGCGCCAAGTAAAAGAAGCGAGAGCCAAGCTGCAGGTCGGGGCGAAGCCATCGCGACTCGACTGAATGGCTGCTGCTGAAACTTGGCCGCACAAAGTTATCTTGGCCATCATCAGCCAAGGCTGTACGCCGAGATAGGGCCAAGACGTGATGGATGGAGCAAATGGTCCCGCGTGATCTCGACGGACGGAGCCCATCAGGGCCACGAACCCCTAGCCAGGCACAGAAGAGGACAAGGCTTCAGTGATTAGCATATCAGCCGGTGCTTCAGCCAGGTCGTATTTGAGGTAAAAAAGCGACGCGAAGACGGGGCCGAGGCCTGAAGGATCCCATGGATTGCGAGCAAAATAGGCGGTGGTCAGTGGTCTCGCTTCCATGCATTAGTGGCTCATGGCAGGCAGCGCACCCCCAAAGAGGACAGGCGCACTGCACCTAACTTTAATCCATCCTCGCGGCGCCAAGAGCTGCCGAGACTCGCCCATTCGGGGCCTGGATTTACGCATCAGGTCATGCATATCTTAGGGAGGCGGACGCGGCTTGGGCGGCATCTTGAGCTTTGTCGTTCCCGCGCGAATAAAAGGTTCAGGATGAGGGGGACACTTTTGGCCTGCGAAAGCCATGCTTGAGCGGAAGTCATCACTTTAACGTTGGACGCGTGTCTAGATGCAGGTAGGGTAGGCAAACTGTCGGTGGCATCCAGCTAGCCACAGATGCTCTCCTGCTGCATCCCGTGAGGGTTCTGGGCCTTTTGTGTTGGTGATGAGGCTGAAAGGGGGTCACTGGAGCGACATTATTGGGTGACACTCAGCCCACGAGAATTCCGTGACATAATCATCACCATGCCCAAGGTGCATAACTTGTAGCAAGCGTGCATACAACGTAGTATTTGGGGACATTGCAGTTAGTAACTTCTTTCGCTAGCAAGGTGAAAGATTCCGCTACAGCATGATTCTGTCGTGATACCTGAGCGAAGCTATTTGTCATGAATGACGAAAGAAATGATGTGAGAGAAGGGGTTTTTGGCGGGGACAAGAAGGAGACAAAGAAGTGAAAAAGAAGCATTTTGTGGATACCTCTTGGGAGAGGGATAAAAAACAGTGGGAAAAGAAACTCGAGCTTCCCCATCGAAACAACACGCGGACCGAGAATAAGTCATGATCGATCAAAGCGCGGGTTCCACTGGCCGAGACGAGAGCATTATCTAACGGAATGCGCCCCCATTTCCCGTCGTCGGGGGTGCGCCGCATGGATAAGTCGGCATCTCGCCCCTCCCCTTCTTTCGCCCGTTTTGGCCAGCGGCGAGTTATTGGTTGCAGATCTTATTTCCTCCCGCCAAGCTGTCATGGTCATGACCTTCTCTGCGCCGCTGGTCTTGGCTGATACTTGGCTTCCGATCTTGGCATCATCCTTTCTCAAGTCAAAGCGAAAAGACTAGCTATCAATAACAAAGATACAGTTGGTCAGCCCAAGACCTGTCTCTGATGGTTTTGGTCTGGCGCCATTGAAAGAAGTTTGTGTGATTGTAACCTACCAACCCTGATCCATCCAAGGGCCCCCCAGCTTAAGCTTATTTCATACTTTTTCCTCTCCCTCAGAGGGAGGGGGTGTTTTTTTGTGCGCGCGTGTGCATGTTATGTATATCGTGCACATACCCCGTGCTTTTTGCGGCGCACTTTTGTTGTTCGGTGTGTGTCAAGACTTTCTTGGGGTCCCTCCGACTCTCCGTCGCCAAGCTTACGTGGTTCCCGGCAAAGTCGGGATCAGAAAAAAAGACTTGGGACACAAGATACAAGAGAAGAAAAGTGGCCGCACCAGCGAGGCCGTTATATCCGATCCGCGCCCCCCTCCTCGCCGACGTCATGGGGATGATGAGTAGAAAGGGTCTGATGAGCAGTAACACCGGCGGACGGTCTTCTCCCGGAGATGCGGCTTTCAAAGGACCGATCATTCGGTCCTTGGCACGGCAAGAGAGGGAAAAAAAGGTTCTTCTCGAAGCCCCCTCTCTTGGTCTGAGGGTAGTGGTCCCGATGAAGATCCAAATCCATCATCACGAGCCCACTCTTCAAAACACCTCAACACATCACAACACATCACAAACAAAGAAACCCACAGTTTTATAACACCGAGTTCCATCCGCCGCACAGCAGGTCGATGAAGCTCGACGGAAATAAAGCGCCGTTTGACAAGGGTTCCACACACACCTCTCCACACTCGAGAGGGTCCAGCTCCCCCGGAACGGCTGCGTCGGCACCACGACTTGCGCTCAACTGTGCCCGCGGGATGATGATGGCATGCGCCGCAAGATGGTCAGATATGCTTATTGCTGTGTCCCTTCTAGCCTAGGCCAGGGTCGAGTCGTCAAGACCTTTGCCGTCCAAGCCGTTCTCCCACGCCATGGAACGGTGGGCCTTCGGTCACGTATCATATCGCTCGCTCGGATCTACAGTCCCTATCTGGGCACCCCCGGCAAGAATAGAAACCATCGTCGAGGGTTTCGCGGTGGTGGCTGAGCTTCAGGCTATTAAACGCTGACCACGCCATCGCCTTGCCGGTTATCCAGATTCCCCTAGCATTTCAGGGGGCACTTACCCTCCCGCCGTGTGTCGTCGTATCGAAGGCTTGTATGGCTCGTAAAAGGGATGGATCGCAGATTGCCGTAACCGCCGGTGAATCTGTCCTCGACGAGTCTCATTCGCTCTTCCGTGTTGCATCGTGGAGAGGATCGTGAGTCTAGGGTAGGCATGTTTCAACACGGAGCGACGAGTATCATCAGCCCCTTAATTCGAGGAGGCCTCATGGAGAATACTTGAGCTTTCGGCAAATTGTGCCGGAGGGGTGTGAGCGATGTGTATTCACCAAGGTTTGAAACCTGGTATCCGGTATCAGCGTCTATTGAATGCCGTGACTGAGATCTGACTATGGAACCCTCCGAGGCCAACCCAATGTTCTCGTAACTCGGCAAATACTTACGTTGGGAGGGCTGTATCTGGATACAGTCAACGTTACTATGCCGTCATGGATTGGTAGCCTCATGGCTCCATGTTGAGGTCTTGAGATGCGGTACTAACATGGAGGTTGCTACTGGAATGAATTGCCATTGCAGCTATCACCAGGGAACTCATTACAACGCAAGGAACATAAGAAATATAACAACGGGCACAAAACATGGGAACGAACGAGTTCGAACAGTTGACAGTGTAATCGGCCCTTGACCATTTGGCTGATGAGAAGTTGACTGTCAATCACAGCCCTCCCCTACTACATGGCAACCCTGGACGAGAGATCCACGGGGCTTCCATGAATAACATGACCTGGCACTGAGCTGTCGATATGAGAATCAAATCGACCAAGTAGTCTACAGCATCGGCAAGCTAGAGCAAGATCATGATCAGGTGACCATGCAGAGCACTGAATTCGCCAATATGGCCCTGAGCGCAGCGTCACCTGCAAGGCACGGGTTTCAGTTCTGGCCAGTATTAGCCGTGTATTGTCATCAACGATATCGTGCAAACATTCGCATGTCCTGGAATCCTAACTGTAGGGTAGTGTAATATCAATACCCTCCGGTTTTGGGCATGAAGCCTCTATTGTTGAAGTTATTGGGGTATTGGTGGAGATACTTTGATCCCCTTTTTAGGTGGTATAAAGTCCACTATAAAAATAATATCAATACGCCCAGTGAGCTAGAGACTTTGACTTATGAGACACTGGCCAGTCGGGTATAACATATAATGCCAAGTCTAAAGGATCTAGCATGTGGTATCTGTCCATCACAACTCGCCAGTGATGCCAACATACATGTAGTCTACACTCTATAATACAAAGCCCCCAATGTTGCAGACGCAGGTCATGGAGCACAAGATGGCCCACCCAGCGATCGCGGTCCCCAGATCTCATTGTCTCGATCTCAGAGATCAGGCCCTCCTCCTCGTCCCTGGAAGATCCGGCAAGTTTCCCCGTCGATCTCACAAACAAGACGATGCACTCACCCGAGTCAAGCCAGAAGTTCCTCCTCACCGCATCGCCCAGAGCTCACATATGAGGGCTGGGGAACGTCGGCATGGGCCCATTCCAGTGTCACACAGTATTCTACGGTGCTGCACTCCGCGTGAGGGAAGAGAGGAGGGATGTTTGTTGTGACCGTTTGTCCCCGGTACACAGGTGTCGCTCGCCTCGATGCGTGCAACGTACCACAGAGCAGAAACACGGGTATCAGATCGCCCAGAGTGCGGTGCTGAATATTCAGCCGAGGGGAGCTCAACTTCCAAGGTAGGCAAGCGTTAACGAGGACGATGCGCCAGACGTCAAGGAATGGGACCACTCTTCAGGGGGTCGAGTAGGAGAGGTGAGAGGAGAAAGGTTGGGAGCAGCACTGCAATCAGCAGTCACACCGCTCATAGTGACGCGGGAAGGCGACGACATCGCGGACGTTGGGTACGCCTGTGAGATAGCTGAGGAGTCGATCGAACCCAAGACCGAAGCCGCCGTGAGGGGGACAGCCCCAGCGACGCAAGTCCAGATACCAAGCCAGCTCCTTTCCCTTGGATGACCGCTTGCTGGGCACCTCAAGACCCAGCGCGCGCATGTTCTCCTCTAGCTGGGGCAGGCGATGCTCACGCATGGAGCCTCCAGCCAGTTCGCCAAGGCTGGGAACAAGGAGGTCGAAGCAGTCGACCGTCAGGCCGGCGTCAGGGGAAGATGCGGACTGGCGCATGTAAAACGCCTTGATCTCGCGCGGATACTGGGTGATGAATATCGGGACGGATGAGTCGGTAGCCTCGTCGTAGCCGATCTTCTCGGCCAGATACTTTTCGTGCTCAGACTGCAGGCCAGCACCCCATGTCGGCTTGTGTTCGAACTGATCGGCTATGGGCTCGAGGATTTTAATTGCTTCGCTGTAGGTAACCCGAGGCCATCTCTTGGTGGTCAACAGACCTCTCCAGCGACGATCCAACTGTTTCTGGTCAACTAGATCGTTGAACGCAAGACGCTCCGCCGGATCCTTGGAGTCAAGACGGTTCTGCTCGAGTTCCTTGGCAGCGTTGAGCTCCTTCAGCCCGCGTGCAAGGGAGTTCAACATGCGCTGTGCCAAGTCCATAACCTCATCCATATCATCAACGAAGCTCATTTCAGCCTCGAGCATGTAGAACTCGCTGAGATGTCTTGACGTATCACTTTGCTCAGCACGAAACGTCGGCGACAGAGTCCATACATTGCCGAGTGCCTGTGCCAGAGCCTCGAGGTGAAGTTGGGAGGAGACTGTTAAATATTTAGGGTCCCGGAAGAACTCGCCCGGTGAAGAAGCTTTAACTGCAAAAGCCTCGCCAGCGCCCTCGCAGTCAGAAGAGGTGATGATGGGCGGGTGTGATTGCTGGAAGCGTTCCTGGAAGAAGAACTGAGTGAGGAGAGCGGTGGCATCAGAGCGCAGCCGTAGCATGGTGGAGTTGAGGGGAGTTCGTGGCCGAAGGTGAGATATTGTACGAAGACTCTCAGGGGTCTGATACTTGTTCTGAATCGGATATGTCTGAATTGCGCGTGAGTGAAGATTCCACGTGGACACGGGCTGGGTCATCATACTTGAGGATCAGAATGGCCTAGAACCTCAACCTCTGAGACTTGAAGCTCGGCATTGGCAGGTGTCTTGGGAGTCTCTGAAGCCTGAGAAGATTCTGCATTGCTGTCGACTTCTTTTCTAGTTTCATCAACCCACGTGCCCTTTAGACGGACGGCAGCACCGGGGCGCATGCTAGGGAGATGTCAGCTAAGATCTAATACATCAAACCTAACTGAGACGGTTTACATACTCTGTGGCCAAGTTCTTGTCAACAACCACTTGAACCGGACGCATGGATGAGCCATCAGTGATGTCGATGAAACGTACACCAGAGCTCTTTCTCACTGATCTCACCCATCCACAGACCTCAACATCTGGTACGCGGGTTGACGGTCCCCAGGCCTTCAGTTCTGCCACAGTTTTGATGTCCTTCTGGCACTCGCCAGGCACTCGAACTGAGTAGGGTCTTCTCTGAACCCATAATCTTCCCGTCCTTGGGACACTGGAGAGGCGAATTGAACGCATTGTGATAGGTCAGGAGCTCGGGATGTGCGAATAAGAAGCAAGTGAGTCTCGGGACTTGTCAGGCCTCAGTCCCAGTCAATCAATCATTGAGCCGCGTCTTTGAGACTTCGGGAAAGACAGGTCATGTGCGGAATTGACAAAATGGGCTTAGCTGTCTCTTGTCGGTGAGAAGTGACGTCGTGGAGCTTGGATGCAAGGGATGTTGAGCTCCGAGATGGTCGTGGAGAATTTTTGGATGACCGGCAGATGATCCATCACCAGGCTCCAGGGTAGCTGAGACCTGGGTGGAAAAACGGATACGCCGTTGGGCGTCCCTTGCGCGGTTCCCTTCTGGGTAAAGCGGCGGATTTGAGGTGCGCACAGCATCTGATCCCCGCTGCTGGGAACGCTGGGAAGTGACATGCTGACAGTGGCTGCAATAGAGCCCTGTAGCCCTGTAATCTAGTGAGGATTGGGTTCAAGGTTGCCTGTATGGGTTGCTCTGCGGGTGGTTTTACAGGCCGATCCCCGATCACAGATCACAGATGACGGCGCCGGGCCTGTTGTTAGTGTCAGTGTTAGTGTTAGTGTGCGCAGGTGCACAAGCCGATGCCCCGGGACGGACCTTCCTTGCTTAAAGCTTACATTACAGGACCTGCCTTTTGTCCAGAAAGATGAGACGAAACGAAGGAAAGTGCGATGGAATGACATAGGTACCCGCAACCCTACATAGACTGATTCAACTACAACTGCAACTCCCCTTTAGTAACTTGTCCTCAACAATAACAACAACAACAACAACAACGGCCCCGTTCATCTCCATCTCCATCTCTCAACTCAGCAACTCATCGTCTCTTGTCCGAGACCTTCTCCCCGTCATAACGTACTGCGCCCACTCACACGCTCCTCTTACCACGCATCTCACGAGACAAGACACGGAGCAAGACATCCACCCACACCCACACCAAGCGTGCTTCTTTGCAACTAGTCCAAAAGGCAAACTCACCGATCCTCTTTCTAATTTCCCAACTCCGACATCATTCGGGACGAGGAAAAAGAAAGTCTACACCGCATCCTCCCGCACTGTCTCCCGCCCCGGCTCCGGCTCTGTCTTAAACCGAGCATCGTGACTGGACTCTATGCGGTCTCTCATGTCTCACACATTCTGAGCCGATCGATTGCGCACCTCCTCACCCTTGCCGCCTCTCTCGCATAACATGTGGAATCGCCTAGTTACCGACCTGGTCAAGCCCAGGCGAGCCCGAGTCCCAACTCGGGTAGTCGCTGGGCTGCAACCCTCGAGATTCCATGGCCTCAGCAAACGAGACACGGGTTTTGGTTCCAATGCCTCCGGCTTTCCCACCCACAGTCAGTTTAGCCTCCCGTGTACTCGGACTCGACAAGCTGAGCCTCCTCGTCACGCACGCTGGATGACCCCACCACACACACGCACGCACACACGCTCTCTTGTCTCTTTCACAGCCGCTCCGCGACCCCGGCTACCATCCGCTTGGACACAAGCTTCAACCAGGCGAGATGAAGGGGTGCCACAGATCTTGATTCGCAACAATGTCCCGGCCAGCTGTGTCTCAGGCCCACCGATGGATATCGCTCTCGTCGACGGCCCTGGTCGTCAAACTGCCCAACCAGCATGGCTATTTACCCCGTCATGAGATGGCGGCGCCGCCTGTGTTCCCGTGAGATCTCGCAGCTGCTCCACGGTTCCCGACAGTTGACGCTCAGTGTAGCCCACCCTGGTTCCGTCAACTTGGATGCCGGTTCCCCTACAGCCTGTGGTGGTGGTGACGATCTGGTACCCCCGGCTGGCGACTGATAGTCCCTAGTCCCTGGGGCCCTCCGTGATGGGTCCTGTCCTTGTCCCTGCCGTTGGCTTGCCTTAATTCGTGTGGCCCTGCATTTGTTTTGCCATGCCATGTCTGGGTCTGCTCTGCTCTGTTCTACTGTCTGTACGGGCACCGGGCTCGATGTGTACAAGAGTGTATGCCGGTCGACAAGCGGCGGGACCATGGGTCATCTAAGCAGCACCTACGTCTTTCCGTACCCATAAAGTCATGCCGCTTTCTTTCTGGTCCGCCCGTTCTTTGGCTTGCTGCCTCGCCTCTGGCTGAGCCTGTCCTAAACAAGTGGTTCAGATCTTGGACATATTGGGTCACACAGCCTAGCAGCCATCCCTCCCCTCTCGCTTGCGCCAGTTGACCGGACTGAGTGAAGTATTGCATCTTGTCTGGTGACAGACTCCTCCACCGTGTTGCTTTTTCAGACTCACTGCCCAGTGTGCATATAAGGGTCTCGCCGCCCTTTGCAATGAATCGATGTGCTCGCTCTTTCGTCGTCACCCAAGTCACTGCCATTCACTTCCTACTTCTTCTCTTTCGCCTCGGTGCCTTCTTTTCATCTTTCTACCCAGTCTCTTACTCTACTCGTGTTATTGACTAGGGAGTATCGACTGCTGCCTCGCTCCTCGCAAAGACACTGCTTGCTTGCCTGCATTACAAGTTGTTGTATACCCTCATCTCCCCAATGGCACCTCCGAGATCCAGCCGGGTGCGGCCCTCAGAAATCGCAGCCGATACCAAGAGGAACTTCATCCCACTCGTCAAGAAGAACTATGGCGACATATTCCCACCCTACTCGTACCTCTACCGACAGCCTATCGCACAGCTCGCTATCCAGCGTCAGAAGCCAAGTACCCGGCCGCCCACCTTTACTATCGAGGTTGGCGACCCGGTCATGAAGGCATTGACATACGCAGCCATGGATACGCAGGCGAGCGAAGCGGTTGGTGGCCCCAGAGTGCGTATTCCCTTTATCTGCGCCGCCAATGAAAGAAGACCTGGGGGAGATTGGGAGACTGGCTGCGTTGGTTATGAGGAGAAGCTCTGCCGACGAAGTAACCTCTCGGCCACGCTGAACTCGCCCTGGCCCAACTCACCCGAACCAAGCAACTACCCCATCCCTTCCCAAGGCGGCATCCTGTCTGACTCGGTCGTGGTCTGCCGCGGGCCTCACGACCGGTATGATCGGTTGGACAGCTGGTTTGACCTGCCCGTTGTGTCGGTACCACCAACACGATGGCCGAAACTCAAGGACAATGGCACCAAGTACTCGTTTGCGGAGGAACGCGAGATGACTCGCGATAAGCTGCGTGGCGCCCTCCGCATCTGCCTCTACAACGGTTATGACCGCGTGGTGATTGGCGACTTTGGCCTTGGCAACGGCTACCGCAACCCTCCCCAGGAGCTGGCAGAGCTCTGGCGGGATGTGTTCCTCTTCGATCCCGATCTCCGCGGGCAGTTTTCCTACGTTGTTTTCGTATTCGAGGATCCCCTCCAGAGCACCGCGCGGCACATCCTAGACGAGATTGCTAAGAAGGAGAGCGGCTCCAAGGGCAAGTCTCGGGCTGGATCTTCGAGCTCGTCAGGGTCAAGCAAGAGCCACAGCAGCAGCAGCAGCAGTCATGGCAGTGCCCCGACCGATTGCCACATCTTTGAGCATGTCTTTAGCCCCGCCGAGGTTGACCGAGTGCTTCGGCAACCCGATCCGCGATATGGACTCGGCATGATCACAACGTGATCTGGTTCCATGACATCCAGGCGAGGCCAGACAGCCAGCCTAGTTTTGGGCAGGGGTCCAAGACGAGACACAGAGCTTCTGCGAGTACTCGAGAGGATTCCCCGAGTTGGAAGGTAGCCAGGAGGGCCCGGCCCCAGAAGGGAGCCGGGTTATGGGAGCCCTGGCGGTTATCCATTTTTGAGGCCGACCGGACTGACGGGACCCTTGTGCGACGTTTCTTTTTCGACTCTGCTGCAGTTGTCCGCATTCTGGCGGTCAGCCAACGAGCAAGGGAAGTTGTTGGGCGCTTATAGGATGGCAGGCCCGGGGCCCCAGGTCTCTGGAGCCGCGAGCGAGTTGGTGGAGGGAGGATTGTTTGGTTACATGAAAGGGGGGTGCCGCTGGCGGTTCAGTGCTGTTGGTTGTCATGAGGCTTACGACATGTTTCTTTTTTTCTTTTGTTGGTGTTTTAGGGGGGTAACTTTTGGCGTCTTTGAATGGCTGCTCTGGTCTGCACAACGACATGATGACTGCTGAGCTGGGCTGGGCTGGGCTGGGTAGGGTATGGTATCGGTGTTGGGTGTATCACATTCACATATCTCTACCTCGAGTATCCAACGAGTTTCGTTCCCTTTACCTCGTGTCACATCCTAGTTCACCGTGTCAAGTCCCACAGGTCGGGGGCCGGGGGAGAAGCTGACGCTGGTGGATCTCATGTACGGATCGCCGGGGCTGAACTCGGCCGAGACGACCCCAATTGGGATGAGATTGCCAGTGATATGGCCATGTTGGAGTGGTTATGGAGGAGTTGCTAATAGACAAGGCAAAAGAGGCGAGGTGTCGCTAGACAAGCAGCCATTGGCACTACATCCAGACATGCTGAGGCCTTCTACCCACTACCCTACCAGCAAACACTGTCTGTCTACCTTTACTCGCTTGACCCACCCATCAGCTCTTGCCGACCGGGGCCAAGACGTGCTAGCCTCGGCCACAACGTGCACATGCGGGTATCCTCATGGTTGAGGGAGGAGGCTCCAGGGCGGGACGTGGGATATAGCTCAACCATCCCACCACATCTGCACGCACGCGTTATGCGCTGGGAAATTCCATTGCCTGCCACGGCTGCTCAACCATGAACGACGCTGACCGCCTCCGGGGGGGTGTGGTGGTCTGATGGTGAAGGGGTCGCAGGGGGGTGGCGAGCTCGAGCTCAGCTTGACAGGGCCAAGGGGGGAGAGAAAGAGAGGATGATGAGGGTGAAATTTCGAGATACGTATAAGAGACGCGTTGGTTGTTGAATGCCATGTTTGCAGCAGGATGATTCTTATAGGCCACGGAACGACAACTCAGCTTCTGAAAGGACCGGACCAACAACGACGACACCCTCATGACAAGTCTAGATGGATTTACCACATACCCAGGTGCGTGATGGTCTCCCCCTCCGCTCTTCCCCGGTCACCACTACCAATGCAAGATAACGCATCACCCCGGGGAGAAAGGAAGGGGAGGGGGGGCACGCACTCACACGGTCACTCACATAATACAACCACACTACTGCTGTCCAAGGTAGCAGTCTTCGATCTAACCCCCTGTCCAGGTTATGTACATTACATACCTACCTCTTGATCCTTTCGCGTGTAACCCCAAAAAAAACTCGAGCGGGTCTTTAGCCGCGGCTGGCCGCATGAGAAGAAGCTACATACTTTGCTGTGTTCCATGTGCGAAGATGGGATGAATATCAGAGGTAGAAAACAAGAATGCGTTCTTTTTTTTTTCACACGCGTGATATATAAAACAACACCCCCGGTTTATCTCTTGCATACCTAGTTTTAACGCCAAGAAGCGAGATTCATGCCAACTTGGCTTAACACTCATGCTATAAGACTGGCCGTTTCTCTTGAAAGAAGTAAAAAAAATCTCCCCACCGCTGGGAGAACAACATGTCGAGTATCACCGTCTCCCCTCTTTCTTGCCCCCTCATGGTTGCACAAATCTCGATTGCACTACCCTGACACGGCAGGTTGCATCCGCGCGGTCCCGTCCTGCCACGGACACTGTTAGGATGGCGGCGTAAAGACGGTGAGAGGCAAACAATGGAAGTGAAAGGGAATATAGAGAGAGAGCCCGGGAGAGTATCAGGGCTGGGTATTGTTTCAGGCGTGCTCATGCCGGCAGGCGAGGTGCAGATAGATGGACAAAGGGTTGCCCTGACCGCCTGGAGACGTCGAAACGGGATTGAAAGGTCGACACGAGAACTGGGACGGAGACAGTGCAGAGAGGTGATCTCGCCTTGGCCATTGGACCGTGTTTGCTGCCGTGGATAGTCAGTCATGCCAGAGGCCACACGGATAGACACAGACACGGGTGGCACCATGACGAGTCATGGGCAACGAACGGGAACGGGGGGGGAGAGGCATTTTCTCGTCAAAACAGACATTGACAGGGTCTTTCCAGATATCCATGGATGGGTGAGTCGTCGTGTTTTCGTTGTTGTGCCTGCTATTCGCTAACCAAGGCTCTGCTCTGCTCTGTCTTCCCCTGACATTTGCGTTTTCGTCTGTTGATGTTGCATCCATGACACCAGAATAAACAACCGCTGCTCTCAGTTTCAAATTCTATTACACTACACGTAAGCTTTTTCAACTACCAGTAAGCTGGTCTCAGTCCTGCAAAGTTGGACAAGGCTGCTGCATTCGAGTGCTCATCACCCTCCTTCTTGCGCTGTCCGCTCAGCTATACGTCTCGTCAGTATTCATTCGCTCAGCATCGTCAGTTGAATGTGCCATGACTAACCTCAAGCTGCACGCCCTTGTGAATGTGCACCAGCCAGTCCACGTAGCTCTGTGCCTCGTTGTTCCGATCCTCCACAAGCATGCGAGCAAAGTCAAACTCGGCCCCATCGATGCCTTGTCGCGCCAGCTGGATTGTCAAGCCTTTGGAACCACGCATCGTGCGGAGAAACTCGATGATGTTGCGCACCTGCGCGTTGAGATGCGTCTCGAGCACTGGCAGAGCTGACGTGTATGGGTCAAGGCTCTTGAGGGAGTCCTTGTCCTCGCCAAAGAGATCAGCGATCAGGTTGGGCGAGGTTTGTGCGTGAAGCCAGAGGAGGCACTGCTGGCCGTTATCAACCAGGTACACGCCACCAGGCTCGATGCGTGAGAAGGATGTGCGGATCGAAGGTGGCACCTTCAGATGGCCCGTCTCAGAGTCGGCAAAACCCTCTTCAGGCTGAAGGTTGTGGATGGGGATCATACGGGGGTAGAGGTACAGACTCAGCTCCAGGGCGCCCATTGACCGGAGCATCCGGAGTTCGTGTACTCTGCGGTCAGAGTTCTCAACGCCGCCCTTGAGCGCACGGCACTTGAGGAGACCGAGGAGGTACATGCAGAACTCTTTCAATCGCTCCGGCATGACAAGCTGGCCAGGCGGATGTTGCTGTGCCGCATGCTTCCTGTAGCAGGCAAGAACATCAATCGCCTTCTCTCCCAACCAGTGTCGGATATCCTTGAGGTTGCTGGAAGTCGTCCCCAACTTGGTGCAAGCCTCCTTGGCCAGTATCGAGATGACGGCGTCTTGGTCCACAAACTTGAGGCACTCACGGATGCCCTGCTCACGCGCACCAGACTCCTTAGATGTTTCGGTCACGCTGGCAATCACATTGGAGCACCGCACACGACGCTGGCCCGAGGCAGTGGTGTAGAGGAGAGCTGACTGGAAGTGGGCATCAAGCTTGGCATCCAACTTGCCGTCATAGCTGAAAGTGACACCCATCGCCTTGTCCGCGTCGATGACACCAATCTCGAGGTCCGCGCCAAACGTGTGCTGAATAAAGTTTCCATGGTAGGCAGAGACCTGAAGTCCGTTGGAGCAACGGACCTTCATGAGAGCTTGGTAACCAGTCTCTCGTGTCACTGCGTGAGTAAGCTCAAGAGATAATTTCCGGCTGTCTCGTGCGGCGATGAAATTAGGGTAGTAGAATGTTTCGCCACCAGTCGTAGAAGCAACATGGCCTGGGAATAACGTCAGCTTTCTTGGTCCAGTTTCTTAACAAGCCAGCTCAGCTTACCAATTGTAGCAATGTCGAGGTAACCGCCCGAGGGAGCAGCAAGGAAGAAGTCGGCACCAACGCCAGCGGCTGCCATCTTCTCGGCCACCTTCTTCCATTCTGGGTGTTCCGTCGTATAGAGCTTCTTATCGATCTCACCGCCTGGATGGTTACCATTGTCGCGCATAAAGAGTCGTCCAGGGCCCCAGGTGGGCAGGGCAGAGCAAGATGCCACCACCTTGCCTCCCGTCTTCTCGAGGGCAGCGAGCGCCGAGTTGAGCGCAGCAAGGAGAGCAGGCTCAGGATTCTTGACGACCGAGAACATATCCGGCAAACGCGTCAAAAGAGAAGTGATGACATCCTTGGATTCATACGGATCAACAAAGAGACCCTCGCTCAGGGGTACGAAGGGGTCCTCGAGATCAGGCATGATCATCATCTGGGCTTGGTCCAAGGCAGGCTGGCTGATGTTAGTAGAGCTACCTCGACATAGTATCGGCAAACTCACGTTGACGTTGTAGAAGTGGATATCCTTGTCGTATGTTACAAAGCCAACCTTGGCTCCCTCAGGTATCCTCCGTTTTGCCTCTCCATTCTCATCCTTCTCCTGATCCTCACCACCGTACAGGGCAGCGAGGATTCCTTCGCAGAAGGCCTCTACATATCCCTTGTTATAGGCCTCCTGGGTCACGTCGATCAAGAACAGCCATTGCAGGCCGACTGGCTCCCGCGTCCAGTACTCTTTGGGCACCACAAACTCCACCGTTCCCCGGTGAAGCTCGGGTCGGCTATCTCGATCGACTCGCACGCCTTGAGGGCTGGTGGCGCAGAAGTACTCTGGCGGGGTGTCGTTGGGATACGCGCAAAGGTTGCAGACAAACTTGTTCCCACCCGAGCGGAACATCATGAAGGGGTTCATATAAGCTCGACATCGTCTGCATCGTGGAGGACCGGCTTCGCCAAAGTCGAGGATTGGAATGTCGGCTTCTCCGGCCTGGAGAGGAGCCAGCGGTTGAAGAAGTAATCCGAGTGTAAGGCCTGTGGCTTGAAGGGCTTCCGAGGTCGCAGGGATGTTGTTGAGTGTAAGTCGGGTGTATTTCGGAGAAGAATTACCCTGGTCATAAGCGACAAACGAGACAGTCGCGGGCGGAGGAACATGTCGTTCGAAGGTAGGATAGATGTTCTTCAGAAAGTGTTGTTGAATAACATCTCGGGAAGCCGGCACGCTGGGCATGTCGTCGGGGGAGACCTTGGGCCCGCTGGTCGAGACAGTTGCGGTGTCGACGAAGCCCTCGCCGGTATTGGGAGAGATCGCCGGCACAGCAGGACTGAAGGCAGGATTCGCAGGAGCACCGTACAGATTTGGGCTGATCATCTGAGGTGTGCCCATGGGGCTTGCACCTTGTCCGAAGCCAGGGGCACCTGGGACGTTATTGTCGAGGAACTGCGAAGCGGAAGTTCCCTGCCCAGGCATGCCATTGAAGGCCTGCGAGGAGCCTGTGGCCTCAACAGTATGGTATGCATGTCGGTCCTTCTTCTTTCTTCGTGCTGTGTGGTGTCCATCTCCCAAGTTCATTCCTCCCAGTTGCGCGGCCAGCGTAGCATCCTGAGACGGGGGAGCTTGGCCTGCTGGAGGAGGTCCTTGGGCCTGAGGAGGACCATAACCGTATCCAGGAGCTGGGGCAGGCGATCCGGTCATCGGGGGAGGAGCTTGTTGGCCTCCATAGTACGGCGGCGCTCCGCCATAACCTAGCTGCGGTGTCGCTTGTTGCTGGTAAGGAGACGGGGCTACAGGCGGCTGGAACTGTTGGGCAGCGGGTTGCGAGGTTCGATTAGGGTCATTTGGGTCGATGACCTCACCCTGGCCAAGGGCGTGGTACTGAGCATAGTCGGCCATGGTGACGGTGTAGTGTCGAGGTGGAATCAGAGAGGGGATCGAGAGCGTCTAGCTGTCTATCGGACGAGCATGCGCCCAGTAAAGGAGACGTGGGGCAGCAACGGCGGACGGCACGAGCTCCGTGGGAGGGCAGGAAGAGAAAATCCGAGAAGTATTAGATGCAAAAAAGGGCAAACATGATCTCGTGTTCGCGTCGAAGCTGGCGGAATTCGATCGCCGAAGAAATCAAGAGTAGAAACGAAGTGCAGCTGGTGATGATCTCCTGCCTCGCTGGCCTTTTCTGGCGTTGGTGTCGGTGTCCTTACGACCTTCTAGGAACGATGGTGTTCCGGGTCCCGCATTACTCTGATTGGTAAAGCGTTAGGTGTCAACAGACGATAAGCACTGTACTGTCGACTGTGTTCTATCTGTGAGGTCATGTGATTGTTCACATGCGTGGCTAAATTGGACAACAGGTTTCAGGTTGACCGTTCCAGATGAGATTTATCGCCCTAGAGGCTGGTAGCGAGCACGAAGAGATCATTACATGGGTAGACAAGCGATAATAAAGCTTATCTTTATTGTTGCCTATCAGGAAATTATCATTTTTGGTCCTTTGTTAACCCTGGTAATTCATCCTTATGTCAGCGAACAGCCTCCTCGGCAGAACCTGAATATATAGTCATCCCCCTTTTATACATGATTGAAGTGTATATAAAGTCAGTGATACAAATTCACACCCTGTGTTATCATGGGAGAAGATAGAAAATCTCGGAAGCTGGCCAATGTGAGTGTGGTATTGGTGCCTCGCTTCTCTCTGGACGTCGCGACAGGAATGCCACTGATTCAGCTACGGCTACAGACTTCAACCGAGCATTGGCAATAAGAAACTGGAATGACGAAGAATTGCAAAGGTAGGCTGAAGCGCTGCCTGGTTGCTGGTAGTGTGCAGTAAGGCTATCCATTAGATCTCTTGACTCGGAAAGCATGTAGATAGAGTAGGGTAGCAAGGCTACTAGCCCGGAAAAGGTTGCGAGCGAGTGCATGGAATAAGGGCCACCAGGCTGCAATTAGTGATGGTCAAATGCGAAATCAATGTAATGAGCTAGACCAGGATGCATGTGACTGGCCATATGATGCGATTTTCAACATATTTTGCTAGTATGAAAGCCGTGGTGTTGGCTCACTCACAGATCGCACGCTTCACGATGCCACGCCATGCCCCTCACCTGACGTAGCCATCTGGTTGGGCGAGAGTAGAATGGTGAATGCCCATACTGACAATAACTACACAAATTACCATCGACATCGAAGGGAATTGGATACTTAGGCCATGCGACTGAGATATTAATTATAACAGCCATTCTGGCGCATGCTGGGGTTGAATCATGGGCTGACCGGAACCTGTGAACACGCGGCGCGTCTGCTTTGCATCATTGTTGATGGCTTTGCGTGCTCATGGATGTCATGGATGCGCAATTTTTTGACAGGAACGAAAAATAGGCCGGTAATTCAAGCAAAATCTATTATTACAAAAATCTATGGGGCGAAGTTGCAGGTGGTGAGGAGGGCAATCTTCCGTCGTGGGTGTTTGACGCCTCCGACCGTGTAAGTCGTGATGCGACATCTCTGCGCTCTCAAGAGACAACGAAGCGCCTCTGATTAACAAAAAAACTGGAAAATGTCTTCAAGTTGCATCCAAATAGTCCAAGACTGCCAAAAGAACTAAAATGAGTCAATGGCGTGATGTGCGGCGGGTTAACGATTAGGCAGTCGTGGGATGCGGATAGCTTCAGGTGTCGGCGCGCGATGTCGCGATTCAACACAAAAAGTGACTTTGGACGATAAGGTCGATATCACGGTCAAATCAGCACGGGACAACTCGAAAACTTGAAAACAAACGTCGCCGAGTCTTCTGAAGACACTGACGAACTCCTCAGGGAGACAGAAATGACTGTATATGTCGCAATTCGGAATGCGACAACGAGCATCGCTCATTCAACCGTGCCGTGACGGCCAGTCGACAGCCGTCGTGCTTCTACTATCACGCGCAAGAAACCGGTAAATCCTCCCCCTCATTTCAGACGCGGAAACTCGCCGCAAACTCGCAAGCACACGGCAAGAATGACACATTTAGATCGTAAAGGAGGGTGCGCGAAGAAACGAGAGAATCGAGGGAAATGGATGCTCGGGGGCATGAGTTGCTCTCCCATTCTGCCAGACTCTAGATCACACAGAGGTACACCTCACCCGAGGTGATGTCTGAACCGACCAATCAAAAAAATGGTCACAGGTCCAGGCATTATTTTGGCATTTTTTGAGCGCCCCATTTTTTACAAGGTGGCATATCGCTGTCTGAGGAGCTAGGGACCTTCTTGGCATCGCCCACTTGGTGTGGCTGAAGCTCATTTGTGCAGATGGGTGATGATGCAGCAGAGTTGTGCAAGACCTGCAGGCCAATCCAAGGGCTCCAAGCTCCCCTTGTGCAGGGCTGATGCATCTTGTGCAGCAACGGGTGCAAAGCGTGCATTGGCATTTGGTGTGGCGCTAGATGCCCCTCCTCCCCATCGAGGAAGGTGGGTCTGTGGCAGGTGAGCACGGGCGGGTAAAGAGGTCGCAAAGTTGTAAGAGCAGAGAGCAGAAGTCTAGAGCCCAGAGAAAGAGCTACTGATTGCGGTTCTGCCCCCGCCCAATATATAAACATGCCCCGTCCCCTCCACGCGCCCGACGAGATCGTTCTGCTCGTCTCTTGTTCTTTTGCTCATCATACGCATATCAAATCTTTCGCCGAGTCTTCCATCATCGTCGCCTCTCTGCCCATCTTCAGACGCATTATCTGCCTTCCTTCCTCAACCAACACAACTTACAAACCTTCACCATGCCTCCCAAGACCGCCGCCGCGAAGAAGTCTGGCCACGCCAGCTACCAGGTGAGCCCATTTGCCTTTTGAGCGCGGTATTTTCCCTCGGACAACTTGCTGACTTTTTTACTCAAGGACATGATCACTGATGCCATTGTCAACGTATGTGGATTTTGAAATTCTTTGTTCCTCGGCGCGTCTTCCTCGGCGCGCCCACCACGTCGCTCGGTCGCAGCTTGAGGCCATCGCCATGCGCGCCCGACCGACCATTCTGTGTCGCACTCTTTGTCTTTTGCAATGCTTTCCTTTACTGACTTGTCATTTTCCCCATTCAATAGCTTAAGGACCGAAAGGGCTCTAGGTGAGTTTTTATCTTTCTTCTCTTCTCTGGCAACGCAATCCTGCTGTCGCCGCTCCCTCTTCCCCTCTCCCACATTTGGTTGCTGACTCGTCCCACAGCCGTCAGTCCCTCAAGAAGTATGTCAAGGCAAACAACACTCTCAATGTCACGGACAACATGTTCGACTCGCTCTTCAACAAGGCCCTGAAGGCTGGCGTTGACAAGGGCCTCTTCGAGCAGCCCAAGGGTCCTTCTGGTGGCACCAAGCTCGCCAAGAAGCAGCCCGAGCCCAAGAAGGAGAAGAAGCCTGCCCCTGCTCCCAAGAAGGAGGCTGTTGAGAAGGCTCCTGCGAAGAAGCCCGCCGCCAAGAAGGCTGCTGCCCCCAAGAAGGCCGCCACTGAGAAGAAGCCCGCTGCTGAGAAGAAGGCTGCCGCTGAAAAGCCCGCTCCCGCAAAGAAGGCCGCCCCGAAGAAGGCTGCTGCCGCGCCCGCTGAAAAGAAGGCACCTGCTGAGAAGAAGGCCGCCGCACCCAAGAAGGCTGCCGCTCCCAAGAAGGTGTGTTCCCTGAATGCAAATTGACTTGGTCCTGTGCTGACACGAACAAGGCTGAGAAGGCTGAGAAGGCCGTCGATGCCCCTCTTACCAAGACCAAGACTGGTCGCGTCACAAAGCCTGCCAAGGCTGCCCCTACAAAGAAGGCTGCCGTGTCGAAGAGAGCAGCAGCACCCAAGAAGGCTGCTGCCTCCAAGGCGTAGAAGCCTGCTCCCGACACATACATTCTTTTTTAATGACGGCCACGGCGTTTTCGGTTTTGTTTATGGTTCGGACAAGGAGAGTAAAGGCACTGGATTCTTACTTGGTTTTGAACGAGAGCGCGGGTCTGTTGATTGTTTGATTGCACGCGTGCACAGAGACACCACTCACTCGCCGTTGAGTGTTTTCACCCTCGGTCGTCTTCGTGTTAGGGGCGAATGACGCGCTGGAGGGGGAGGTCATTCTCTCCGACGCGATTATGGCCCTTGTATTATATCACACATGACATGACACATTTCTTCATGGCGTGTCGGTTATGACAGTAACACGAGAATCATGGTCGGTTGGCGCGTTTGGAGGGGCGGAAAAGCCTGAGAAAGGGCTGAGGGAAGTGATTCGGTATACCACTGCCACTGTTTATAGTTTATGATTTAAATACGAAGCGATACGTATGTTCATCCCTTGTCTACGATTTTTGGTGAGAAGTCTTTGGAGTTTGTGCGTGTGTATGCCTGACGCGTCCTGTTAGGGTTTTGTTTACGTGACAGTCAGGCTGAGTTGCGACGAAACGTGTCTCGACTTTTGTCAGAGCCATCACGTGGGTCCCAAGCGCTCAATTGTCGTCATAGGTCTGGAATATGAGTTTATGAGGAGTCCAAGCAGAATCAGGGGCTATGGAATTGGAATGCAAGAGTAGTTGATTCCTCATAGTCTTGGCGATTACACGTGTGGCAAGCTGTCCAAATGAAGGGGCTGCTGATAACCTTGATAGAGGTGTGGGAGGATGAGAGGAGGAACTGCGTGTAATTGAAGTGCGCCAGTTCAGTCATTGAGTAAGCTAATCAACCCTAGTGAAGCTATGAATGTCATGGGATGTGAAATATCTCCCGGGTGAGCTCGCCAGCCTTGAGCTCAGGTGTCCTTGGCCTTGGCTGAGCTGTTGGACATTGCTGTGATCCCGTGGCCGAGTGTGTCGCTGACCGGCGCTGAGAGGAACGAGCTGTTGTCGGCGAGGTGGGGCAACTAGTTGGAATTGAAATTACAATGCACACCCGTGGCGTATAGGTAAGGGCATGAACTATCAGCCCACTTACACGATAAGATACTCAGAATTGACGGACAAGGCATTGGAGCTCATTCAAGAGGCCAAAGGGATGTTAATAAACTTGCTCGTCAGCTAAGCTTTGATCGACAGCTTCTCCGCACACCAGAAGCTGCCACGCATTGTCAGCAGAGCCAGCGCCAACTGATGAGTGTCATGGCTGGGAGCTGAAGGGGTGGGTGTCAGAAGGTGAGGGGATGCGTCGAAACGCTGTTCGTCATCCAGCTCACGTGCCTGACCTCCCAGTCCGAGATCAAAGTACCTTTTACTTCCTCCCCGTGAAGATCCCCATTATGAAAGCTTGAAAGGTACGTACCTTTCCTGTAGGGAAGACCCAACGTCAGCGCTCAAAGCACCGTGAAGTGCCCCTCCTTCCACCTCGAAGCTCCCGGATGGCCCGTGCTCTCCGTGCCTACGAGGCAGGTACCTACAGCCAACCAACCTCTCTACTCACGTATCCGTACTGCGTAATGTATCCTCTCTCATCCCGTCGCCATTGTTCAAACTCCGTTGTCCCCTCCCCCCCTGGTCGGGCTTCTATTCTTCCCCGTTTTCCCAGTCGTGCCACGGCCCCCTGACGGTGACCCGATCCCGCGCTGACAGAGGAGGCACGGCTAGCAAGAGCATACGCAAAGCCCCAAGGCGCTGACGGCCCAAGCCCACTTTTGGTTCCTAGGCGCATCATCAGCGGCATCGCCAGATCCCCCCCGACTTTTACGAGCCTTGGGCCTTGACCGATCGTTCCGGGGGCACGTCCTGGGCTATAGATTCTGGCAGCCTGCAGCACCGCGACTCAGCCTACGACATATACGCAACCAATCACCGGCCTCGTCATTTTCATATTTCTTTCCCATTCCTGCTTATTCCATCACCGCCTCACCTCCGCTCTGCTTTCCTCTCTTGGCCGCCCAACGAGCTTCCTGCCCGGCTGTGCCGAAGATGGCAGGCAGTCTTCGTTCGCAAACGTCTTGACCTACCATCACCACAGAACTCCTCTCCGACCTTCCCGCGAGTCAAGTGATAAGCTTGAATAGCGCAAAGCAAGACGAACAAAAAAAGGACGACCGCAAAACCCGAGGCGCCGCGCGAGTGCTCATCATGGCTTCGTCCAATCCGTTCCGCAAGTCCGTCATTGCGGCAGACACGGCTACATTACAGGGCATAGCCTCGTCTACTTCAACCCGCTTCCCCCCCCTCCATTTGATAGACACCTCGTCGAGCCGGCCACCTCCAACGAGTTTCCAGCAGGTTGACATTTCGACGTCTGACTCACAATCCAAAACCTCCAAAAAGGTCCGCGTTCTCTCACCTCCACCGCTCTCCCCCGATTCACCAGAATGGGCCTTTGCAGCACCATCCTTCGAGGAGCATGGCTCCATGCAACAGAAGGGTGATGATCCGTTCGATGCGACGTCTACCGATGACAGCGATCGCGAGATGGTATCGGCGTTTGCCCGGGATCAAGACCGTAGCGGCGGTCAAGCTCCAGGTAACCCGTTCAGCAAGACGTTACGAGATTTGGAATCGCCGGCGGCAGAACGAAAGCTTGAGCAGGAGCGGAAGGAGGAAGGTTATGCGCTCAAAGCTGCCAACACTGCTCGGCGGTCCTTGGATGTGAATTCGTTCAAGCGGTTGCTCATGACCGGCAACTCGGGCTCAGAGAAGCCCCCGACACCACTCAAGATGCGCCAATCGATGCCTCCGCCGGCAAGAAACATGGCCGACTCCTCTTCTGTCTCCCTGGCATCAACACAGGATAGCCTCAAAGACGCACTGACACCGGGTAGCGAGTTGCAAGAGGTGTCGCTTATAGCTCGAGATGCCTCGGATACCCCGGAAGACGATATTGAGCGCAGTAGCTTCTCTGACTCGAGCACATCGCTTCAGATTAGTAGAGGCAAGAAGCCACCACCACCACCCAGCTCTCGACATGGCAAATCGATCAAGCTGGACTTAATCGGAGGCCAGTCAGCTCCGGAAGCATTGGCGTCCATGTCACCGTCTGACATGAACAAGCCCTTACCGCCGGCACCTGTTCGAAGGAGCTTCGAAGATGGCCATGAGTCACCATTTGATCAGGAGGCAGCGGGCAAGCTCCCTGATATCAACACAGAGAACAACCCCACGTCTCCAAATGCACCTAGGAACAACCAGAAAGCGGTCCCAGCTCCGCCGCCGCGAAGGGGACATGCCAGGGGAGAGAGCAAGGCGTTTACTACTGGCGGCTCTAGTTTGGGACAGCAGGTGCTCAAAAACCATGACGAGAATCTATCACGGTCGTCGTCGATGAGATCTCAGAAGAACCATGCTCGCCATGATTCTCACGCACCAGCTCCTCCACCACCACCACGAAGATCGCACCACGGCTCAAGGCAGTCAACTCAGATACCAGCGGGAATGGCGTTCAATCTCACTAGAAATACGAGTCAATCATCGTCATCTCCAGCTCTGTCACCGGAAATCGACACAATCTCGGCGCCCACACACCACCAGCCGTCGGTGGAACTAACACCTCCTCGGGAGGCACAGCCCGGAAGTCACCACGCCGGAGCGACTAAGTCATGGGCCCCTCCTCCGCCTCCGGCACGCAACGCTTCGGTGCGACGGCCTGCTAGTGTCCGGAGCGTTGACAGCACGAGCCGACGAGTTTCGTTTGAAGCAAAGCCTCACGGTAGCATAGCGCCCCCTCCCCCACCTCGAAGGCAGAGGGGAAGCAGTCGAGGCAGCATAGAAGAACCGCCGAGGAGAACAAGCATGGAAGGAGTTGCCAAGACACGGTCGAGTCAAGTTCCTGAAGAGGAACCTTATGATGCGGCGGCAACCATCAGCGGCGGTCCCACATCTCCGCAATCGGCAACTGATGCAGGGAAAAGCGCCAACATCCTAGCTGACCTTGATGCCCTGCAGAGGGAGGTGGACGCACTGCGGGGGAAGCTAGGGTGACGAGACACGAAGTAAGGGGATGCAAGCTGTTGTGGACATGCAGATGACGCTGTACGTTGCAGCGCTGAGAGAGAGTGGATGCCGGCTTTGGAAGCGAGGCACGGTAATGGAGGGAGGCAGCCGACGACGATAACTTGAAAGGCAGGCTGGCAGGCGTTCTCATGGAAGGAATTCTGACACTTATAGAGATATTCGATTTGGGTGTGTCATGTTGAATGGTGGCGTCTCACAGGGCTTGTATGAAGTATTGAAGATGATTATGTGATGACGTCTGCCCTGAGGGTGTTGGGTCGTCGGGAAAGACAGCTCAACCTTGTACTCACCTGTCCATGGATGATGATAGTGATGATGATGGTGGTGATGGTGGTGAGGTTAGCCCTGAAGATGGGCGATCTATCATTGCTCCCGTGCCCCCCTTCTGCCCCTCCCCCACTCGGGCAGCCAGCCACCCACACCAAAGGGACTCTTGAGTCGTCAGGGCCCATCTTTTGACTGCATGTGGTGACCCGAAGGATCCGTGACAGCCATGGCCGAGAGCGGCGGCGCAGAACGGGCAGATGACCCGCGCAAAGCCCGTCTAACGGTCCGACGGCGGTTGGGATTGGGGGGAACAGTTTCTGACTCTGTTCCTCGGCCAAATAAACCCAAGGTGACGGGTCAGCAAAAACTGCGGATACATGTACCTACGGTACTCTGCCGCCCTGTGCTGAGCTGTGCGGCACGATGAACAAAATCCCACTTTTTTGCGGTACATATTACTATGCGTGAAAATGCGTGATGTTGCATTGGGGCGGCCAATATACTAGATGTGACTTGTTCGGAAGAGGGGAGCCAGACTATCGAAGCACAGGACAGCCCCAGCCCCAGTCCCTACAGGGTATGATCTTCCCTGCGCCTAGGGGAATTTCCAGTACGATTTCCCGGACGTGGGATCTTCTTTTCTTTCGAGAAGCTCTGTTGGAGGGGGGCCAGAGGGGGGGACGAGAATGCGTGCAAGGATTCGTGATGGAGGGGGGGCGCGGCGGCGCAAGACAGAGTTGGTGTCCCACCTTTTGTTCAACTGGTCTCCTCCTCCTCTCTCCGCTTTGTTTCCATCCAGGCGAAGCGAGGCGGGCGGATGTGTCGGTGAAGGAGGAAGCAGAGGTGAGGTCTAACCCGTCCTCTGGCATGTCTCTGCTCATCTCTAGTGGATGTTGACCGTTGCCGAGACATGTAGAATCTGCTTTGGAAGAAAAGGAAGCCTGGCATGTGATGTGATGAGTGGTGATCGTGTAAGACGCCCTTCCTGACTAATAGGCCGTTGAGCTACTGTACCTACCTACCTACCTTGGACACTCAGATTGAGGCCCGGTGTCAGGGCTGAGAGGGAGGATTCCCTATCTACGCTGTACCTACCTATAACAGAGCAATGGACCCCCTCTTTCCCTCTCTTACTCCCGGGATCATGAGGAGGGGGCCATCAAAGCCGAGAGGGCGAGAGAGAAGCGCAGCACAGGCAGTGAAACGGAATCGTCCCACTCAGGCCCAAGTGGGTTCGTTTCCCCTTCCTCTTTGTTTCCCAAAGGCAAGGACGGGAGAGAGCGAGCCTTCCATCACCGAGCGACCCCATCACGACAGTCCCCCGGGTCGCACTTGCTCTTTACACACGCGCTCACCTACCTACCTCATCTCACCTATCGTACCTGCCTTCCATCTTCTATCCCATCCATCCATCCATCCTTCCTCACTCGAAATAACCCTTGCTCCCTGCAAGTACGACAAGTTGGCTCCAGCTTCTCCTTCCCTCCCTCCCTCCCTCGCCGTCTTATTCTCTCTTGTTCGCCCATTTCATTCTTGGACGCTTCGTCTCTTTTTCTTACCTACCTGCCTTCCATGCCAAACAAATCTCGTTTAATCAGTTCGCCTTTGTTCCTGTTGACCACTACTTCGGTGTCCCCGTTTGCCTGTATTTAAAGCTTCCGCTTGGACCTCCAAGTTCCGAGTGCCTTGGTCGACTACATATCTCTCGTCTTTCACATCCATCCAGATCTTGTTCTTGATCATATCTTTCCCTCTTCGGAGCAGCAAACCATCAACCTCAAGAAGAAGAAGAAGAAGAAGAAAAGACTACAAAAAACCATGTGCTACGCAAACCTCGGAACCCTCATCTGCCAGGCCTGTGGCCGCCGCGTCGGAGAACAGCCCGTGGGAACTACGCCCTGCCTCGCCGGCTGCGGCAAGTACGTCTCGAGGGTCACGGGCGCCGTCGTCAGGGGCGAGTGCGGCGTCTGTAGCCAGGCAAAGGAGCAGAGGAGCCAGTTGACCATGAGGCTGAACAGGGCGTTTGGCAAGTAGGGTGCGGCTTGGGGAGGTGGTGCAGATGGTAAGTGGACCAGTGGTACTTGACTTTGGAGGTCCGAGCTGACATTGATCACGAAAGGGTCTTTTTGGAGTCGACAAGAGAAAGAATATCTCTTGCTACTCCTTCTGAGGTTCGCCATCATCGTCAGCTCTAACAGTTGACGTGCAAAAAAGGGGGGGAAGAGATACCCTCCCTCACCAATCCTCTCGACATACAACAAACCCCACCTACATTATTTACGCTTTACGACTCTCACGGCTTCACGACTCACGGCGGCGTTCGGGACATCGCATCTTCCATCACCCCCTCAGCCTTTCTTTCAACAGGGATACGATACCAACGGGCGAAAGGGGAAAGTTTGATGGAAACACGGAGGGCGGCATTTTGTGCATTTCATTCCGGCAGCAAGCATGCATTTTCCATTTCCAACCATCTTCTTCTTCTTCTTCCTTTCTTTCTCACACATACCCTTGTCTGTTACATCAATCAAGAGACTCGACAATCCAAGCTTTGGTTGCAGCTCCCCCGTGTACGACGGTGTGGGGTTGCGCCCATCGTGAGACAATGTGCAAACTGACGGTGTATGTCATACTAACGTGACGTCGATATCCCAGACAAGTTTGACCTGACCCATGCCACGAGGCACAGAGAGAACAAGGGGCATGGTTGGACCAGGCATCAAGGAGAAAGCAAGAGGCAAGACTAGCGCTCATGATTGAACTTAACATGATCATTATCTACTGGGTCTAGAAGGTCTATTCGCAGAATCTCGGTAGTCGTAAATTACATCCCACTCGTGCCCCCAAATTCCGGAACGACATACCCGGGTTAAGGGGCTGGTTTTTATATCTTTTTCGTCCTTGCTCCAAGCACGGAGCACAATGCCAGCAAGCTTTCCCAGCCATCACAGCCCCACGAGCGCCCTCACAAATGTCGCGGCCGGCGGGATCGAGGTGAAGAGCACGGTTATGGTGCCAAAGAGACTCATGGACAGACTCGAAAGGGCCGCGGCTCGAGGGTCTGTCCGCAGAAGCACCGCTGTGCCAATGGCACTCGAGTTGATGCCCTGGGTCACACCGCGCGTCACGTAATCGTCCTCTGGGACACGCAGCCAACGCAGGATGCGGGCGCCGAGCACAACACCAAGGATACCGCTGATGATGGCCAGGGCGGCTACCGTGTTTGTGTCGCCGCCCAGGTTGACGGTCGCTGGGACGGCCAATGCGAGGGTCAGGCTGCGCGACGCAAACGCCAGGCTACGGGCTGCCGAGATGCCGCAGGCATAGCACAACGGCGGGTAAGCGAGCAGGGAGCCGACGCTGATGGCGACGTTTGGGATGACGATGGAGACGAAGTGGGTGCGCAGCTCACGACGGTACTGGAACATGGGGAGGGCGAGTGCCACGATACTGGCGTCGAGCAGCGTGCCAAAGAAGTCACCCGCGCCGGGGAGGACGTGCCGCTTCTGCGTCGTGTTCCGCCAGAGTTCGATATACTTTGCCCCTGTGCGGTAGGCGTGGAGGGCCGTCGACAAGCTGTCGCCACGTATCTCGGCCAGCGCCCATATCACGAGCACGGTAGCGAGGGATGACACGAGGACAGGGTGGAGGTACTGCTTCCAATTCGCCGGGATGGCCATAGCTGCGAACCAGGCGAGAATGTTGACCGCCATATGAATGGGCATGGCATAGCCCGTCGAGTAGTACAGCGGGATACCGACAAAGAGGAACAGCCCTATGAAGGTCGACAGGTCAAGGTTCCCCGAAATCTGCGCCGCCCATATCTCGGCCTTTGGTGGTGGCAGGGGGACCTGGGTCGGGTAACTCGCTGGGTTGAGCGCCTCGACAGCGTTCTCTGGTGCGTGGCCGTTGGCATAGTGGTGATCCTGGAGGCGCAGCTGAGGCGGGCTCTGCGGCCGGGATGGTGGTGTCGAGGACGGTGCCGAGTCCGACCCTGACACGGGGATTAGTGGGATCTGGGACGGAGCCTGGGAGAAGCTTGTTCGGCGGGAGATGCCCGGGGTGGTGTTCTCGCTTATGGGAATGTCGGGCGTCCGGCGGCCGAGTTCTTCGGCGCGCTGGGATTCGGAGCGCTTGGAGATGCCGAGAGCCAACTGGACGCTACGTGTGATCCAGGCCGCAAGGGCCATCATGATGAAGAAGCCAATAACTACCCGGTCAGACAGATGATAACTTTGGGGGCACGCAACTTACCAAAGATGGCAATGATCTTGAAGACTTCGATAACACCGACTGCCGGACTCAGGGGAAGGAGAACGAATGAGGGCGTGAAGAAGACGCCCATCCATCGAAGCGACCAACCAGCCTATCAACGTATTAGAGTCAACTTGGCCAATGCCATTGAGCCATCAATTCGACTTACAGATACATCAATAAAACTAACCACCTTCCTCGTTCGATGGCTCCCCAGCAACGACTCACACCCGATGAGTGCAAAGAAGAGCAGCATCATACACGTGACAGAAGCTGGAAACGAAACATTGAATTTGTGGAATATAGAATCGACACCGAAGCACGCGGCGAGGGTTATGGTGAGGCCCAAGGGTACGTAGAACCATTCGCGAATGAGTTTACTCTTGGTGTTTTGGGCAGCCTACGTCATCGTTAGACAACAGCTTGGTGGATGTGGACGAGAGAGCGTCACTCGTAAAGAGTCTCACCAATTTAATGGCCCGCGCCAATGTCTGGATGTCTTTGGTCTGCGCCATTGTATATCATGGGTGAGGAGAAGGGTAAGGAGGGCAAGTGAAGCAGTGGACTCTCGGCCCTTATTAAAGAAGAGGCCGAGTCAACGGAGTTGAGGCTCCGGAAGATGATTCGGAGTATCGAGACGGAGGAAGGCCGAGAACGTTGGTGTAAGCGGTGCTCCGCCTGTCCATTGATCCGCACTAGAGATGATTAGCCTAGGAGAGTTGAAGTTGGCTGGGACAACGAGAGCATACCTGCACCCAACAGGTGAGAGGCCTCAAACCCAAACCTAAATATATCCCTGTGAAAACTCTTCCAGTTCCAAAGCATGAGATTGCAAAAGAAAATCACAGGGAAGCAAACCAGATCCCCTGTTTTGGTCGGATTTTGGCTCCGGGACGGAGTGGATACGGACACCTCCGGGATCGGCGGCAGGCCGAATTCATGTTGGATTTCCACTTTAACCGCCTGTTTAGGAGTGCAACTCAGGAATAAAGATAAGAAATGAGGTTAAAGTCCCTGCTGAAGGAAGCACAAGTGGTGAAAAATGCAGGGTTTTGGGCCAAAGACCAGGGGCTCGGGCCTGTCCTCTCAGGGTGTGCCGTCCACTGGAAAAAGCACTGATACAGTCCATGACTTGAAGTCGTGCCCTGCCAAGGCGGTTCTTGGTGGCACAGATGGACTCGAACATCATGAGGCTCTCCGGCATCCATGGTTCCGAGATTTCGCAGATCCAGGGTCATGGATTAAAACGAATGCGGCTCCTCTAAAGCCCCCTTGTCTGCCGGGGGCTGACAACCTCCCAATCACTTGACATGAGGTGGTCAGATCACCAGGTACGAATACCACGACTCAGCGATAGACTCGGTTCGCCAAGCCGCGTGTTGCTGCTCCACTGCCGTTTACGCCTGTCGCTTGACCCCTTGGGCGCCGCCGTTGGGCACGGCAGACGAGGGCTGATCAACAGATGTTGAGATCTGAGGTTCTCGAAGGGCTGTGGTCAGCGGCTGTGGCGTCGTATGTCATCATGCAGGGTAGGGTGACTTCTCGGAGAGTCGGAGATCGGGTTCTTCATGGACTTGAGTTTGATAGCCAGTCTCGAATGCTTTGCTTTAACAGCACTTGAAAGACTGTCTCTGGCTTAAATGATGTGGTTGTTGGGAGTTGTTGGGGGCAGTGAGATGTATGTATGATCTGAACTTGGCAGGGGTACCAAGCGAAATGGGAGAAGCAATTTGTGAAGATTTTGTGACCATCCATGTCAGCACTGAACAGGCAAGTTGCCTAACCTGCGCTGCTTGCTTTGCTTGCTTTGCTTGCTTTGCTTGCTTTGCTTGCTTTGCTTGCTTTGCTTGCTTTGCTTGCTTTGCTGCTCCTTCCGTTGAATGAATGTGGTCCGCTTCTACACCATGAAGGAGGAGCGAGTTGCCTTCGGTATCGTGCGCCTTATGAAGACGCTGTAAAGAGACTTGATCATGTCTTGCGCTTCACAAATCCCCTTCACAGGCCGCTGTTGGTCTTGATAAGTTATCGTTAGTTAGCCTTTCTCTCATCGCCAGTCCTCCCAGTTGCCATCAATAGATCGACATCCAATCCTTACCATGTCCTCAGAAACAAGCTCCTCCCCTCAGTCTATCGAGATACATGTAACGCCGCCTCACGAATCCTCGACCCCCGTTGATGCTGATGCGCGGTCTGATATCCTTCGCGGGCCAGATGAGATGCGTGGGAAGAGGGATGGCGACGCCTCGAGCCTATTGCAGCAGAACTTGATGTACGAATCTGAAATGGATGCTCTGCTACGGGCGCCAGCATTCAAGCATCAAGGAATGAGTTCTTGCCCAGAACTCAGTCGTAGGGCTTTGGGCTCATCAGTAAGGGTTTCTTTGGCTTTGCAGAGAAAACATATCTTTTATTGATCACTTAATTGCAGAAATCAACCCCTCCTTCATCAGGGTCGTCGCCTACCAGCCCCCGCCGCCGTCGAAGCCCGCTCTCTCACTCTCACCCAGTAACGCCAAAGACCTTCCGCAGCCGGCTGGGAGGCCGTTTTAGACGGGTGCGTCCGTGGAGGTCACCGGTGGGATCAAGCCGGTCCATTTCCCCAAATCCACCGCCGGAGCCGATAGATGAATTCAAGCCACCGACCGGCAAGGAACGGAGACGAAGAGCGCGAGACTCGGAGGAGGACCGGGGCTCAAGGTCCTCGGACGAGCCGGTGCCGATGATCTCGGCTCCGGCAGAACTGGAGGGGGCTCGCCAGTTGGCCGTGGCGGGGGTTATCTTGGCGACATCGGACCTAGACCGTTTGAGCGTCATGGCAAGACGGTGTGAAGAGAAGAGAGATTCTCAAACAGAGCAGACACAGAGCGTCTAGGCAATGGGATTTTCGACATGGTTTCCTATCCGAGGCAGCTGGTCTGCGACTTGGGTTGGTGATTGGATGTGCGGCGGCAGTTGTCAACGTTAGTATTGATAGGTTGGTAGATCCCATCGGCATACCTTTGAATACACCGAGAATAATTATCGGGAACAAGATGACGCCGCCGATTTTCAAGGAACGAAGCCATGCAAATCTGGGCAATACGCTTCAATTTACAGTCACGCGGGCTACATATTCGGAATTGGTGGCCGAACTTACCATGTAATGGCTTGCCTCGGTTCCGGGGCAAATCTGGGGTTTGGAGATTGACGGCTCCGGGTTACGTCGGATGACTTCATTGGGGGACTTTGATTGCCGACGCCCTTTCCTCTGTTACAACCTCGCAGCTGTTTTTAACTTGTTGATCTCCCCCGACCTTTTGCGACTTGCTTCAACATCATCCCTGCACTGTTCTCAGTTGAAGCTTCACACAATGTTCCGCCCTATCCTCAGACAATGCGCCCGAAGTGCCGCTCCTCTACGGCCCCTCGCTGTCCGGAGCTTCGCCTCTGCGACAGGGCCGACCTTCAATTGGGAGGATCCCTTGAACTCCAACAACCTCTTGACTGAGGAGGAGCGAGCCATTGGCGAGACTGCGGAGCGATACTGCCAAGAGCATTTGCTCCCCCGAGTGCTACGCAAGTTGCTTTCCATCCTAGCTTCTTCAATCTGTCTAACGTACGTCAACAGAGGCCTACCGCGATGAGAACTATGATGCCAAGATGCTCGAGGAGATGGGCGAGCTCGGCCTCTTGGGCGCTACGATCGATGGTTACGGCTGCGCAGGTGTCTCATCCGTTGCTGGCGGTTTGATCACACGAGCTGTTGAGCGAGTCGACAGTGGTTACCGATCCGGCATGTCGGTTCAGTCCTCGCTGGTCATGGGCGGCATCTACGAGCATGGCACCGCTGAGCAGAAGGAGAGGTTCCTCCCAGACATGGCCAAGGGAAAGCTCCTCGGCGCCTTTGGCCTCACAGAGCCCAACCACGGCAGCGACCCCGGTAGCATGGAGACAGTAGCGAGGCCGCATCCCACCAAGAAGGGCTACTACCTGCTGAGCGGCGCCAAGACATGGATCACCAACAGTCCAATTGCCGATGTTTTGATGATTTGGGCCAAGCTGCAAGAGACGGGCAAGATCCGGGGTTTCTTGGTTGAGCGCAAGGACTGCCCGGCTGGTACCCTCGAGACGCCTGCTATCAAGGACAAGAACGGTCTCCGAGCCTCCATCACGGGCATGATCCAGCTCGACGACTGCCCTGTACCAGAGGAGAACATGTTCCCCGCCGTCGAAGGCCTCAGGGGACCCTTCAGCTGCCTCAACAATGCCCGATACGGTATTGCACTGGGCGTCATGGGCGCCCTGGAGGACTGCATCGCCCGAGCCCGAACCTACTCTCTTGAGCGCAAGCAGTTCAAGGGTAACCCTCTCGCCAAGTACCAGCTCATCCAGAAGAAGCTTGCAGATGCTTCAACCGACGCGGCATACGGCACACTGGCAGCCATCCAGGTCGGCCGACTAAAGGACGAGGGCAAGGCAACGCCCGAGATGATTAGCATGGTGAAGCGGCAAAACTGCGACACTGCGCTCAAGAACGCTCGTATCCTCCAGGAGATTTTCGGAGGCAACGCTGTGAGCGATGAGTACATGATCGGTCGACATGTGGCGAATCTCTTTGTGACGCAGACATATGAGGGCCAGAGTGACATTCACAGTAAGTTTCTTTTTGTTCCTGCGTTTTATGACGTGTAGCAACTGACAATGGCCTAGGTCTCATCTTGGGACGAGCCATCACTGGTGTCCAGGCGTTTGTGTAAAAAGCAAAGGGTTAGTGGTTTGATTGGTAAGGAGGTGATTGATAAAAAGAGTCATGGCGAGCGATTGCGCGCATACCTGGATTATAGATGATTTGAAATCAAACATGACGGCATATACACAGCCCCCTCAAGTGAATGCAGAACTCTATAGCAAAGTAAAACGAATAAACAGAATCACATAGATTTGCCGATGCTAGGTAATCTGTTATTAACTGGATAGCCCCTTATCGTGGCTGAGGATGCCCCAGTGACGTCGCTGAGACAAGGCCCTTTAAGGTTGCCAATGCTGCCAATGCATTCATCGATTGACACGAATGGCCCGGCGAGGCCGCCTGCTTGCTTGACTGCAGCCGGTCTTCCCGGGCCATGATGCTTTGGTTTGGCATTTCTACGTACCTATCAGTAAACAAACGCATCGGCGTTCATGAATCGTGTTGCTGCAGGTCAATACAAAGGGCGGAATGATCTGGAAACCGACCCCCAAAGGCCAAGGAGACGAGCAGATTCTAGACCGAGAATCCGCCCTGGCCACCGCCATCCATTCCCCATGTTTGTGCTACTCACCGCCGCCCACACACTGGCCACGGGCAAGGTTTCAGAGGCTGGTCGTATTGTCAAGGAAAATAAGCATCTGATGGCGCGGAGCCCATCGAAGTCAAGCGAAGGACATGGGCAGAATGGATACTGAACTGCACCTTGATCAAGAAATTGACGCGTCCCCTTAGCAATGCCCAACACAGGTTTGAGTGCATGTCTGTTAGTGCGTGGATACCGCTGATTCGCTTGTGGCGGTGTCTGTGGCCCAGTGCAGCGAGCGATGGAGCTGTGGCCCAGTGCGTACAGTGTCTGCTAGGGGGGCAACGCAGCGAGTGGCCCCAGTGCAGGCGCAGTGCCCAGTCAGCCATGGGGCGCCCATGGAAGGGGCCCGGGCCTAAAAAAACCCGACTTTTCGGGCTGCCAGACGGACCTGAATGGATGGATTTGCCAGCGCAGCGCAGCGAGAGGGCGGGCTCGCACTGGACTTCAGCCACTCACAAACAGTGAAGGCGCTGAGGTACCTCTTAGGTAGGTGCCTTAGGTCAGTCAGGTTCCGCTTTCCCTCACCTCTTTGTTGACCTGACCCTCCTTCCCGCTTCTCTTCCTTCTAGGCCCGACCTCTTTTACTCCATCCGAACGAACCATCTCCTCCAAATCCCGCCTCTTCTCCCTTTTCAGCCTCGACTGAATTTCTTCCTCTCGCCTGCCTGCATAACACAGCCATCAACACCAACACCACCGACGCCTTTCTACACATCACCGTGGTCTCCTACATCTCGGACCGAAACCTGACGTGCGTTCTTTCGAAGCCTTTCCCTCCCCTCCTCGACCGCTCGTCGTTGTCGTGCAACTCGACTAACTCTCTTCTCCAACACAGAGCGATCGCGAACACCTCGCACCACACCTCTTAGATACCCCCTCCTCAAATCACAAAATGGCTCTCAAGCGCATCAACAAGGAGCTCACTGATCTCGGCCGGTAAGTCGCACCACGAACGATGCATCTTCACCCCAAGCCCGAGGGGTCAAGTTGGACGCCCAAGACGTCAGGTGGGGCGCTGGCAAGCGGGGTCCTTTGAGGACCGGCGATGCCAGCACCCGTGACGGCTTCAAGTGTTCTGGAGGCCACCGCTTCTTTTTCTGGAATAACGATGCTGACTTTATCTTTGCAGAGACCCTCCCTCTTCCTGCTCTGCCGGCCCCGTTGGCGAGGATCTGGTAGGCATCACCATCCCCGCTCTGACGGCCGCACGTGGCTGGCACACATGTCATGACTGTGTTGAAACGCATGCTTCTGTGTAGAGAGCTATCATGACTATTGAACACGCAACTAACAGATGCGAATAGTTCCACTGGCAAGCTACGATTATGGGTCCTGTGAGTATTTTCCCCAGATTCCGGACGCAGATGAGATGCTGGCAGGATGCGCCGGTATCGTGGCGAAGCGCTCAGCCGCTTCTTTGCCCAGAACCGCGCCTTGCTGCATCCATTCCTCAGATTCGCAAGAGCCTGGCTGACCATGATGAACAGAGCGAGTCCCCATACTCCGGCGGTGTCTTCTTCCTTGCGATCCACTTCCCTACCGACTACCCCTTCAAGCCTCCCAAGGTCAACTTCACCACTAGAATCTACCACCCCAACATCAACTCCAACGGCAGCATCTGCCTGGACATTCTGCGCGATCAGTGGAGCCCTGCGTTGACCATCAGCAAAGGTATGCATAATTGAGAACCTCTATGGCTAGTTGTCATGATCTAACTTGGGTAGTCCTTCTGTCCATTTGCTCGATGCTGACGGACCCTAACCCTGACGACCCTTTGGTGCCCGAGATTGCCCACGTCTACAAGACTGACCGGCCCCGATACGAGGCCACAGCCCGCGAGTGGACTCGGAAGTATGCGATTTAACGCGAGCAAGGAGAGCCGGGGCGGTTAGACCTGGGTGGATTGCCCTCCCTGTCATGAAGGCAATGTGCAACGATCGAATGGAAGCTTCGCATGCGGTTGCGACATGTCCTTGGTCCGTGGTATCTTGGCGGGCGCTGTGCCCTGAATCGGTGCCTAGGCCACGAGTGGCGAGGCAGAGAGCGACGATGAGGAGTGAATTAGTGACGATTGAGGGGAGGAAAGATAAACCAGACAAACAGATCAGCTAGTAAGGGATATCATGCGGCTGGATTTTGGGTTTGCATTGACGACGTGTTTTTGACATCCAGAAATAGGCAGCGTGTACACTTTGTCTCTAGATGTGGATTTCTGTGATGTTGTGTTTGATGTTTGCAACAATTTCTCGACTCTCAATATGCGTGTATCTGGAGACACGCCAGTGAGAGTGAGACTTGATGACGATGGACATGATCGTGATTATAGAAGTGCAGTGCCAACTTGACCAAGGCAAACGACTGGCCAGGAGTGTTGATTTAAAGCGCTGGGGCAGGATTATTCAGGCAGATCTACGTCATGACATGAGATGTGGTCCAAGTATTGGATGCCTGGCTACGATAGGCGCTGACAGGGACGAGGTTGGTGACGGGAAGGACAGCAAGATGCGCGCTAATGCTGGAAACGTCCCAACTGGCTATCTGTCTGGCAACGTGTGAGATTGTGGGGATGGGGTCGACGTGGGATGATTCAGCGCAGAAGATGCATGTCGTGCTTGGTATGATGGATTACAAACTACAGTAGAGTCGCATGTCAAGAGATGTCGAGCGAGCGTGCGTGTACGACGGCTGCGTTGCGATTTGCCCAGCAAACAAGGAGTGGTTTCGAGTGATGGGCGGTACTTGACACAAATGCCGATAGATGGCAGGAGGGAAGGCAAGGGATTCTGAGATGATGCATGTATCGGATGAGGTTGTTTGAAACGGAGAGAAGACAGAGGTGTGACGGGTGGTTGATCCTTATAGTAATTGATGTTGTAAGCGGAAGATCGGGGTTGTATATTAGGTAGTATGGATGACAGATGGCAGGCACGTGGGCGGGAATGGAAACCAAAAGCCAACATGTTGAAACCATCCAAGGCCGTATATCCGTGATATACCATATAGATCTTGTCTGGTTGGGAATGGTGACATGAAGCTATTCGGTGTGCCATGCATGCAACAAACCAGGGGAGTGTTGCCCACGAGTCGTGAAGCGGGCCCCGCCTTCGGTACGACGTTCCCGGACAGGCCAAGTCCTGTCGAACCTGTAACAACGGGGTTTCAGACTAGGCGCGAATCATGGCCAATCGTTGGCCTGCGGTTTAGAAATGGACACCGCGGCTGCATCTTTTGATCGGACGATTTTAATCGCTGGGGAGTTGAATGAGAGGAGAAGGTTGAATAGAGAGGGGAAGAGTATTGGTTGTAGATGGCTGTGAGTTCTCTTGTACGGCATCTTCTTTGCTGGTGATTGAGGAAGCGTCGCATTGGATTGGCCATGCCCGACACCGACAACTCCTGAGATGGGGTGTTTGAGCCGTGTCTCGCCCGTCTCGAGACGGAGGCTTGTAGTTCCTTTTTCCTTTGCCTCCTGCTCTCGCTAGAAGGCTCTAGGCGCATGCCAAGCGCGAACCCCGGACACTCGCCGTCTGTGCCTGGTATCATCTCCGTTGTCACGACTCCGTTTTTTTTTTCCACCACCCACCAGGAGGAGAGAAGCGACAGGAACAAGAGGAAATCAGGTCATGTTTCTCTTTCCGCACCCCCTGGAGGAGGTAGGCAGTTTTGACACTTGACGCCGATGACAAAGAAGTTGTCGTTGCTACCTTTAGGCTGGAAAACCCTGGACTGGATCGTCTTTTCTTTCCACCCTACTCCCTCTTTCCCTTCCCCCCCTCCCTCTTTCGTCGTCTTTTTGAGGCTCTCGTCGCTTCTTTTGGCCCTCCGGTGACAAATTTACATGACTGGTTTAATCTTCACGCTCTAGACAGCACTCTCTTTTTATCTTTCTTGTGTATAGTCTTGCCGATCCCTTCGCTTCTCGAATAATTCTCCGTTCAGCTGGTTCTGAATCTCGACGACAAAAACCATCACTATCGCTCGCCGATCTGGCAACAACAATTTGAGACGCACACAACTATTGCGCTGACAATTCATCCAAACTGAGAGGAGGATAAACGGAACCTATCTGGTTTCTTCGTCGTTGGAAAAGAAACATCTGGGGCCAGTCGCCCTCGCATCTGCGAATTCACACTTGTCAAGATGAGCTACCAACTCGATACGTGGAGCGAGAAGCCCTCGGAGCGCTCACGATGGTCTCCCCTTACGCGGATGCTTCTGTCGGGTGAGATGACGCAGGAGAAGCAGCAGGAGCTGTCGTCGAGGGAAAAGTTTGATCGCTGGATGATCAACGAGGGTTACCGAAGAGTGTAAGTCAAAGTCAATGGTTCAACACTTTTGGACGATGAAACTAATAAAGCAGGTTCGTCTTCGTCTTCATGTTCGCTCACGCCCTCATCTTCTCCTTCGCCTGCGTCCACTACTCGATGAAGGAGAGTCTCCAGTCGTCCCGCGACAACTTTGGCTTCACCTTTGTCATTGCCCGTTCGGCGGCCCTGGTGCTGCACGTCGACGTGGCCATCATCCTGTTCCCCGTGTGCCGCACCCTCATCTCGCTGCTGCGCCAGACGCCCCTCAACGGCATCATCCAGTTCGACAAGAACATCAGCTTCCACATCGTCACCGCCTGGTCCATCGTCTTCTGGTCCTGGGTCCACACCATCGCCCACTGGAACAACTTTGCGCAGGTCGCTATCAAGAACAAGCTGGGTATCTACGGATGGCTGGTCGCCAACTTTGTCTCGGGACCTGGATGGACTGGATATGTCATGCTGATTGCCCTCATGGGCATGGTCATCACGTCGGTGGAGAAGCCCAGGAGAGCAAACTATGAGCGCTTCTGGTACACTCACCACATGTTCATCGTCTTCTTCTTCTTCTGGTCTATCCACGGCGCCTTCTGCATGATCCAGCCCGATGTTGCACCTTTCTGCACCAGCGTTGGTGCCTCGGCCGTTGGTGTCTTCTGGCAGTACTGGATGTACAGCGGCTTCATCTACCTGGCCGAGAGAATCGCCCGTGAGGTGCGTGGCCGTCACAGAACTTATATCACCAAGGTCATCCAACATCCTAGCAACGTCTGCGAGATCCAGATGAAGAAGGAGCACACAAAGACGCGAGCCGGCCAGTACATCTTCTTCTGCTGTCCTGCTGTGTCACTGTGGCAGTACCACCCCTTCACCCTGACCAGCGCCCCCGAGGAGGACTACATCTCGATTCACATGCGCTGCGTTGGTGACTTTACCAAGGCCGTCTCTTCAACCCTGGGTTGCGAGTGGGATAAGAAGGCGGCTGACGCGAGCAAGGTTGTTGGTGTCAACGGCAACAACGGCGAGGTTGACCCGGCTCTTCGTCGAGTCCTCCCCCGCGTCTACGTCGATGGTCCCTTTGGCTCTGCCTCGGAAGACGTCTTCAAGTATGAGGTTGCGGTTCTCGTCGGTGCTGGTATCGGCGTGACGCCCTTTGCCTCGATCCTCAAGTCCATCTGGTACCGGATGAACTACCCCCAGAAGAAGACGCGACTGTCCAAGGTCTACTTCTTCTGGATCTGCCGTGACTTTGGGTCCTTTGAGTGGTTCCGCTCCCTGCTGCTGGCCGTCGAGGCGCAGGATCTGGACCACCGGATCGAGATCCACACGTACCTGACGGCCAAGATCAAGGCCGACGACGCCACAAACATCATGATCAACGACGCCAACGCCGACAAGGACACCATCACGGGCCTGCGCAGCCCGACCAACTTTGGCCGACCCAACTGGGACATGATCTTCCGGGGCATCAGGAAGCTGCACAGCCCTGCCGAGGCAGGAGTCTTTTTCTGCGGACCCAAGGGACTGGGCAGCGCTCTGCACGTGTATTGCAACAAGTACACCGAGCCTGGGTGAGTTTATTCAGTATTAGATGGTGATGTTTTTAGCTGACCAAGATTACAGATTCTCTTTTGTCTGGGGCAAGGAGAACTTCTAAGCCCACCAATGTCTTACTGTGTAAGAGGACGGATTGGAAGAGTTTGTATCATCAGAAGCCATCTTGGTTGGGGGGGGTTTTTAGATTAAAGAGCTTGGAGTTAACATTTTAATACGGATACCGTACAAGCCAACATTTCTTCGTCACAGGCAAATTCTTCGCTGCTTTCAATTTTTTTTCTACAATAAAGTTGCTATAACCAGCCCACATTACCACCATGGGATGCCTCCCCGGTGCGCCGGGAACTAAGCGAGAGTAGTCGTCCAGAGCCAAGTTCATGCATCTGTCTATACTCACCGTGATATAATCCGAACCTGAGGCGCAGGCGAGGGACTGGGGCCAGCGGTTCTCGATCTTGCTAGTTGAGCCATCTCGATTGGCCTGAGGCGTTCTGAAACGTTTCATGGGCCAATCATCTACGGGGAGGCCAATGATGACGACGTCTGGTGGAGGAGGGAGTCTTGTCAGAGACGGCTGCGGCATGTCCCTGTTGATCACCCGGGTGCGTCGGACGCGGCATGTCCGTGGTGATAGTTTGAGCCCACGGCGGTCAGCCGGGGAGAATCAAGAGACGACGGGGTCTGGTCTGGGGAAAGTCAATTGATCAGAGATGTGGCATGTTGTGTAGAGATTACGGCGACCGGCATGTACAGGTCACGAGTTGCGCCGAGTCGACGGTGAAGGTGGCTTGGAAGGTGGGAAGACAGACACATCTAGTCAATCGGACCTCGGATGCAACCATCCAACGAGGCTTATCCCAACTAGCGAAAAACAGGGTCCATGAGCGAGTAGCGAGCCTGGAGAAGAGGAACGACAGACGCATGGGCTTTTCTGGACCTCGAGTGATGCCATTTCGACCTGGCCCAACGGAAATCGAAACGGATCCCGGACCGTGCTCCTATTTGGGGCATCGGGGCTAGACCACATATGGACCAAGTCGCCCCTGGCCGACCAGCGTGACCCGTCAAATACGAACAGGGAGGGAGATTGATGTCATTCGTTGGGTGCGGAGGCCTATTGGAAGATGCATGTCTGTCTGTCAAGAAAAAGAAAAGAGTTGAATGGTGTGGGAAGAGGATCAAGATGTAACCACCCCGTTGGAAAAGACGGTACGAAAGCCTCGGCGGCGGTTTAATCTCGACACTCGGCGACGCCACAGTTGAAGGGGTTACTCAAATGGTCTCTAGCTCAACTCATGGCCTCCAACAGCCGAAATCACCGACATGAATCATTTCTGGGCATTCAAGTCACGTTTTTTCTTCTCTCTCTGATGAGCGAAAATGATCAACATGCAATAGCGAAAAAAAGAAGGGCGTTGCGTCAGGTCCCCAAGACATGCAGCTCATGTCCACTTGGTGTAATTTAGTCCCGGCCAGTGAAAATCGATCTAGACCGAAAAGGGGGCCCATGCACCCAAAAAAGAAGGGGTCAGACCTGTTGCAGAAGGATGTGCGCAGGTCCGGGCAGCCAGAGCGCGTCGCGCTGTGACACATTGCAAAAAATGATGGAGGTGATGGGAGCGACGTGCATGCTGCATGTCGTTAACCGCTATCTATTTTCGTATGAAAAAAAAAATCAAAAAAATCGTGATTCTGGTTTCGAGATGTTGACGTTTCAATTGATTCATCGTCTTTTATTCGTAACAGTATTCCACGTCAGTTCTTTTCTCCTTCTACGGTAAACGTTGAATAGAATAATTCCTCCCTCTGTCAATAAATCCAAATCTGTGGGGGTACTTTGCCACAAAGTATTCGGTACCTTTTAGCGTCCCGTCCGTTCCTTGCCCGCAACTGCAGGTGCACTTTTTTAGGCTCACCCACTCAAAGCCGCCCATCCCGACCGGGCATTCCTTTCGCACGTCCCCCCCGACTCACTCAACCCATCCTCTCCCCCCTCGGGTGTCACGCCTCTTTCTCAATCCTTCGTCTACGCACCAAACAACCACCACGGGCAGTCAAGTTCTGCTTGTATCTCCTACTGTTCCTTCCACTCGTTAACTGAACCTATTTTGCTACTTACTCTTCTTTTCCTTGCGTTGTTTCTTCCCTTTTAGCTCCTTCCCACTGACTCGTCGTTGCTTGCTCATACCTCCTGCTTGACGACGACGCGCGTGCCATTCTCCCTTTTTATCCACCTCACACACAAGCCGGAGCAGCCAACTGCCCGCCACGTACCCCCTCTCAATAACATCTTCAATCCGAGACGGGCCCTGTTTTTCTATTTCCTCTGGCTTTTCCTGTGTCTTTCATCGACTTGGCCCTTGTGGGTATCTCCGACACCCCCTTTGACATTTATTGTCGCCATTCAATCATCGCCTTGCTCGACTGGCCTTGATTGAACCACCCGTCACACTTGCTACCGACAACTCCAGCAAGCCTTGCCGAGATGCAGATTCGACGATTTTTATTCCTGGGCCTGCTCCTCGGAGCTGAAGCCTCCAAGCTCGTTGTCCGTCAGAACTCGGGCTCCAACAGCCCCGCGACCTCTGCCGATGAAGCCGAGTCGACCCAGGCTGAACCTACGTCGGCTGCAGAGCCTTCGACCACTGCAGCAGAACCTACCAGTGAACCTGACACTTCCAACGAACCGACCAACCAGCCGACGGAACCCACCGATGATAGCACAACTGGGTCGTCCCCTTCCACGACTGACTCTGGAGATACTACAATTACCCGAACTGTCACCGTCACCGATGCCGATGTCAAGACGGTGAGCCGGGAGACAACTGTGATGCGAACCATCACTTCTACCGTTGTCGTTACTTCTACCGCGTTCGCAACCACCACTGTTACTAGCAGCGATGCTGAGACCGCGACTACTACCGTATATACCACCACTACCGAGTGGGCCAACGAGAGACGTGCCATCAACCTCGCTGCCCGAACTGTCGGCAGCTACGACGAAATCATCATCGAGGAGCCTGCGCCCATCATTACTTCGGTCCCCGAATCCTTCGACAACGAGTACTATGGCCTCCGCGCTTTCCGACGAGGCCTCCATAAGCGTGCCACCATCACCCGCCTCGTTACCGTTACTGTGGGCGAAGACAGCGATAGGACCGTTGTCAACACGGTCGCTCGAACCGTTATTTCTACCGTGAGCAGGGAGACAAAGATCACCAGGACCATCACCGAGACCGAGCAGGCCGGTGCCAGCACTACAGTTACCGCCACCAGCACCCTCACCGTCACCTCTACGAGAGTTACCACGGGTGTTATTCGCACAGCAACTGTTGCGCCCTCGGGAGATTATGGCTCCGCCGGAACTGGTGTTCCTGAGCCCGACAACAACAACAACAGCAGCGGCAGCGGTGGCGATGGTGGCCTATCCACTGGCGCCAAGGCTGGTATCGGTGCTGGTGCTGGTGTCGCCGGTCTTCTCATCATCAGTGCCCTGCTCTGGTTCTGTGTCAAGAAGCGCCGCAACGACAAGAACAAGGCCGAGTACGATGATGTCTTTGGCTCGTCCGAGGTCCCCGTCGGTGGCCCCGTCAACGGCTCCGGCACCGCCCCCAACATGTCCCAGGTTTCTCCCGTCACCGCTGCCTCGACTCTGGCTCCCAGCCGCAACCCTACCAAGGGTTCCACCCCCGAAGGCTACCGTGGCACCGCTCTTGGTGATGGCCGTGCCGGTTTCGCCAAGCCACAACCCTACGGACGTGCTTACCTGCCCGCGAGCCCCGAGACCAACTACTCGCAGACCACTGCTGGTGACAACATGGGAGGCGTGAGCCCCGAAACCAACTACTCTCGTGTCGCTGGAGGCGAGCAGGGTTCTCCCAACTTTGCTGTCGCTGAGATGCATAGCCCTGCCAACACAGCCGAGCTCGCCAGTGACAGCGCCGCCGCTCGATGGCATCAGAACGACGCTGCCGAGATTGATGGTAACCAGGTAACAAGTCCTCACGGATCATCGCCTCCAGCGAATGTGTATGAGATGCCAGCGCAACCTTACCGGTAAATGAGGAGTGTAGTCATGTGCCGAGTACAACGGCCATGGCAAAAGGAAGGAAAAAGGAGGAAAGCGAGATTCTTGATTTGACCTTTTCGAAGATCTGATTGGGACAGGGAATAATAATGTCAGATACTTGTACATACGTTGAAACACCCATTTTTTCCTTGCGTCTATCATGCATGAACCTGTACACAGCGGATGAAGAGGAGGGATTTCCGCATCTCATACCCTTGATATTCTTTTGTCGGTATTCATTTTCGTGGGTAGGGACCGTGATGGTGATGCGGCTCGTACGGGTGTTGTTCAGAGGTGTGATTGGAGTGAAATGATACATACGGGGGGACAAGGTTTCCAAGGTTAGTTAGGGATCCTGTCACGTTAATTGAGTAACAGCGATGATCAATGTAGCCCATTTTCGGCCATGTTTCTGCGTGTCTGAGTTTTGAGTGGTTGGGAGTTGGTGATGATGGATCATGGATGGTTTGAGAATCAGGGCTCGCGTGCTGTGACTGGCTGTGGATGGGACGAGTGACGATGTGGTACGGATAGATGATGCCGAGTCATTTTAATCTTTTGTTCATCTCATGTAGTGACTCGTACTCGGTATGGCTATAGACTATGCCATTCGGGTTTTGCGAAAAGCAATATGGCTAGTAACTGGCATAGGTGGTGATGGCAAGATACTATCTCGCTCTCTACACAGTGGGTGATGGAGAAGTCGGCCGCCTAGAGGCCGTTATCGGTGGCGCGATGCCGTGCATGGAAGGATGCATGCAATGGATAAATGCGCAACTGCCAAGCAAGGGAGGGTTCATGAGAATCGCCCAGAGAGAACTGCAGTAGATCTCTTCTCTTGCTTGGATTCTCACATGTACACATGAATTTCATCTAATACCCACGTCATCTCTGATTCAATTACCACAAACAAACCCCCTTGGAAAGAGTCACTCATCCTCTTCCCAAAGGTAGCGTTCCATCTGCCCGTAATAGTCTCGGCCAGACCAAAACCCACCCAATCTCAATTACCTCGTCCTCTTTCTCCCCCACGATGAGAAGAGCACGGCCTATGAGCAAGGACTTGATGGTCTGACCAAGAGCGGAGCTTTGTCATAAAACGATACCTATCTGAATTTTTTTTTTATCTCTCGCCTGCGCCAAGACTAGCTAGTTTTTGGGTGTTACCTCTTGTCCCATGTGGCGCGGCCTTTTTCTTCACGCCAACCCCATTCTTGACTTGACAGCTGCATCGTTCGGTTTCTTCCAGAAGGAAACCTCCGTTGGAAGAGGAGAAGAGCAATCTTATCCCATCGTGAGTTTTTTTCTTTCTTTTTTCTTGCTTTTTTCTTACTCTCTTGTGGTGAAGAGTGCGAATAACTCATCCTTGTGTAGATCTCGGCGAATCACCACTTTGACCATGGCCAACAAGTCCGAGTTTGCGCCTGGTGAGGAAACCACCACGCCGCAGACCTTGGGCGATGAGGCTCAAGTTCAGACTCACACGGCTGAGGATGAAAAGAGGCTCGTGATGAAGCTGGACTTTTACATCATTCCCCTCGTCATGGTCCTTTACCTCTTTAGTTTCCTGGACAGGTTTGTCTTGTCTCAGTCTTGTCCACCTTTTTGGTGACTAATTCGACTTGCAGAGTCAACATTGGCAACGCTCGGTTGTACGGTCTCGAGGATGACTTGAACCTCTCTTCGGAGCAGTTTCAGGTCGCCGTGTCCATCCTGTTTGTCACGTATCTGCTCTTCGAGGTTCCTTCCAACCTTGTCTTGAAGCTCTTTACTCCTCGGCGCTGGATTGCCTTCATTGCTGCCGCCTGGGGTCTCATCGCCACCCTTATGGGTCTGGTCAACTCATATGGCGCTCTGATCGCTTGCCGTCTATTGCTCGGAGCTGTCGAGGCCGGCCTGTTTCCTGGATTGACTGTTTACCTCACCTTCTTTTACACCAAGCAAGAACTCGCCCTGCGCGTGGGGTACCTCTTCGTCAGTGCCGCCGTCGCGGGTGCCCTCGGAGGTCTGCTGGCATATGGCATCGGCCACATGGACGGTCTGCACGGCATGAGCGGATGGCGCTGGATCATGATCATCGAGGGCATCCCGAGTTTCCTGATCGGCATCGTGACGTACTTTGCGCTGCCCAACGATGCCGAGACGGCCTACTTCCTCGACGACAAGGAGAGGAAGCTGATGCGAGTGAGGCACGCACGCGAGTACGGGAACACAGAGTCCAGCCGCGAGTTTAGCAAGGCGGACATGCTCTGCGCTTTCAAGGACTGGAAGGTGTGGGCGTTTTGTGTTGCGCAGTTTGGTGTTGACACCATGCTGTATGGTAAGTGTCGAACATTTGGCTTGTACCTCCAATTCGATTCTAACGGGCCATTACAGGCTTCTCAACTTTCCTCCCCACCATTATCAAGGATCTCGGCGACTGGACGGTTGCAGAGACCCAGCTCCTGACGGTCCCGTGCTACTTCCTCGGCGCGGCAGCATACATGACGACGGCCTATCTCTCGGATCGTATGCAGCGTCGCGGGCTGTTCTGCGTCATCTTTGGCCTCATCAGCGTCGTTGGATACGTAGTTTTATTAGCGGACGTGGCCTCGGGTGTTCACTACTTTGGATGCTTCCTCGTTGCGGGTGGACTGTATGTTGTTGTTGGTCTGCCGCTGGCCTGGGTAAGTTTGACATGAGATGTGTGATATAGACGTATGATTGACAGAGTTTTGTTGCAGTTACCGACAAACTCGCCACGATATGGAAAGCGCACGACTGGTACGGGTATGCAGTTGACCTGGGGCAATGCGGCGGGCATCATGTCTGCTTTTATCTAGTGAGTACGCCCCTTGAGAGGAGAGCCTCTTGCTGACAAGACCGGAAAGCCCTGCCAAGGACAAGCCCCGTTACACTCGCGGTCACGCTGTGACGCTCAGCATGGTGGCTCTCGGAACCATCATCTACGGATTCCTCTGGTGGTGGTACAAGCGGGCGAATGAGCAGCGGCAGGCTGGGGTAATGAAGGAGAAGTATCGAAACATGCGTGAGGATGAGCTGGCAGAGCTTGGAGATGAGAGTCCGCGCTACACGTATACCATTTGAGAGGTGGATGTTTGGGTGTATGAGAGACATGAAGTCAAGACGGTAATGGATGGTGAGATGAACAGGGGTAAAAGGTGGAATAGCTGGAGCCTTGGAACAGATGGATAGATAAAGACAAAGACATGGATGACGTCTCCCCTCGGAATCCGGCAAGCAGCATCATGGGCTGGAGCGACGTTTATGTGCTGACTCGATGATCGTCTCGGCAGAAAGAAGCCGTAGAGGCAGAGCCTCACAAGAAGATGTGCGAGACCCGCACGTGCCTTTCTGACCAATTCCAATATTTGTGGCTTGGAAACCAGAGCCCAGTTTGGTTGACAAAAAGCTGCTCAATGTCGTGTCCATGATGCAGCTCAACCGTGGCCCTGTTGAAAATGGCAAGATGTGCAGACGGGCTGGGCTAAGCGGCACGCGGATTGGGCATAAGGGGGATGCGTACGTCAGCTGGTGTTGTATGGGAAGAGGGGGGGCTTGTGCATATACGAAGTTTTTGGGGTGCTTGGGGGTTGGCTAGATATGTACATGTGTGTGGTGGAATGTGATGATGAATGAAAAGAGGCGAATTGTTGTTTTTGTTATTTGTTTTGCTGTTTTTTTTATTGTCTGTAATTGAGCTGTTCAGCTTGGGTTATGGACGTGCCACTATTCAGCCCCCCTTAATAAACTTGTCGATCCATGGATGCCGTGTTTTTTTTGCTTCTTTCCATGCTCTCGGACAGTCGGCACTAGCAGTAAGACCTGGACGGCTCGCTCTTTCCGACAGCTGAGAATCATCACGAACACCTTGCCACTGAAAAGCCCCCTATTACTCTGCCTTGTCTCGACCTGAAGGGAACCAACCAATAACACACGTACCCCAGGAATAAACGCGGTGGGCCGGAGGCTTTCTCAGCACTGGTTCCAAAATTAACACACCCCGGCAGGGTCCTGCCTGCCTGCCTGTGGTGGAGAAGGTCTTGAAGCATTCAACCTCTTTTTTGTTCCCCTGGTTTCCTGCATTGCATTCCCATTTTTCCTACTTCCATCCTTTTTTTTCTTGCCTGGGTGCCTTCGTTTCACATTTGCCCAGCCTCGTCCTTCGCTTGACTGCTTATCTTTCTTCGTTACTCCTTCCCCTGGAAATCAACTCTTGCATTGTTCCACCTCTTCCAGCTTCGTCTCCCCTATTCCGCTTACTCTTCGAGTCAAAGCCGTCAACCATCACTTGATCGAGCCATATAACGAACGAACATCTCGCATCGTACAAGAATCCAATCACCGAATCCATACACGATTTAATCACCTCATCTCTACAACACCAACCGACACCATGCGTTTCGCCAAGCACCTTCTTCCTCTCGCCCTCGTCCTCACCGGCGTCATCGCCGCCGGCGACGAGACCACCACCGAGGTGGCCGGGGCCAAGGCTACCGCCTCGGACGAAAAGGCCACCCAGACCACGGCCGAGCCCGAAGAGACCAAGGGGTCCGACAAGACCGAGGAGGCCAAGGCCACGGCTACCGGAGACGACGAGGACAAGGACAGCACCGACAAGGGCAAGACGACCGAGACGGCGAAGAACAGCAAGGCCAGGGTCACCTCTGCCACCGAGGCGGAGCAGACGACCGTCTCGTGGAATCCTCCTCAACCCAAGACCATGGCTCCCGACATTAATGCTTCTTCTCGCTCCGTCCAGACCTCGGGCTACATGGCCCTGACCCTGGTGGGCATCGTGTCCATCGCCGCAGCTTTCCTATGAGAAGATCTGGAAGCTCTGCTGTTCTAGCTATTTCTTGTCGATATTCCACCAAGTCTGAAAGCATGTCATTATTGGCGTCCACTTCTGTTTGTTTGCTTTTTTTGTCATTTATGGCGCTACAACGGGTGGGAATTGGTATTGGCTTTTGGCGGGTTAATTCAAGTTAGTCGGGGGTGGACGCGTCGTCCGTGTGTATGTGGCGCTGAGACAATCATTTGTTTCGCGGAAAAGGCGGGAAATTGGATCAGAGAAGGCTCTACTAGACCAGGCACTTGAAAGATAGAAGAGTGTTGCCTCGAGAATAATAATTGCCCATACAGATGACCAGCTAACAATTGAAAATGGATAAGCATATTCGATCTCCAGACTTTTGGTGATCAGCCCATGTGGTTGAGTTGGCTTCGGGGCTAGTGGACGGGATGCGGATTCAACACGGCCCCACTTTCGGAGTCCGGAGGCCGAAGCCGGACAGGCATTGTCAGAGAATGAGCAGCACCTGACAAGACAAAAGATGACCATTCGATAAAGGTCTTTAAACTCATTCGCTGGGCATCCATCTAGAGCCAAGACCACGTTGTCCCGTAAGAGACGAGACAGCAGCTTCACAAAGGCCACATGGAAACTGTCCAATCACGCAACCTGATGGCGACGTCATACCGAGTCCACCCCTCTATCCGTCCAATCACCGGCGATTGCCCCGCCCCCTCATCGATGGGGAAGCTTGGTTTTAGGTGGTGTCGCCCGTCGCGGGCTCCCAGCGCGTGCTGCGGCTTCCCATCCTAGGGGTCTCTTTCAGTGAAGCTTGCAGCGCAGCACAGCGCAGGGCGATGGGCTCTGGTCCAGTGAGGAAGGGGCGATGTGTGCCTTGCATCCTGCCCTGGGCATCATTCCAGTTTCTAGCCCAGCTGATCTTTTTGCGACGACACACACACACACACGCATTTCCTTTCTTCTTCTTCATCCCCCTCATCATCTCTCTCCTAACAATTCCATCTATTCTCTCTTGTTCTGACAGGCAATCGCGACTCTACTGCCTTCCTGAGAGCGCCTTCTCTGTTTGCCCATCGGCACGTGCGCCCAAACTGCTTGAGCCGCTGCAGACGGCGGTTCACTCGTTTCCTGACGTCGCCTCACATTCACGCTCACCTTTGTTCGCTACTCCTCCATCGCCCATCATCTCGACCTCTTCTCTTGGTCAATCTACAGACACCATGGCGCAGACGCAACCCCCGACCTTTATCAACCTCCCGCCTCCGGGCTCTAGACCAGAGACGCCCTCTGAGATGCCGTGGGTCCCTCTCCTCGCTCCGACTAACCTAACCCCGTCGTGCAATGACGTCGCATTGCTTGAAACCTCGACATGGAACTAACCTCGCTCCTTGCTTCTCAGCGGTACCCCCACGAGCACCACCACTTCCCTGTCCGCCCTGTCCACCACAGCCATCAAGGACGGCCATCGCGGCCACTTCCCCCAGGGTGCCCTCGGCAGAGGCCACCAGCACAACCCTTCCACCACCAGCCTCGAGGCTGAGCGCGCCGACCGCATCTCCCGACTCGCCGGCCTCGAGCGTGTTGCTACCCTCCGAGCCCCGACCCATGCGCCTCCCCCCGCCGGCGCATCCTCCGCTTCGCCGCAAACCACCCCGACCTCGACCACCGGTTTCCCTCCCAACTTTCCTGCGACCCAGCACCTGACTCCCGCCTACTTTGATAGCAATGGACAGCCTGTTGCTGTCACCAAGATGAGCACCGTTGGCACGGCCAGTGCCACCGAGAGTCACATTGGCGAGGGCGATGATGCGCGCACCACGGGCGGCGACCATGACGAGGATATGCTGAGCACCGATACCAACTATCGTGAAGCCGATTCGGTTACAAGCATGGGGGGCTATCCCGATGCCATGGATGAGGATCTCGATGGCACCACGACTCGATCCCTAGGCGGCTACGATGATCGAATGAGTGATGACGGCTCTGCATCTCTGGTGGGCTTTGGTGAAGGCGCTGGCAGCACTGTGTCTGGGCCCATCTACCACCGTCGACCAGCCCCTCAGATCTGGGGTCTTGAGAGAACAAACTCGGGGCTTAGCGATGCCCGGCGCGAGCGCGATACTCATATGGGCGGCGACACGCCTGTGAGCATCTCTGCCCTCCAGGAGCGCCGTGATGCCCGGATGGTGGATGGTGTGGCCACTGATCCAAACCCAGGACAAGGTGCTGAGAACGATTCCTTTGTTGACACCACCTTCCGAGGGCCTGTGCCAGTGTCGCAGACGCAGTCACAACCCAGCGCCGGTCATGAAGCAGCGGAGAGGATCGTCCAGCGGCTAGACAGAGGCGAAACCAGAGCACCAGCATCAGGTCTGGTAGGGCCTGGCCGGGGTGGCGAGCCTCTAGGCAAGTTCTACTTTGAGGGCGAGAAGCGTGATGACTGATGCAAAGACCATGACGAAAAGAGGCCAGCTATCCGAGGGATCCAAGTCTGAAAATACTGTTTGGGGACATTTCCTATACTCAAACTGGGGCGATGGTACGGTTATGTATGCTCTTACAAGGAAACAAAGTCTGTTAGAGGTGGAAAGAACGGGTTGCCCGTATTGCTATGTGCGTCTGAGGGTGTCCATGTATCATGCTTATGGATCGCAAATGCATTCTGTCCTTCCGGCGATAGGTTGTGATTGTGTGTACGACATGACTGTTCAACCTGGTTTGCACATGTTGCTCTCGTCTAGGTGATACAATACGAGAAACGGGGAATAATGAATGACCAAGGGGTTTAACCTCTATCAAGAAGACGCAATTCGTGAGTTCATATTGATGCCCATAAAGCATTGGGTAGTTTGAGAGACTGACATGTTTCCTTTCGACTCATTATCGATGAGAGGATGGCCTGTAGATGACTCTGCAAGCATGTTGACAGGGCGCACAGGGGTCAGTAGGGGTCTGCATATTCATCGGGTTCGACTTGCCCAGGAGAGGCAGTATAGCGATGACACCATCTTGCGCATCTTCCGAGACATCACGCGTGATGCTCGACTAGGAAACAAACCTTGGTGCAATTCCTAAAGATTCTTGAGCAAATATACCGTCTAGAACGGAATAGCTGAGTATTGTCGAGGCCTCAGTTCCAGCAAGAGTCACATAAGGGAATCGAGAATCAAGTGAGATCACAATGACCGTCAAATAGGTCCACCTGGCTCAACATCTTGTTCTTGCCTTGGCTCGTCTCATCTCATTGTAACACTACCAGGAGAAAAGCAAAAGGAAGCATCATCATAGCATGCCTACAGCATCTCGAGATGTTCTCAACTCTGATTGTTCAGTTGCCCCAGCCTGACATTCTCGACGCCGGGTGTCTCATATCCCATCATCCCGTAAAGTGGAAGCAGATGGAAGAAATAATAAAATCAGGCGCAAAAATGACATGGCCGTATCCCCTTCCGTTCAAAGGCTCTGATTCATCCTAGGAGACGAGATACCATCCAGATCCAAAAACATGAACGCCTTGCTTCTCCTTGATAGAGCTTCCAGCCCCTCAGGGGTAGGACCTCCCGTGTTATAAAGTCACGCTGTGCCGCCCCAAGGACCTCAGTGGCGTGGTCGGAGATTCGTTCGGATCAAAAACAATAAAAGAAAAAGGCGTAGATCTCATAATCCCGAGGGTTACAGAAGAGTAGTCAAAATCTCCGTTCCTCATGAGAGCCCCGACATCAATGTCGTCTCAGTAAAGTGATCAAAGATGATCACCTCCGTGTTGAAATGGTGGGCATTGGTTGTTCTTCTCGAATCTGTACTTGTGTGTAACCCTGCTGTGTCCAGATCTCTCAAGGCTCATCATGAGTAGAACTGTCATTGTGCTGGATCCAAATAACAATAACAGACCGGTATACCGTGTCGTCCGTTGACAGTGCTTGGTAGATATTATGAAACTTTGACATAGACTAGGGGCTCAGTAGCCTCCAATGCCCAGAGACAGTGGATGAGTCTGCAGTCCTTATTCGTGGTAAAACGTATTAATTGTGTTGTATAATGTCGTCATCATTCATGAGCAGGAGAAGTCGAGGCTCATCCGGCGAGCCACGCCCTGCCAGTCCCATACAGAGACCCAGTCGCCCTCTTCCATGCAGGACCAGACCTTTTCGAGAAGCTCAATCACGCGGTCACAGTTTCGAAGACCTGTGTAGCCGCGGACAGCCTTGATTCCACCCCGGATGCGCTCGCGCTGGGTTGGTTCGAAGCATGCGGTGCCGATGACAAGGCATGGGATGAGTAGGAGGGTCTGTGAGGGGTCTGAAGGTTTGAACGACTCCAGGATGACCAGGGACTCCTCGATCGCCAGAGTAATGCGGCGGTCATGATATGCCGGTCGTCGGCTCGGTGGTGGCGATGATGCCCTATCGCAAGATGGAGTCGAGTCCTGCTCGTGCATCGAGTTTGTTCTGGATGGGTTCCTTGAAGCCGGGCAGCTGCTTGCCATTTGGACATCTGGAGGGCCCTTGCCCATCGACACAGTGGCCATCATCGAGGCTCGTCGTAGTGGCGCAGAGGGCATAATCGGCGGAGGTGGCGCCAGGATAGGCAGCGTGCTAAAGGTCGAACGACGCATCGGTGGAACTGAAGGTGGGTAGATGGACCTGAAGAGATACACCCACATCATCTGTTTGTATAGGAGCCCGACACGGTCACGGCCGTCACCCGGCGGCCATTGAGGCGTCCACTCCCGGATGGCGGCGTCGATTTCAGCGGCCCGGTATAAACTAGTGTAGTCAACGACAGGGTCAACCGAAGCTGCCATGTTGGCACGGACAGTGTTCCGGATGGTGGTGATCTGGGTTAGATAGTGGAAGAGGCCGTCAGAAACGCCCAGTAGCCGAGGTGGATGAATTGGTTCGGCTGGGGTCCAGTCCTCAGAGGACAAGCGCACCGTTTTGTTCTCGGGATTCCAGAAGAGATCATCAGCGTAGATGTGATACTGGAAGAACTCAGTGATGAAAGTGTGGAAGGCTGGGTCCTCGGGGGGTGAGTTGTGGATTAGAGTCTGGTAAGCTTGGAGGTGCACTCGGTGTTCACCCCGGGGGTTCCCATCAGCACGAGTTTGGAGCAGCAGGCACAGCATCTGCCCATATCTTGCTGACAGAATCATCTTGTTCTCGGGGTCGTCCTTGTCCTCGGACCGGCCCATATCCGCATAGAGCCGTTTCATCGATTCATCGTGGTGATAGTCTGCTCGCTGTTGCAATGCCTCACGGCTTGACTGGGGGTTATCGGCCAGCAATTTGGCGCCGTAGGGAGTATCCCAATCAATGTGCTTGCCACTGACAGCCAGGATGGAGTGCATGAGGCCTTGGTGCTTGTTGGCGAGCTGAAGAATGATGTCCTTGAAGGCATTCTTGGCCTCGCCTTCTACTGTAAGAACGTTGCTCAGCTGCGTGACGTAGTGCTTCCAGAAAATCTTGTCCTCTGCTGTCTCGACACCATGGAAGATGGGTTGCATGGTGATCATGGGGAGGCTTTCTCGTCGCAACCGCTCTGTTTCATGGTTAGGGAGACTAAACCGTCGTTGTCACGTTAAACATACCCTCTTCAGCCTTCTCCTTGCCACTCTTCCAGATCTGCTTCTCGTGGTAGCCCTCGCAGACCACAGCATTCTTCTCACAGTTCATGCCTAATACATTCGTTAAAACCAATGATCAAGTTTGGTGAGTTGGCCTGGATCGTACATCGGGGCTTTGCTTCGTCGCACTTCTTCTTGCGCTTGCGGCATGTAATGCACCCAGTCTTTGATCGACCCTTAGTCACCTTGCTGCCACCCACTGCTGGCGTCAAGGGATGCTTCCTTGGTCTTCCTCGAGGTCGCTTCGGCTTGGGGTTGGTGTTTGAGGGTTCTGCAGGAGCTGGACCCAATGGCGCTGCCTTCAGATCGTCCATGTTCAAATCGTCCTCGACCGGCTCCAGCTTCGGAATCGTAAGAATGTCGTCGGATCCTTGCTCCCAGGTGTTGTCCATCTCGACATCATCACGCTCGCCGTAACCAGTACTCCAGGAGTCAGTGGATGAGGCTGCGGAATGGATCATTGTTGGTGCAGACGACATGTCTATTCCTGCGCTCAGAGGCGATATCTGACCCGACTGCATCTGCGCCGTCGTCGAGTTCAGCCACAGGGGTTCCATTGTTGAAGGTGATTGCGACATCATGGCTTCTTGGTCTTCGGAAGACATGCTATGGCCGTCGCACCAGGCCAGGTCTCTCTCACTCGAAGCAAAGTCAAAAGGGATTTCCAGGGCCATTTGGTACCGTCAGTACGCCCCTGTGCAAGCGGGCGAGGTTCGGGAGTTGAATTGAGAGAGCCGGACGCTGCGACAACCGTCCAGACGAGATAGCGGTTGATCAAATACGGTCCCTCGAGCGTCGAGGGTGACGACTCGGCATGAAGCTGTGGAGACTGGTGTGTGGTGGTGTGGGTGTGGGCTTGACTAGCCGTCGACACCAGCGCACCAGCGGCTGATCGAAGCTCCTTTAGTCGCCTGGAACGGGCGACAGTTCAGTGGTCGCAAGATGAAAGGGAGGGAAAGATGAGAGAGATGGAGGGGCCATGTGGGGGAGAGGTCTTATTTGGGAGGCAGGCTATAGGGAAGGGTGACAATGTGTGAAGGATTCTAAGATCCAGCACTGGAGACTTCTGATGTCCGTCGACGCCATCTCCCCACAACCATCATGGTCCAACGATGAGGTTGGCCTCATGGCATGGGCAAGGTGAAGAGTGCCACCCGTCAAGGGACCCAGGAGCTTCAACCGCCATGTGCCGTTGGTCCCGTCCAGGATCGTCCAGGCCCGCCGAACGATGCCATCAAAGCGTCTCCTCCAATCCCTGCCTGGGACCACTAGCAGGCTAGGTCTCCTTAGCCCTCGACGATAGGTGCATGGGACGTGGAGGCCACTGAGTACACGTCTCCACCCAGCTGGATGGGGGGACCTTGGCTCTCCACCCTCCAAAGACTTAGCGTTTTCAGGGCCCTGACGAGAGGCGGCCAGATACCTCAGGGTACTTTGTATCAAGTGGGACGCAGCTTGTCTCGACTGCTCGCAGTGTTGGTCTGGACGGTGAGCAGCAGCGCTATTGATGCTGGTGACCGAGATATGAGCAAGAGGCTGTTGCCTGTAAGCAGCTGTGTAGCTGCCTTGGGCAAAAAGGGCGCTGGCCAACAAGTCATGTCTTATTCCGCGGTCCTGGAAGCTATAAATTCCTCCTAGAAGCTAGGCTGTGCTTCGGTACGGGGCATGTGGAGCACATTGTCCAGCCGTGGTTCGACAATATGTTGATCTCTCTCCAAGAGTCGCACGACAACCATGTCCACCAATTCGAACACTCGGGCTTCCGGCCTCCAACGTTGTAGTGCTGCTGTAGCATGATATCATTGCAGCAAGTACTGTGATTGGGAATGGCGATGATATTGTCGATGGCATGGTAATTGGCGCTAGTTTCAGTTGGAGTGCCAACAGTGACGGCGACAGAGACATTTCTGCGATACATACATGCATGTATGTAGGTAAAGAACGCGCTGACGTGCGAGAGGAGCCGGGTTTGTAGACCACCAGTAGGCCTCAAAGATGCTGTCATCGTCCTCTGGTTTCTCTTGCTCTGTCACTCCCATCATACCAATCACACCTATCCAGTCTTGTTACTCGAGTAAAGGGTGCAGGGCGCACGACAGCGAAGGAAGCATTGGGTGCGGACATCCGCTCCCTGTTCGCTGTTGTAGATATTGCATCTGGCCTCAGAACCAGGTTTGGGCACCGGTGAGAAGGAGTGGAGGCGGGCATGCACTCTTGCGTTTCTGCAGCCGGATGCTCTATTGATGGAGTAATTTCGTCAGAAATCAGGGCGCCGGTTGGATACGGTTAATTGGAATCCCGACAGGTGATGTGACGGGCTCGGATGTGATGGGATGGGATGGTATTCGTCTTGGTTAAGTTGATAGTTTCTTGTTGTTCCAGGTTGTCCAAACCTAATTCGAGGACAGTGTCCGTCCACCGTGCCTTCCTCGATGGAACCATTAGAATCACAGTGCATGAGAAATTTGACACAGTACACTTTCCCATCAGCTCCCATTAAGCTTACCTACCTAGGTAGTATGGCAGACAAGGGCTTTCTCGCAAGTCTCTTCTTCCATTCTATTCATCGGCATCGTCAACTAGCATAATGCTTGTCAATCTTTGACTTGCTTCTGCTCTATACGGTCCCAACTATTTACTACCTAGCGGAGACCCCGACTTGGAGCAGATCTAGACCACCCCTGCCGAATCGCCTTGGACTTGTGCTGCACCTCGGAGTGTGCAGCCAACAGTATCATGGCAATCCTGACTCGGTGTGGAGGCCGTTCTCTGAAAGGCATTTCCGCGTCTGATGGGATCCTGCTTCGGATCTATGTGCTCCGTACCATGTGCAAGTCCAATCTCGCAGTTGTCCTCCCCCCCTTTTCTGCTCTAGAACCAGGCTGACATGGCAATTCTAAGTCCCTAATACTAGTGCTCTGTTCTGCTGCAGCACACTACTGCACCGTGTTATTAGCGCCTGCATGACTCTGGAGCCTGGAAACCCGCGGTCTAGGATCAATCGACGATTCTTTTGGGGCTCTGTCAGTGAAATTCGGAGAAGCATTCGAGGAATTCACTTTTCGGCTTTGCGCCAGACTACAGCACCCATGGTGAGTTTCGAAGCTCATAAATGGCGTAAAAGATGGAACTAAACTTGCCCGCACAGAACCTTGAATCATGCCTATCCTGCAGGTCAGGAGCTTAGCTACCTTGTTTAACCTTGCTTTTTCTCGAGATCCCAGCTCTAGGACATGCCCCATCGCTGAACGGGGAAGAAGCAACATTGCATCCTCCACAGTCAACCGCCAGCCGCGCTCTCACGGGCCTCATGGTGGTCAAGGCATAGTCCCTCCGTGAGACGGGGCTTGCTTGGGTCGGTCGATCATCACCACCACATTTGCAATCCGATTGACATCCAATGTTGATTACATTCGACAATGGCAACGTGTTAGCTGTACGTGACAGTGCCATTGAGGGAGCTGTAGAACCCTTGACAATGGATGGCACCAACACCACACGCCAGGTATAACCCCCACGCAAACCTCAAGGCTCAGCCTGGGCTAATAGCTCCCCAGTGCTTCGTACTTCTGTCGTAAGGCAGCTCGTTGCGTGTGGTAACATCGTCGGAAGCTTAACCACCTTTCGAGAGGCGCACCTCCTTCTCAAGAACTGAGACGCTCGACCCTTCGCGTTTTGCTTTTTACAATGGCGGGGAACAGTAGCCCTGGCTAGAGATGCAGTCCCCTGACTTTTGCTAGGAACCCAAGACTTGCGTACCTCCTTGACCAGCATGCTGGTCCTTACCTTGGAACGCCCTGAACGTGGTTTCGTCTGCCAGGGCATCGCATGCATTGGGCGGTTGACATTACAGCGATAGTAATGTTTGAACTTCTTCCTGGGTGGCCGAGAGGCTCAGTATACGGAGTACTTTGCGCTGAATTAGAGGTTTGGTCGAGGCGGACTAGTCTAACATCGGAATAGGATACCTTCAGGATGAGCTCCTGTACTGCCACGCTTCACCAATCGCCCCTTCCGAGCACTTGTCTTTGAGTCGCCAACTTGGTCTGGCCTCATCTGTTCAAGTGCTCTGTTCCATGGGCACATGAATAAGGAGCCAGAGTCACACACTTCAGCCTACCTCGCCAAAGAATACTTGGTACATACGTTGTGCGTATGCAAGTAAACTGTCCATCACCCGGGTTCCCCAAACGAGTAATCCTTCTCAGCACAACTCGCACTAACACATGGCAGGCTGAGTCTCTCCCCCTGTCCTGACCTCTATCTAGAAGCCACAACGGTTTCGAGGCCCCTGTTGGCCCTCTCATGTCAAGTCAGCCAGCTGCCGGACCAGAAGTTATTTGCCACGCGGTAAAGAACAATCAAATAGAGCATGGGCGAATCTCGAGCAAACTTCCCATGCCCGGCCTTGTCAAGCTCGCAATGACAAATTCTTTCTATCTAGCAACAGCTTGGGAATGTGGCACGTTCTGCGTTGCAAACTGCGAGGCCTACTGCTGAGAACTGAGCTCTCTCCACTTCGGAGTACAGGACCCAACGTCCTGCACGCGCCCGAGCGTGCTCCCAAACACTCCGAGGGCTAATACTGCGGATCATTCAACCCTGATCTTGATGACTTTTGGGCCCCGTGGCCTATGAAATCGCAAATAGCGCAATACCTTCTCTATTCCCTTCTAGGCTTAGCAGACCTGCGGCTAAAGACCCACGACAATCTGGGCGGATTGCTGACACGCAGTGGTACTTGGAGGTACTTGGACGGTGCTCGCGCGTTCGGCCTCAGCGAAGAATTGTCTTTCATCAGCCAGCCGCGTCTTCGCCTAAGTCTTTCTTCCCTGTTGTACCGGGAGTGAACATGGATCTTGAATCAGAGCAAGATCGTACAACGAGTGTCATTGCTAATTGCAGAGTACGCCATACGAGCTGATCGAGATGGCATATGAAGTTGAGAGTCTCCTGAAAGTTGCGAAGTGGCTTCGTTTGTTTCAAGGCCCTACTTGGCCTATGGTGCTAAGGCCATTCACCAGTTTAGAGGCAAGGAGGTTTTCTCTACCTACTCTCTTCGGCAGCGGCAACCGGCAACCAGCAACCAGTACGAAACGTAACCATCGATCTCCCTGAGCTGTGTTCAGCTGCTCTTACACCGCTGGAAGGTGTGGTCCGAGTGGTCGGTCTGGCGTTCAATAAACCCCAGGAACTGACTTCGACGGCGCGCCGGTCAAGGTGCGGTCCGTCGACTGACTCCCGTCTTTTCCCTAGTCTGGAGACTGGACGGGTGAATGGATCCAACCAAATCGATGGTGTCCAGACCCTCCCGAAGAAACGTGCGCATTTAGCAGACGATAGACGTCATAACCAGCGTGATGGCCAAGCTGTTGGTTCCAGCAACCCAGCCTATCAAGCCCAACCAAACGATGGCATCGACACACAAGTCGCAGAAGGACGCAATACCACTCACCTATGGTAATTAGGCACCTTGCTAACGGCTCTATGTATCCCTCGCTAACCCGATAACGGCTGGAGAGCTCACGGGGTCACTTCTCGGGAATGAAGATGTCATGTTTTACCCGTACCCAGTCTGAAGGCGGACGCGGACCTGCAGCATTGACAAGCATCAAGCTGCCATGCCGTGCTAAGGACAGTCTGTGTACGATTTTGCCACCAGAGGACCCTGGCGATCCCTCAACCTCGTCGACCGGCCTGCCTACACTACCGTGCTGTTGGTCTCGATCCCGTTGCAGAAGGATCTGTGTAGTCTGTACGCCATGCGGCAGGTCGCAGGCCAGCTCGTATCGACCTGAATTAGGTGCCTCAGGGAGAGAGACATGGAGCTCAGCTCGTCAACGAGCACAAATACGCCTAAGTGGTCCAGAGCGCATGGAGGCGGGTCGCTGTAAGTGCAAGATTATGCCTATCTCCAACTCCACCTCCACCACCACCATCACACACAACCCTCGTCAACTGACACCTTTTGGTAGCGCTCGATGCCACACAGGCCTCGCCCACCGCGCCCACCAAACTAGCGCCACGCCTTAGCACGTTTCTTGTCACGTTGTTGGGTGCCAATACGGGGTCTTTAGCCCCAGGAAGGTCAACGAGGATGAAGCTGGCAACATGGCAGAAATTCGATTGACTGGTGACTAGTCCCAAGGTCAATTTTCGGCCAACACACGAATAAAAAGTCTCCTAGTATCATGCCCTCCTCAGGTTTGGCAGATCTCCCGTCACCGGGCCGGGGACGATCGTCCCAAGACGAACCGACCGGGCCGGCAATCTAGAAAGATGCGGTGAACCGACCAGCCTTGGCATAATAGCCAAGGATAGCAAAGCCTTTGAGTTGCAACTACGTGCGTGCTACCGCACTACGTTATGTACGAGGAGCATCGAGAGGCACACATCTCTTGGGCTTGAGTGGAACGATATAACGACCCCCACTGAGTGACAGAGGACGCATGTGATGCGATGGAATCACCAGTGATGGGCTTGGAAACAGGCCGGCGAGTCGTGGCCGAATAATGTTGATGTCTCACCAGTGTCCTGGGAATTTGCTCATGGTTGGTCCAAGCATGGTGCAAGCCTCCAACAGGCCTTGTTGGAGATCCTCGCCTCCACCGACCAAGAAACGGGCCCAGGCCGATTTCTCCAGGCCAGGCCAGGCCAGGCCAGGTCAACCGCTGTTCGGGATTAAGCAATCTTCAAAGCAGGGACTGCACGGTCTTTAGTTTTCAATGCGCCAGCCACCAGCAACCACCGTTTATTAGAGGACACGCAAGAGTCCCAGATACACTTCAGAAGTCTGGAACCTGGATTACCCATCGAGCAACAGACCCAAGGTCTAGACAGTCTGCAAACTGGAGGAGGGGAGGGCTTTGAGGAAGGCCAATGTCGTCTGTCTTGCTGAACTGGTGATCCACGGGCATCCCATCCAGACCAACCAACTGCGCAGCAAAGTCGGGATCGATTGCTATATACTGCCAAGGATTGGCTCTATGCGCAATGTGTCTGCCATGAACCACTGGTGCCTTCATTAGCGGTACACAAGCGCTTAGTGTCAACAAACCAAGACTACAGCCTTTACACGCCCCTGTGAACCTCTTCACCAGCGCGGTTCTGGACTTTTGTCAAGACGGCGCCCAGAAGCCAATCTGGCGTGACGATCCACTGCCTCGTTCAGATGATAATTCCGAATGCCACAGCCGACAAGTTTAGTGCGATTATCAAGTACACGGCAACACCGATGGCCCGGAGAAGCAGGACATGATTGGCGCGGTCTGGTTCTGGGTATCCAATCGCCTGTTGAGGAAGGATGTGCCATCCGGATGGAAGCAGGAGACGAGATGTGGCTCGGGCGTTGGCCGAAGGCCGAGACCTTGATGAATGGCTACTCGCGTTTGATGTTGGCCGATACCTACCCCAGACTCCCAGACTGGGGATGATCGACAAATGCTCATCAGAGGCGGGGCCGATTATTCACAGAATCGACAGTGGTGTTGAAGGAGGAGGCCTGCAATGAGTGGGGGCCGTGGGGAGCGGTGTGTGCGCCATCGGATATGTGTGGATGGCTTCATGCCGTGAGCGAAGCCAGAGAAGACGTGGGCCTGAATACGGCCCAAGGAACCACACCAGATGAACCAAGAGGAAGCACCATGCCGCTCACTTACATCATAGCAACAAGACTGTTTGTGTCGACGCAGCAGCAGCAACACCCGCACCCGACACATGCGCAGACGCAGACACAGACGCAGACCTGAGGCCAAATTGCATCCAGGATCTACTCGGTGGCTTTCCATCCAAACGTTTCGTTTTACACGGTGCTGTACTGTCTACGTACAGGCCATATACAGTCTCATTATTCGTCCGGCATTTGTCACAATGCCCACCAGATCCAATGGCGAGCGAAGCCGACCCACGCCCACCGTCCGGTACCCAGGCGCGTCTCTGAGGGCGGGCCTCCCCGTGGCATATTCGGAATGCGGAATGCGCGGTGGTCTGCAGGTGATTCGACGTCTGGTGGAGTACGGGGCACTTGGTATCGTGCATCGTCACGGGGAGTAGATGGAGGGTGGCCAATATTCCCCGTGTTTCTATGTTTACAGCACATCCAGCACCTGCGCCAGCTATGCCGTAGCGAAGCGCGCCCTCAACCTTGCTGCAGCTCTTTCTGCTCAATTCTGGAGGCTTGGAGGCTTGGAGGCGCTGCGCTGTGGGCGAGGGGTGACACGGATGTGGCCCCCCAGGTATGTATGGCTTCTGGGGCCGTGTTGTGTGATTCATGCGGGACACGAGTCAGATGTCGGCAGGCTCCCCAGGCAAGGCGAGAGGATGATGTTCACCAGGATCATATTGGCAAGGATCAGTGGCTGCCTCAATTGCGAGTTGCAGATGATCAAGACTTGTCATGGTGAACCAAGGTGAGTAATTCGTCTGGTCGTTGCTCACCTCACCAGGTCTCCATCAGGCAAAATCGCCTCTGTTCAGCGTCGCATCATGCCATCTCGAGGCACGAGAAAGGGGCATCCGGGTCGGGGGTAGAGTACGCAGCGGAAGAGAAATGGTCCATGTTGAAGTAGGCCAAACACTCGTGCAACCTGTACCGCGGCGAGCCCCTGAGAAACCGGCATTACATGCTCGAGCACAGTTTATGATATGAAGCTACATACGTTCCGTCCAACACTCGATGTAACAGCAATCTCGACATGCTCTCGGCCATTCGTCCACATACGAGATAGCAATCAGTCAAGAAGTTGTAGACATTTGCTCGTGACCCTCCAGTCAATCCAAAACCTTACCTGCGCCTCGATACAACCTCGTCTTCTCTCCTCTCCACCAGCTTCTCCCCTTCGTCCACTGCCGCTCGTCCAGAGCTCGACTTTCTTCCATCAAGGCGCAACGCCGTCCTGAGACCTCCTCCACTACTCCCGCTGGCCGTCGTCGTCGCCGCCGTCATGGCGCTGCTCGGTGTCCGCGTTCCGCGCAGCTCATCCCGGCTTGCCTTGCGGAGCTTTCGTGTCTCCACCTTGAGCCCCTGCGGCTTCTTGGAGCGATACGCAGCGGCGGCAGCGGCAGCCGGAGACGCTTCGACCGCGGAGGCGGCCCGGAGAGGTGCCTGTGCCTGTGCCTGTGCCTGTGCTTGATCCAGGCGGCTGAGAGTGAGGTTGAGCTGGGATGGCGTTGGGAGAGGCGGAACTGGGGGTAAGGGGGACGAGAAGAGCGGTTCGGGGGCGTCGTCGATGAAGCTCTTCCAGCCAACAAGACTCTCCATGCTCTGTCGACGGTCGAGGCCTGGGCTCTTTCGTCTGACATCCTCCCTGCTCCTGCTGCTCCCAAAAGAACCCTTGCGGCTTGACTTCTTCAAGGTCGGCTTGCCCTCAAGATCTCGGGTTGCCTTTTCCCGGAAGTATGCCGCCCTTGCCTCCTTCTCGCGCCTGTCCTCGCGTTGCCCTGATAGCCACGGTGAGGAACAAGGAAGCTCGGGATTCGGGTCGTCAAACGGACGCCAGTTTGTGCGTGGGGTCGCCGGTGTTCGAGGAGTTGCAGGATTACTGTGCTCGGACCGGATGCGTTTGCGGAAGAGGCTGCTGATGGCCGAGGATGGTGTTCGTGGTATAGGAGTGCTGCTTGGCTCGTCCGGAGTAGGGGTATCGCAGTTGACAGTGGCTGCTTCTTCGTCGACGGACGACGAGAACGAAGCGCCAGCTGAGGGGCGGGAGGTGTCAACAGGTACAGACTTCTGGTTTGGCCGTTGCTTTTTGAGCTTGATCGATTGAGAAAAATCATGCATCGTAGTTGAAGGGTAGAGCTCGACATCGTCCTTCTTCGCCGTGTCCTGTGTCCAGTTTGAACTTCCAGTCGAGTCTGACCATCTAGATACGTCGTGAGAACCTTCAGGCCCGTCGTTGCTTCCACGGGAGAACCTCAAAGTCCTTCGTGGCGTAGCCGTAACAGCCCTTTCCAGATCCCTAAGGGCTGCCCTTTGTTGGTGACGGTTCGGCACGTCAGGGAGACGCCTCATCGTTGGAGGTGCGTTATCATGGCTTCTGCTGAGCTGGGCCTCGTTTAACTCTCGCAAGGGGTACCTGAGACGCGCTTGGGTGTCCCTGAGGTTGAGCATCATTCTCGACCGAGGGAACGTTCCACCAGTCGGTTCCTCTTCATTGTGCTCTGGAGTGAAGCCTGAGTGCCCTATCTGTGGCTCCATGTTGAACGAAGCCTTGCGATCCACGTTTCTCCGAGGTTGCGTCGGGGTTATGAGCGTGGATGATGAGCGTTGAAGACTCCGTTCTGGCGACAGATTCGGGTCCAGATGACTGCGTAGCTGACGTTGTAGCCTTCGGACTGTCTGGTCTTTCTCTGCCATCATACGGTTTTCCTCTGCCATGTCATCATATTCGCGCTCACGTTCGTGCAAAGCGCCCACTCCAAGGATGCCAATCTCTGGAGACACATCCCCAGTCAAGGAATCAAAGAGCCCTGACCATCGACCATTGCCTTCCTCTTTGTTCTGGGGCTTGTGTCGGTTGATCTTCAAAGGCTCTGGCTGAAGAGCTGAAATCATGGATTCGGCATCATCATCCCATAGATCCGCCGAGAGCCCCTGGGGCAGCTCGTCTTCGAGGTTGTGGACCAGCTGGGCCTGACGGGAGTCCTCTGCGCAGATCTGCCCGCCAGCAGCTCCGACGACCCGTCGTGTGAGGGTGCCAGGTGTCAAGCGCTGGGTTGGGTGAACGGTTATTGGGAAACGTGCAAGGGGGCTTTGCGTGACGGTTGATGTGATTGCGTAGGCGCTGTATTCGACTCCTCTGCTTTTGGCTCTAGGTGTCGCATGGTCCAAAGCAAGTAAATCTCCAGCGTGCAATGTCGAGGTTTCCGGTAAAAGGGGGCGATCCTTAAAGTCTTCTTGAAGTCGCTCGGACTGTCCCTCTGGCTCTTCTGCGAGATGTGACGCTTCAACACGGATCTCAGGCTTTTGAGATGAAGACCCCGACTGATCTCGTAGGTCTCGGCTCGAACCGGCATTGAAATCTGTTGGATCTACCAAAAATTGGTTGGAAGGCGTTTCTCGTGTCATCATGTCGTCGTCGTCATTGCTGGTAGTGCTCTCAAGAGCTTCATCAGGTGTCACTGAGAGTAGGAATTTGCTCCCATCCTCCAGCTTCGTTTCATAGCATGACAGTCTATCAATCTCTGGATCGGTAACAACTACCACAGTCAGCCTCACAAATAGGTAGATTAGTAAATATGAGGGTGTCATACCATGTGGTTGGGGGGGAGTTGGCTCCAACCCTCCCTGTACATCAACATTGGCCTCAAGGCTCGCCTCTTGAGGGGCATTTGTCTCAGACAGGTCCGTCCCGTTTCCAATATTAGCAAATGGAGTATCCAAAAGAAGTCCACGTATATCGTCAAGATGAAGCGACAAACGCGGAAAGTTGACACTTGTAGGCTCCTGCGTGACCGTTGCCACGGATTCCGTATCAGACTCAGTTTCGGTTCCTCCAGCGTTGTTCTCAGGCGCAAGATCTCGCCGAATACGGCCAGGCATCTGAGGAATGACCAAAAATGTCTCCCCACGAACCGACCAGTACCATCTTTTACCGGGTTGAGGAAGCTCGCAGGGTCGGTTTTCTCTCTCGGAATTGGCCTTTTCGATCAAATAGAGTCGTGTGTATTCCATTGGTGAAAGACGGGGTTTGTCCAGTTCATATCTCACATCGGTGTCATCTTGTACCTGCGCTGTGGGCGAAACAATGTCAGGCAGAAGTTGATCCTCCGAGACATCTTCGACCGCTTCCGTCAGCTGCTCAACTTCTAGGAGCGAATCTCCATCAATGCAAGATTGTGTTACTGATACAGTCTTTAGAGAAGGGCGTAGAGCCTCCAAATCGTGATCCGAGTTTGAAGGCCCAGGATCCGCGCCCAAACTCGCATTGAGACGCAAGATGTCTGCTTTCAACACTCGCCGGTTCTTCACATGGGCCGATCCGTTCGGGAGAGGGACACTCGCATGCTCAGCGATTGCTTGAAGAGAAGCCGGGTCAATAGCCATCCCTTGCTTAAGTTCTGTCCGAGAAATCATGTGCTTGATAAACCTTTGCAGGACCCTGGGTGTCATGGTGGTGCTTAGAATAGAATCCGGAATCGGGGGGATAGGAGGAGCAGGAGATGCGGGTTCCTTCGTCTTGGAGCGCTTTCCTTTCTTGGCCGAGGTCTTACTGGTAGGCGGCGGGTTCTTGTTGTGCTCTGGTTCATTCTCGTCTTCGTCATCCTCGCTGTCGAGATCGTACTAGATGTCTCGGCTTCTGAGTTCTTTGGGTATGAGAAGGCCCAGCATGGACTTTTCGAGCGACGTCATGTCAAACTCACGCGCGAGGGGATGCTGAAAGAACTCTGTCTTCGAGATATCGTCGGGGTAACAGAGAATGGGGGGCTCATACAAATCTCCGGCAAATCGAGCACCGTCTGTCTTGGCGGGGGAAAACTCACGGCCAGGCATGCCTTTGAGGAGGGGATTGGGGACCGGAGGTGCCGAGGATGGGACGGGCGATGCCAGCGGTGATGCCAAACTGGCGCTAAAGGTTTCCTCAAAGCTCTGTGTGCGAGGAGAGCTGCTGAGGATGTGCCAAGAGCTGTGTGCGGTGCTTGCACGCGATTTCAGGGAAGACGATTCTCTAGATGTTGCTTCAGTCGGTACATCGCTTGGTGGTCTTTGTTTCGGGATGCTCTCCCCAGCGGCACTCAGGATTAATGAGCAGATTTCTCCCAACTTCTTGGTTTCTTCGTGGTATCGGACGAGAGCTTCTCTGGCTTGGGGATACTGCGGAATGTCGCACCAACAGAGCAATTTCATTTGAATGACCTGTTGGCGTTGCTGCGAAAAAGGATCTGGGGACATCAAATGCTCAAAGACGGCGAAGCGAATGCTATCGCGAAGGCCTGGTGAATACGGGGTCGGGTCTCGATCATCTTGATCCTCGAGGAATACAGCTGACGGAAAGAGGGCGTTGAGCAGTGCCATGATCTGGGGTATCTCCTTTCGCAGGCCGGAATCTTGGGTCAGTTCTTGGATGAGTATCTGCAAGTCCCGTCAGTGAAAAGCTCACTCTTATGTGTCCACCCGGGCTACCTTACCCAGCTTCGGAAACCGGCGTGAAATCGTTTGTACTTGGCAGAGGTGGTTCGATCAAGTTCTTCAAGGATATGAGGATGAGTATCATTGACGGGAGGAACCTCCAGTCCAGACTTTCTTGCTTCAATGACGCGGGTGCGCTGAGCCTCTACTGAGGCCTTTGCGATTTCAACACGACGCAGACGATCAATTTCCATCGCATCCAGGTACCCCAGCGCATCCATGACACGGGCAGAATCGATCCCTCCATCCTCGGGGCGTCGGAAGACGTTGCGGACTACGTCCTTGACCTTGTCTCGAAGGCTTGTGCTGTAGTCGATACCTCTGGCAGTACGAATGGCGGGCCATGCTTCCTGGATTTCGGCCTGAAGAGCCCGGTCGTTGTCGAATGATAAGAGTCGGCGCTGCAAATCCCGGGCAAACCCACATTGATGAGGGCTGAGATGATCATCCTCGTTGTCTGTCAGGCGAGTGAGAGCTTGATACCCACTGCCCAGCCACCACTCCTCGAGTTCGGCGGGGAAAGGCGGCATCCCTTGTCTGCTGGCTACTTACGCGGCGATGCTGGGGCTGGGCATTCGAGTGGATGATAGTACGAAAGGGTGCAACAAGGTAGTGAGGTTGAAGGAACAGGACGAACTAGGTAGAGAAATGGTCGCCGAAATGAGCGGGTGGGGTAGAATCGCGGGTGAGGTTGCAGGTGAGGGAAGAAGTAGAGCGCTCCTGCTCCGGCTGTTTCTCACCTTTGGGCTCAGATATCAGAGATTCACTGGAGAAGGTAAGCAGGTAGTGTCACTGTGTGTAGCAAATCTTAGCCTCTTCACGGTCTTTGATTCGATGACGCTTTTGTAGCGCGTTTAGGCTCATGGCGAGGTCGTTTGTTTATTGTGTTTGGAGTTGAAGGGCATTTGTTGAAGTTGCATGTGGGAGGTCACGTGGGGTTCCATTGTCACCACTTTGTTGCTACGACGGCTAAAAAGGGGCCACCAGTTGAAATCGGAGTTGGGCATTATTGCTGTGGGGAGGGATCCTGGGAACCGGTAGCAAGGTATACGTCGCTTGCAATGCATTCAAGGTTTTGAATATTGTACGTAGCCACTCTTTGACATGACGGATTCGGAGACACGCAAGCAGAAAATCTAGAAACTTGGCCGTGGTTCGAGATTGATGTACCTCGACCCAAGGCAGTATGCGAGGTTGACAAGCTGTCCCCATAGCAGGTACGCACGCCGACAAAGCAAGGCGTTGACAACTCATCAAATTCGCTCTGGCTCAGCTGAGGTCATCTCGGCATTGTCGGTGACATTCACCCCATGAACCAACCTGACCCCCTGTCCTGCTGAATTTCGATTGACGAGGCCTCCGCCTGCTGGATCAAGTTGGCTTCCCCGCTCAACGGTGGCATCACAGTGGCCTTTCCAGCGCCCTGCCTCCCTAGCGCGGTCCTGACGGGTCCCTGGAGGGTAAAATCATGGCGGGCACATCAGTTAGAGGTGCAGTAGTGGTCGCCGAGTGCCTGGATCATGTCGTGCGCCAAGACCAGTAAAGGCCAGACTGAACGCAGCAGTCTGTCACTGCCAGAGGTACGTACCCGTTACCCTTTTTCTTAGTACAATTAGACAGGCCCGTCTGTTTCGTGCCACGACGCCCGCGAGTCTCTCTGTTCCCCTTCTCCCTCCTTTGTCTGGGCCTCATCACGAACTTCTTGACGGCACGGCACATCAATTGAATACCAGGCTCTTTGCCGATGCTCCCAGTGAGCTTGTACAGCCAGCAGCCATGATTTTGCGGTATCCAGGTCGCCTGGTGCGACACCTGAATGGGCAGGTCAGCCTCCGTCACTTGGCACCTTGGACTGGCCCGCGGGCCCGTCTTTGGGGGCCAAGCAGTGCTACAAGCAGGCTGCGCTTTTCGACACAGAGCGGTAAAAGGAGAGGTACGTATGGACGCTGATTTGTCTGTCTGATTTTGCACATTCTATTTTTGTTCTCATATTGCACTTTCTGGGGCTGTGATTGCATATTCGTTCTGCGTCTGCCGCCTTGTTCAGGGATCCAGCAATCGGCAGCCCGTCCGGCATCAAGCCGAGCCGTCACTGAACTGAGATCGGCTTATGGCTTACATCGCGGTGCCATGTTCAGTCTGCGCCTCCCACGCAATCAACAAGCCTGTGTTTCTGAGCTGCAATATTTGGATCTTTCTCTGAGTGTCAATGGCTGGTCCATTCTTGAGAGACCCAAGGCCCCTCACAAGCATCATTGGCTACCATCCATGTCACTTCCTTTACTTTACCATTTGGCAATGATCAACGTCCAATGCCGAGTGATAACTGACATAGGCAAGTAGAAGAAGAAATCCCCGACGATGCACAGGGCCAACAAGGTCCCAATTTCTCTGCAGAGCCCACCCTACTAGCCAAGATGGGAGAGTCGGCTGCCACAACTTTTGCGTCTATCCTGGTGTTGGGTCTTGGCTTTGCGGCTGCTGGTTACATCTATCACAAGAGCTACAAAATGCTTGTGCTCTCCAAGATGACTCATGCCTTTGAGCCTGGTGATCCCGTCCTCGAGCTGGCTGCTATCGGCAAGGATGTCCCTCACCAGCCTGGTGGTTCTAGTGAGCACTGGATATTCCGTCCAGAGCAGGAGCGTATTGACGATATTGTCATGGGACGCAATGTTGGACACTATCATCTTTTGATTGGTGATAAGGGCTCTGGCAAAAGCAGCATGTTGATTGACGCAATGCGCAAGAATGATGGTGACGGTGTTGCCATGTTCGAGGCACATGCCGACCTCGAGATTTTCAGGATCCGTCTCGGTAAGGCTCTCGACTATGAGTTTCATGAGGACTATATCGGAGGCTACTTCAGCGAGAGGGGCCCACGTGAGTCCACGGCCTTGCTTGATATTGAACGTGCCCTCAACAAGTTGGAAAAAGTTGCCATGCAGAAGCGAAGAGAAAGGGGGAAGCCACTGGTCGTTATCGTTAACCAGATGCACCTCCTTCGCAATGATGAGGATGGGCGAGACCTTATTGAACTCCTGCAACAGCGGGCTGAGCAATGGGCTGCTGCTAGCTTGGTCACAATGGTCTTCAACTCTGACGACTACTGGGTCTATGAGCGTCTAAAGCAGCTGGCCACCAGGATGGAGGTCCTCCCTGTCACTGACCTGCCCAAGCAGCAAGCTATCTCGGCCCTCCAGAGGTATCGCCAAAGATATTTCAAGGAGAATCTTGACAGCGCGACACTTGAGGAGATTTACGACAAGGTTGGTGGTCGTCTGAGCTTCTTGAACCGGGTGGCCAAGAGCAGAGATATGCTTGGGACCTGCGAGAAGATCAAGGATATTGAGAAAAGATGGTTTCTCAACCAGTGTTGGATCCTCGGTCCCGAGATGGATGACGATGTTATGGATCAGCAGAAGTGGGCGGTAAGTTGAAGCCATGTCTGATTCATCCGGATTTGAAATTGACTACCGGATAGGCCGCTGCCATGTGTCTGGCCAAAGCTCTAGTCGATAAGGAAGAAGAGATGGAACAAACCTACGACCCCGAAGTCGGCCACATCCTTCCCACGTATCCCTTCCATATTGCTCAGCAGATCATGACGAGATGCGACTTTATTCGAGAGCTCGACAGCCTGAACCTGTTTAGCATCACCAGCCGAGCGGATGTTCGAGCGAGCAGCGTGCCGATGCACCGAGCCTTTAAGGAGATCTGCGCCGAGCCCAACTTTGAGAAGCACCTGGAGGGCACGATCCAGAGAATTGCCGACATTGAGAGTTTGGGCCGAACTCGCGAGCTGGTGGCCAAGGACTTGGTTCTGGGCGGCCAGTACGAGATCGAGCAGAACCGAAAGGGCATCACGGTGAAGCTCAAGGAGGCAGAGAAGGAAGACGACTAAACGCCTTCATGATTGATTTGATTACATTCCTTTGGAGAGAAGTCAAGACTAATGACGTTGTTCCTTTGTATCTGGATGGTTTAGGAAAAGCCGGGTCTCTCTGGAAACGGCTGGGAGAGAAGAGGTGAAAAGGCGCTGGTGGATGAATGACTTTGGTCTCTGGTGAAGCGACCTGTACAACAGCTGACTGGATAGATTTCCTTGGCTCATGTCGACACAACTATCAATTTCCCTAGAGTAATGTTTAACAAGAAATTATTTTGTAGTGCACTATTGATCGTATCGTATCATTCGCCTTGGGAGCTCTGGCAACGGAGGGAGGTGAGTTGATGCCTGACCCACAAGGCAGAAACCCCTGGTTGTCACGAAAACGCAAAACACTGCAGCTCGCCTCAGGGTAACGCGCTGCCAGTTTTTTTCCTGCTGCCCCACACCCTTTTTCCAAATCTCCTTACCCTACACATGTCCTCATCGCGTGTGCTCTGAACAAGAGGAAAGACATCGCCGCCTAGAAGCTCATCGATGTCGTCCAACGGCGCCGGCAATAGCAAGTGGCCTGACTTCCGGCTTGCGTCGACCCTCTGGTCCCTCATGGGCTCACCGTCCAACGGGCCAGATAAGCAAACTCCCACCGACCGTGCCGAGAATCACGACCACGACCGCGAGCAGGACCAAGAGAAGAATACAGACGCCGACCGTGACAGCGAGATACAAGAGTCACATCCGCCCGACCAACCGATGATGGATTCCGAAGAGCAGGCAATTGACAGCCTGGGCGGCTTCGATGGCTTCGAGCACGATCCCCAGGTCGACACAGAGGAAGGCGCGCAAGATGACGACTTTGGCGCGCTCGAGATGTTCGACAGCAACGCTGCACAAGCTCCCTACTCCTCACAAGTGAACGACGCGTCTTTTGACAATCGGGCCCCTGAGGCGATCATGGATGAGGAGATGCCCTCATCCCAGCCTCGAAAATCCAAGCGCGAGAAGAAGGAGCGCAAAAATAAGGGAACCACCACAGACAGTGCATCTCCCCAGATCCCGACCGAGGAAGGGTCTTCGCGAAAGCCCAGAAAGTCCAAGAGAAAGGCTGCCTCACCAGTCGAGATCCCCGACAGCCTCGGTGAAGGCAATGCATCAGCTGCCGACCAGGCCCAGCTCCAGGAAGCCTCACCCGTTGATCTAAACGAAGAAAACGCCATCCCTGCTACACAGCCAAAGCGCAAGCGCAAGGCCTCTGATTCCACCGATGGCAAGCAACACAAGAAGCGGAAGCCCCATGATGACGAGGCCGGGTCCCAAGACGTTGTACAGGGAACACAGGAAGGCCAAGAGCCTGTGCCAGCTGATCAACTCAACGGCCGCGACACTCAGGCCGCCTCATTTCTACGCACCAGAAACGCGACTCGCGCGGATGCAATCTATGATGAAATTGCAGACGACATTCCCAATTCACCCAGCGATGCTCGCCTGCAGCTACGTGAAGCTCGTTCACGGGAGGGTAGTGCACCCGCCAACTCACACCAGGACGAGATGGATGTTGATGCCCCCGTCTCTCAGCAAAGCCCTGGCCATGTCACCGATCAAGATCTAGGCACCGACTCATTTGCACTTAACGGCTCCACCAGCGCTGCTGACAATGATGTCGAGAACCTGGCTAGAGAAGCATGGAATGAGCATGTCAACGGGCAATCACAGCCTGAAAGCCAAGACCCCTATAGCCAGCCAGATATGGAGATCCCAACCTCAGCTCAGCGTCCCCAAGCTCACGATGTCTACGACGTTCCTGGCAGTCCCATTCAGACTCCTCATCTACCCAGCACCGCCCCCAAGAGAACGCGGTCCTCGGCCAAGACATCTTCCAAGAAGGCCAAGCCCACATATTTTGAAAAGTCCCCGTCCCCAGAAGTAGAGCAAGATGGACTTGCTCCCCTGCCATCCCCTTCTGCCACAACACCCAAGCCGCGAGGCCGGGCTAAGAAGGCCACCAAACGTAGAAAGGCTGAGCCCCAGTCATCCCAGCCCATGCCAGATGACAATGAGGAGGGTGAAGAGAGCAGCCAAGCGCGTCGTAACCGAATGGCCGGCTACACCCAGGGCCGCTTCAGCGACCAAGAGCTTGGCCGTATCGCACAAGCAGTTGAGAGCTACCGGGTAGAACACGACATGCCCCAGCACCAACTCAACGAGATGATCCACGCCCCTGGAGGCACAACTGCTGGTGATGATCATGCTGCTCTCTGGGTGCGCATCTTCGAGACCTGCCCAGACCGACACCGACAGAAGGTCATCAACATTACACGCAAGAAATTCCACAACTTTGTTGCTCGTGGTACCTGGACTGTTGAGCAGGACACGGAACTTCGCGACCTGATCGAGGTTCATGGCACAAAGTGGTCCAAGATTGCTGCCATCATCAACCGTCACCCCGAAGATCTTCGAGATCGCTACCGCAACTACATTGTTTGTGGAGACGCCCAGCGAAAGGATGCTTGGGACGAGACAGAGGAGGGCAACCTTGCTCAGTATGTGATGGAAGCTATGGGCGCCATTGACGAGTTGCGACGCATGCAGCCAACCCGCGAGCTGCTCAAGAAGCCTTACGAAGAGCTCATCGATTGGCAAAACATCAGTGAGCGTATGATGAGGACACGAAGCCGGCTCCAATGCATCACCAAGTGGAAGGCCATGAACATCAAGACTCATGGTAGGGATAAACTGGTATCCACTCAACCTGATGCTCCCATCACGTTCCGTCTGGAGAGGGCCCGCCGACAGATCGACTCAATGCCCGAGGAGGAGCGTTTCCGCCTGGTCATGGCGATCCAAGGCTCACCCGCCATGGAGGAATCAAAGATTCCCTGGCAGCGGTTGGTTGACAAGCGATTCCGCAACAGCTGGCATCGTTCGACCCAGATGCTTCTGTGGCGACGTCTCAAGCAGACCGTCCCGGGTTGGCAAGACAAGAGCGTGCGAGATTGCGCCCAGTTTCTCACAGACCTCTATAACCAGACCGGCCAGCTTCCCAACATCGACGATGCCCATTTCGAAGACGCCGATGAGATGGAGTTTTTGAACAGTATTCCCAAGCCCAACATCCCCAGCTCACAACACACGAACCGCAATGGCAACCCGGCCAGTGACGCCTTCATTCACGAATCCGAAGACGCTGAGGCCCAGTTGGGCGAATACCCCCTTCCTGATGAGAATATCCAGCCCGACCTGCCGATCGAGCCAATGGACCACGTCGAATCTTCTGTGCCTATGGCTATGATGGAACCGGCCGTTCCCATTGCCCCTATTGCGCCTCTCGAATCCGCCGATATTGACATGGTTGATCCAGCTCTTGCCATGGAGCCGATTGAGGCTGCAGAAGCTGCCCAGCCTGAAGAGACGGCTCAGCCTGAAGAGGCTGTCCAACCCGAGGAGCCCACAGAGACGGTCGACTATATCGAGCCCGCTCCCCCCAAGGCAACTCGCACCGCGAAGAGGACAGGAATGGGCAGGGCAAAGGCACCAAAGGCCCCCAAGGCACCTCGCAAGTCGACAGCCAAGTCCACACCCTCGAAGCCTGCTCCCGCCAAGCGAAGCTCCCGACGTCACACAGCCGCCTACCAGGACCCTACTGATACCAGCGCGCAAGCTGCCGAGGCACCCGCGGTTGAGCAGACGCGGTCGCGGAAGAAGAGGACCTTCTCCAAGTTCCGCTCTGTCAATGCCATCGAAGAGGTCGATCCCAACGATTCGGATAGTGTTATGGACGATATGGAGGATCTCCCTGCCCGTGTCGCTGCCTAATGAATGACGGATGATGGTGTGGAGGGCAGTGGAGATGTGATTGCCTACCTCAAGGCTCAAGGAGTGCATAGATTTTTGGACCGGATTCAGATGGGGACTATCATGGCATGCATGTATGAGTAGCCACAGCGAGGGATATTAGCGGAGAGCTAGACGTGTAATTAGAGGTCTCCTAGGGCTGCTTTGCTCTGCTCTGCCGATGGGAGACAAGGAGACGCGTCAACGACATTGTTTTGCAGGGAACGGTTTTTTCACGAACAAAGAACTTCTAGTCACAATTTAAATCCCATTATCATGAACAGTGCGATTCTACGTGTCTTTGAGGGGGTCAAGTTTGAACAGTTTTTGATATCATTTCTCATCATGCCCTGCTTGGCCATCTGCTTAAGCACCATTTTTGAGGCCCTTGTATGGGCAGATCGTTGAAATACATCCCCTGCTCCAGACCCCCCTTCCCGATATCCCGCCCACTGAGCAAAGCCATTCATCTTAGCGAATCTCGGGATCACGCATAAAGTCGGGGATGGACAGCCCGCCGGCGCCAGGCTCATACTGAGCCGGATCCCTCTGCACACTGCTGACCCTGACCCGTCCCACGTCTCCTTCAGCACGACGGATAGCACCATCGACAAGCCCGACGGCGTCGCTGACGGGGTTTCCATCGCGGCCGGGGGCGAGGGCGGACTCGTTGTCGAAGGAGTAGATGTTGATGCCACGGAGGTGGGTATCCTTTCCGTTCTGGTGGTTCTCGAGGATCTGCATCTGCAGGACCCAGGCGACGAGGGTGTTGCCGTCGGGATCACCACCGGCGCCGGCGACGGGGACCTGCTGCCAGCCGACGGGGTTGTCGAGGGCCATGGTGGCGAACTCGATGAGGTTGTTCTCGCCGGTGCCGGCCTTGAAGACGACCTTGGTTGGGGTGTACGACTCGTCTTCGTTGTAGTCCACGTAGAAGCGAATGTCGCGGATGTCGACGCGGCGGGTGAAGTACATTGTGAGCTTGTGCGGCTGAGGGCCATCGGACCTGGGGGTGTTAGTGTCTAGTGCATGCGAGAGGGTGATGCTAAGTGTGGACTTACTGCCAGTACATCTTGAGATCGTCGCTCTTGAGCTCTTCAACACCGTTGCCAGGCTTGTGGCTGCTGACGGTGAAACGAGCAAGGTTGGAGATTTCCTTTAGGCCAGCAGTGGCTGGGTCGATGAGATGGGCAACCTCCTCAACATCTTCGTCATCGGCAGGCTCCTCTTCCTCCTCAATGCTCGTGTCTTCGGCCTCGTACTGCTCGGGAGACATGGCCTCGTCGTCGTCAATCTCTTCCTCCTCTTCGTCGACTTGTTCGGCGCCTCGGTTGTTGTAAGGGCTTGGGATCTGAGGGGTAGCGGTGGTGCCGGGACGGGCCATGCCTAGGACGCTGAGGTCGGGCTCGGAGCCCGAGTCGTCGGAGTCGAGGAGAGGCATACTCAAGCGTGGGTGATCGGCGGGCTGAGCAGCTAGCATGTCGTTAATCTCCATTGCAACTTCGTCAACTGCCTGCTGGAGCTGTTCTTCAGTGACCGCACTGATTAGATCGAGTGCAGCCTCTTGGGACACAATCCACCCGTCTAACTCGACACCAGTAGTGTCTATCAAGTCGAGGTCTATCAAATCGGTGCCCGGAATCATTGCACGACGCTCGATTTCGGTGTAGCCGGTCAAGTCCTGAACAACTTGCTCGACAGCAGCAGCGGGGGCGTCCAACGCTTCAAAGGAGGCGAGGAACTCGGCCTCCTGGGCGATGGCCGAAAGATTCTCCTGGTCTGTGGAGTAGAGAGGGATGTTTGTGCACCGGCCTTGGCGGTTGAGACGACTGTTGCACTTGATGGGAAGTTCTTGAAGGGGAACTCGCTTGAGTGGCTTCTTGAAGGGGGTGTGCCGAGCGTTGGTGGAACGGCGTCGAACAGGAGGCATGATTGCTGATGGATTGTGGATTTTTCAAGTGATTGGGGTGGGAAACGAGCAATCGAAAGAGGTGATCTTACGGGAAGAAAGATTGAAGATGTATGAAGTTGTAGAAGAGGAATTGAGTGGTGGGAGGTGTTGAGTTGGTGAAGTGGTTGAGGAGAGGAGCAAGAGGTGGGAGAAGGGTGAGGCGCTTTCTGGTGATTTTTGCAATGATCCGAAAAGGGAAGATTCAAAAGTCCAAATGAGGTCATAACCTTGATGCCAGTGACAGATAATCATCATCAAGAGCTTCAGGCGCATTTCAACTGGTAGATGCACCGCATCCAGTGATACTTTTTATTTGCACTAACTGGTGGTTTGGCACTGGCAAAGTCTGCATGAACGACACTGCAACTGGCAGAGCAATGCAAGCGTGGGGCAAATACTTCCAAAAAGAGATGGGACGAAAAAAAGAAAAAGGTAGACCTACTCACTTCTATAAAGACGAAACGGGTTCGGAGGAGGTGCTCGACGACGCCGTTGATCAGGAGGCTGATCAGGCGTCCGATGCAGCGCGGCAGGGGCATCAGGGGTTACCAGCGCCGCCGCGGGTGATGCCCCCTGGGTCGGAGGAAGTCTAGCAGGGCCGCTGGGAGTTCCAGCGGGTGAGGAAGTGTCCGGTATGGTATTCCCAGGTCCTTGAGGGCTTGAAGTGGCAGCGGTTGGGGTGGCATGGACAGCAGCTACATGGCGGGCACGCCTTGAGCCCCGCGTCATGTCCATGACAGCAGCAGGTGCCTGCCCGATGAACGGCAGACACGTGCAGTGGCAGCAGCGACGGTTTGTGGCAAAGGGGGCCTGCACTGCAGACTGGCTGTCCTGTCCTGTCCTGTCACTGCAAGGCGGCAGTCAATATCAATGGCGACTGACAGGACTTGCATGCGCAATTCGATTTACACGCGCGGTTACTAGGCATGGGGGGAAAAGTGGCGTGAGTGGTGGTTTATGGTTGAAGCGTTGACGCGTGGTCACGTGCTGTCTTCACCCATCATCATCTGCTCTCTCTGTGTTAGTACCAGCCTCAACACCATCTCAATCATCACAACTGCATGTCACCACTCTCGGGCATCACCGTCCCTTGCTCCTCTTACGTGATTAGTTCCACTTCCCCTCAATGAGACAATCACCCCTCATGACCTGATTGAAGCTCACTCAAACGAGCTGTGCGCTTTCATCCTGACCCCAGAGTCAGGATCCTAATACCCCACCAAACCAACCTCGCTGATGAAGCCATTCCCCTCCATCCCCGCACCCAGCCGCCTAGCCTTGGTCCCTTTGAGCAGAAGCTAGATTCAACTCTTTCCTTTCTTTCAGGATTCGATCCCACCGACCGCTATTTACGCGAGACGCATTGCCAACTTTGAGGTTGTCCTGCTGTGTGGGTCGAGAGCCACATTATGCCTATTCCGGAGCCGAATGCATCTCGGAGGCTTCGGACTTTACTTTTCGCCGCCACCCGGCATCTCGTCACTGAAGCCCAAGGTTTCCACTAACTGGCTCCAGATATCATCATGCCTTGATGATCTCCGATACAGTCGCATTCGATTCAGAGTCTCCTTACAATGAAATCAACGAGGCCGGTTCCCATCCAGCCTCCCCCGCAAAGACGCCCTGACCATGTCAGACAGCCAGCAAGCATCTCCTTACCTTGGTCCTGGGCACAGCATGTCTCAACCTCAACCTGCGAGACCACACCAAGTGTCTGAGTGAGGCATGCGTGGTTGCGCGTCAAATCTGCATTAGCGCTCAGTGACATGAAACGACTGCTTCTCTGTGATATTCCATGGAGAAGTTTTTCCCCTTCCAAGTTGGCTTAGCGACTCTTTTGCTGCACGACCTACGTATGTCGTTCAACTTGAAGCACCGCTTGTGGGCCTCTCAGCCAGCCTCACTTACAGCCTTGATCCCAGCTCCTCCACTGTAGCTAGCTCGCCTCGTCTGCCTCGTCCCATTGGCAACGATCTGGGTCTTGTTTGCGAGCTACCGGCATCGTCGAGATCCTTTGGAGCTACCGGCTACGTCATTCTCACTACGACTTATCTACCGGACCTCCCCGCTCGCCACGTCGGCTTACAGACCTTCAGGGTCCTCCCATGGACAAAACCCTTCAAACTTTTTTCAAGATCCAGGCTTGAGCCCACCTTTTCCTTCCACGCATGCAAGTCAGTGCTCGCTCGCAGCCATCTCTGCGGCCGATGCAATCTGGCGCCGAGGCTCCTTTGAATGCCTCCATCCCCACACTAGGACCTCCAACGATGTCATTTGCAAGGGTTGATTGTGAGAATCAGGGCCGAGTCGGGGTGATGGTGTTCTTGGGGGAACCCTGAGTACAGCCTCTTCACTGAGAGCTCGGAGGCATAAATATCGAGGGCATCTCGGCGGTGGCAATCATGAACCAACAGCTAGCAGAACAGAAGCACAAGAATCGAGGCCTTCTCTCGAGTTCGCTTTTTGGTTGATGTCTCTTGATTCTTTGCCCTCTATTGAAACATCTTTGAGATCCCCTACCCCTGATTTCGACATGTCCTCCCTACACACACCCAGCGCCAGCCGCTCAGCTCGCAGCACACCTGCAGCCAATGTGTCAGCCTACAGCCCTCCAGGAGAGCCCATCAGCTCCCCAAACAACGATAGCGTGCCCTTTGCACCTCCTGCTTCCCCTACAGACCAGCAGCCTCCACGAAACTCGGAAGCCGATACCATTGTGCCCCTTCAGCCCGCTCCCAGCCATGAAGCCATTCGATCAAGACCTGGTTCTCGTACTGGTGCCTATACTACTCCCAAAGGCGCAACACGATTCTCCCATGATGTAGATCCTCTTCAGCACTCGGGGGGTTCCATGAAGTCGCAGCGACGCCGCTTCCGCGAAGACTGGGACTTTGACCAAGATCCCCGTGATCACCCTACCCTTGGCGACTACGAGCGATACTGGCGCAGCGAGGGTCGCCCGGAGCGTTACACCTCTCGGAGAAGCAACTGCCCTCCCCCGGCGTTCATGAACCGTCGTCGAGCTGCGCCCCACGACTCGGATGAAGATCTCTACAACGACGATCTCCGCTATGCCAAGGATCCCTTTGAGAGTACCCGAGGACGACGTCTCACAGACGAAGAGATGGGCTACCAGTCCGGTCGTCTCAACCATCAACGCCGTCCCTCTTCGAGCCATGGTGCCAATCTAGCCTCGGGCCGGCTCGATTGGAACAACCTGACCGCTCAAGAGAAGGTCCAGGTGATGCGTCTCCCCCTAACCCAGTGGATGAACTCCAACTTCAAGAACCACTTTGTGGCCAGTCTTGGAGAGTTTATCGGCACCACCATGTTCCTCTTCTTTGCCTTTGCTGGTACGGAGGTGGCCAACATTCAGTCCAACACCAGCGCCAAGACCACTACGGGAGAGTCGACTGGTTTCTCCGTCTCTACTCTGCTGTACATCTCCATCATCTTTGGCTTTTCTCTCATGGTCAACGTCTGGGTCTTTTTCCGCATCAGCGGTGGTCTGTTCAACCCAGCTGTTACCATTGCCATGCTGATGGTCAAGGCTATTAGCCTGACACGAGCTGTCTGCTTGTTCATCTCCCAGATTCTTGGTGCCATGTTTGCCTCGGTCGTGGTGCTTTACCTTTTCCCAGAGGCGTTCAACGTCAGGACTACACTAGGAGGCGGAGCGTCTCTGGTTCAGGGAGTGTTCATCGAGGCTATTCTAACGGCTGAGCTGGTGTTTACCATCTTTATGCTCGCCAAGGAGAAGCACCGGGCTACTTTCATCGCCCCCGTCGGTATCGGTCTGGCTCTATTCATCGCCGAGATGGTGGGTGTTCAGTTCACCGGAGGTTCTCTGAACCCGGCCCGGAGCTTTGGTCCTTGTGTGGTTACTGGTACCTTTGACACTGAGCATTGGATTTACTGTAAGTGTTGTGTTCTTGATTGGCTTTCGAATACTGACGAGTACCAGGGGTTGGTCCCTTTATTGGATCGCTCATTGCTGTGGCGTTTTACTGGTTTATCAAGACTCTGGAATACGAGGTAAGTCTTTTACTCTACAGCATTGATGCAGGTTACTAATGGACTATAGATGGCCAACCCTGGCGCTGATGGTGATGATGCCAACGACCCTACCAAGAACCCCGAGAAGCGAGCCGAGATCCAGGCGTCCAAGCCGCCCTCTATCCAGTTCGGCCTGGGCAAGTCGCCTTCGATCCGCAGCTAGACGGGCTTTACGAAGCATGACCGAAATGACTGCAAGACATATGATAACATGAACGACTACAAGAGGAAGTGAATATACAATGACAACGATGGAAATGGACAGATCAACGATCGCATTCGATGAACACAGATACAAGGCGAAAGAAAAAAGAAGTAAAACTGCGCGATATGAAGGAATGATTTATGTACGCATCTATTTGGAGTTGTGGAGTTTTTTTATTTGACCTCCGGCGCATTTGGCGGCTGTGCGTTGGCGTCCTCCGGATGATAGGGAGGTTGGAAAGGATAGACGGGCGAAACAATCTATGGTGTATCCTTCACCGACGCTTTTTCTTAACAACCTCTATCATACACTCACGGTGATACCTTAAGTAGCGTCAACGCTACCCTCATAGACCTATGCCTTGTCGCTCTTTTCATCGTTACACTTCTATACCTAAACAACGCCTAGGGTGTTCTCATAGACACCGCAAGCCACTCATCACTTCGCACGCAACCAAAGCATTACAAGCTTTACGATGGGCTGTTTCACTTCGAGGGCCATGTTTAATGTTTGAAGGTTGTTTTGAATATGCCATCTCCGAGATCAAGAAGTAGAGGTGAAAGAACATGTGTAGAGATCATGCCTGGACCCACGAACCACGGTCAACAGGCTGGACAAGCTCATCCCCCAAATCCATCATTACCCTCAGCGGCGAGATATTCCATTCCAAAAATCTGTGGACGACATGATCTGAAATTGATGTTGGTTGGCATTCGATCGCCGCTCTCTCACCCTTCAAAGCGTCGAGGTGGTTAGAGTGATCTGTCTCTAGATGTCAGTGGGATGTTTCGAGTTGATGTTCAGAGCAAAACACATACCTAACGAATCTTGCTGTTTCAATCTCCAGTCATATCATTGGTGTGTGGGTGATGACCCAAGTGATGCTCTAGTTGGCATCGGTGCGAACGGCGGTAAGTTCGATGCCATCGTCGACCACAACGACCAAGGTCGTGTCGTCCTGGCTCTGGCGGCGCTTGATGGCCCATTTGACCGCGATGTAAGTGAACATGAAAACCGTGACGCCGATGAAGGCGCCAAGGACGAATCCGAGACCGGCTGCCTGGGTGTTGGGATCCAGGGCCTCTTGCTTGCGAGCGGTAATGGCGGAAATGCGCGAGCCGGCCATTGTGGTTTCTTGGTCTTGGTTTCGTTGACGAGAGGTTGGGTTGAGAGTTTGAGTGGTGATATGAATGATGTCCGAAGTTGTCGAGGCGTTTTCGATATCGTGGTGAGGGAGAGGAAAGGAGAGAAGGAGAGGATGGCTTCAAGGAGGAGTTGAAGCTGTACATGTCGGTGACAACAGTATAGCTTCTTTTAGTGATAATATGAATAGATCCAAATACGCATGCCTCACATTGTCCTGAATTGATGCTCAGATTCGGCATCTGGTGGGCACTACACTGACAATGACGTTGCGATAGACTGCAGTAGAACCGGTTCTAATTAGGAATATCCAAGTTGGCTCGCTTTGCACATGCAGTGCTTCTTTCTTCTCTTTTGGGAATCTTTAGGTCAACCTCTATTTGTGTGCCTGGCACTGGCCCCTAAAATCTCCCAATCCACCCTGATAGTATCAAGGTCGGATCTGATACCGAGCTGAGGGGCTTTCATTGTCGCCCTCACGAGCCGTCCCAGTGTGCACATTACCATGGTCTCTTTAAATGCCATTATGGACCTCAGGGCTTTGACACGGGTCCCAATGTCAAGCAGCGAGTTGGAACTGATATCTTACTGTTTCTGGGGGTGGTTGAACTTGGCCAATGAAATGCGCCAACCTGTGAGGTACATTTCCGCATCTGGTCATAAACAGTAGGGAAAACATGCAGGGAACAGAACGTGCCGATTCTTTCATTCATCGGCATTTCATTGTCGATTTGTAAAAGTAGGTCTGTACAGGACGGCCAAGGTGGCAGCAAGGACCAAAGGAACACACCCAGAGCATTGCAGCCGTCAAAGTGGCCATGCCAACAGACAGAATCCGAATTATCGACTTCCTCGTCAACAAGCTCACAGAGAAGCCCCGTTGGCTTAGTGGTAAAGCGTATCACTAGTAATGATAAGATCACTGGTTCGATTCCAGTACGGGGCATGTGAACTTGTTTTTTGACTTTTGTGTCACTTTTTTTAATTGGTTAAGCAAATGAATGGTGTATGGAAAAGTGTATCAGATACGGTTGATGATGGGTTCTATGATATGGGGTTATCTTTTTAAAATGTTCACATTCTAAAAAGTTCACGTGGTGGCCTTGCGATAACAGGAAACATGCTCATGGAAATTGATCAGGTGCCTTTAGATCTGACAGGAACAAATGCTCGGCGTGGGGGGTTGGCCATGTGGTACTACAAGGAGAGCATGACATTAGAAGAGCGAGAAGACTTGAAGTGATGCCAGCTTGATTAAAACTCAGAGGAAGCAGGACGAAGCGACATGACCCAAAAACAAGACATCTGGACAGTGTATCCCCATCTACTTACAACCGAAGGTAAGTTGAGTGGGCAGAAACACACATACGAGACATGGCTGCACAGCATTCGACAGGGAGGCTCTGTTGCCAAGGAGAGAGAAGGTTTACACGAGCCAGACACGAGGTTTCGCAAATATCGTCGTTCAAAATATCCTACCCTGAACCTGGACCTGGGGCTCGAGTGGTTACGCAAAGTGCCTAAACCCCGATCAAGATAACCACACTGACCCCATGGGAGATTAGGTAGAGACTCTGCGGGCAGGGTAGCCGCAATTGGCCTGGTTAGATCCCGTGATGTGAGTGGCTCGTGATGGTAGATAGACAGATAGCTGTCAGGTCCCAACGGCCACGTTCTTGATGCACGGCACCCTTTGACGTGATGACCTCACAAGCGCATTTCATGCACACCACACCACACTACCTTCCCCCAGACAAAAGCGGAGATGGCCATCTGCGCGCGGGTGCAAATGAGCAAAAAGGCGCATGCGGGTTGGGTTGCTTAGTGTCATGGGCATGAGCCCTCATGAGACCCTTGCCGACGGATTCATTAATGACTTTTTGACTGGAATGGGAACAGCTTCACGCGACAGGTAAAGAGAATGAGATTGATTCCTTGTGTCAACAGGTCTCGGATAAGGCGAAGGGGTTAGAGCAGAGGTCCCAATCTTAATAAGTAGGGTAAATTAAGATTGATGTCATACGCCCACTGTCCCCCTGGAATTGGGCATGTATTGATGGTGATGGGCGCTGCCGAGCCGAGCTTCATTTGCCCCAAGGTTAAGTGAGCTGAGTGGAAATTGACAGGAAGGAAAGTTACATGAATTTGATCAAGTTTGAGGTCTGCAGTCGTGATTGGTGATGCCCTTGGTCGCCGATGACTGCTGCGTGCGTCAGGAGTGAAAACGAAACACGGATACTGTAAAAATAGACGGCTTGGTTATTACGTCTCATGCGATCCTGTCATGCAGAAGCGGTAAACAGTTACTATCGGCTTCTCCGCATCCATCACTCATTCATCTCTCGCAGACGAGGAAATCTGATGATGGGGGCGTGCTACACTCCCCTCCAAAGCTATCTCGGCTCTCATTTACCTTCGGATACCACTTTCTCAATAGACCCAAGGCAAGGGGCACAGTTCAACGACCAGCCAATCTCGTGTCCGAGGGCCAATTGGGGACATAGACAGGTTGACTTGTCATCTGCGATAGCGTGCAGCTGTTGGCCAAGGACGACATGACGAGACCCGTGAGGTGCATGAGCATGATGCACCACCCTCGTTATCCTTTGTCCATTAATTAGATGGGCTGCCCAGACAAAGGGGACGCCATGTCTTTCTCTCCTGCTGACACTTGGATCCCCGAGGACCTGTCACTTGGGCGCCAGTCTACCGCGTTCATATTGGAACCATGCAACTCACCGGGTCCGTAGTGTCTACTCGATCGATGCCTTTGATGATCATTCTCGTCTCCTTTTCCCATCTGCCAAACAAAACATCCACACCCTGCACCGCACGCACACCCCCTGAAAGCAGGTCGCTATTTCCAGGGGACCTGCTGCCCTAAGCCCCGCTGGGCAGTCTCTCTGAACCATTAACTGCTAGGGAGTGGAGGGGTCCAGCTCCATCCATCATCCCCTGGGCGGTAGGTGGGGGCGCCTGCCGAGGGAGATGCGCCAGTCGTTAGCTCAAAGGTACTACCCGTCCCTTGGAACTTGAGTCGGGGATGCAGTACATCCTTGGGAAGGTACAAAGTGGTTTCGGGGGGGAACCTTCCGACCTTCCATTCATTCACCTCTACTTCCTTCAAACCTCTCTCCTCTCTTCTTCCTCCATCTCATCTCTCCTTCACCATCCAACATCTTCTTAATTCCTTCCGTGATACCCTCATATCTCTTCGATCGCATTATATCCTCCATATTCTAATCGCCCGCCATGACTCTCACCGATGAAGAGCTCGACCGCGACTGGCAGCCCAGCGGCCGTCGCCCCCAATCGTCCGTCTCCCCTTTATGCTTCCCCATTGACGGTTGAAACGATGCCGTCGATGCACTCGTCAGTGGCGCGCGCGCAGAGCTAACCGTTACATTCTCGACAGAACCATCGCCCGATCCTTCTCGGCAGAGCTGATGGACATTTTCCGCATCGAAAACTCACTGACCGACCTGGATCAGCAAGTCCACGAGAAGTTGGTCCACCACTTTCAGCTCCTTGATCAGGGCGCCCACGCCTAACCTCATATCTATAGGAAGCAGACTGTCGACAAAAACACCGAGGAGCTAGCCTCCCTTGAGGCTCGTATCCGTGAGATGGAGGACCGCCTCCGCCGCTCCGCTCCGGGCAGCTCGCGACCCCCTCTCCCCCAGGTCGCCAACAAGGGCGCCGCCGACGACGACCAGCAGCAGCACAGCCAGAACCTTCAGGCCGAAGACGCTTCCAAGGATGACGCCAAGGCTCGTTCACGACCAGGCACCGCCCGCGCCACCCAGCAGGCCCCGTCCTCGGGCAACATGCCCCCGACCCCGGGCGCCAGTGAAGGTGAATACTATGTCGTCACCCACGCTGACTTGCGAGACGGGTCCCGCTGACGAAAAGATTGACTTGCAAGACGGAGACCATGAATAGAGAGAGCATAAGGACGACATTCGACTATAGGCCGTTTTAATCCTCACAAGGCCCAGTCCAGTCTCAGGGGACCAAAGCACCCCCCTGCCGCGGTGGATCTCACACGAGCATCATGTGCGGAGAAGGGCATCGAAACCGCTCACTCGTCTCAAGACAGGCTCGATGGCACCTCCGCGACCGGGGTCAGCTTCGCATTGTTTTTTGGATGTTCACGAATCAGGCCTGGGCGCATCACCAAACGTTCATGCCCACGGCTGCTTATCATGTATACTGGTTGTTGGAGTTTCTGGGGACTGAGGGGAATCAAATGATCCCAGGCGTGCCCTCCCTCAGGCCCCCTTTTATGTCGTTCGCTACGAATGATTCCCGGCGTTTTATAGAGGCAGCATCGCAACTTTTTTGACTACATCATTCATCCTCTCGCTCTCGGTCACACGCACCGCATCTGGCTGTTGCTCACTCGACGAGGTTAGGACATATATTTCGGTTAGGGTTTGCTGCAAGGGAGGATACGGGAGGGGAGGGATTCCATCGTTTGGACGAGGGTGCATCTGGATAGGCGGTATCATGTGAGTGTCAGGTTGATCGACACTTGGAGTGATGGCAAGTGCATCACCATGTTGGAGTTTATATGTCAATCGAGGCATCACCAGGTTTGTGTCTACCTTTATTATTCCACATAGGCGGGTAGGGTAATACATGCTTGATTCCTCACACGCTGCGCTGCTCAAGTCCCTGTCAAGATTAACTGTCTCGATTTGAATTCACTTGCTAACCCTAGCTTGCTGCGTCATATCGAAATGTACCATTACAATAGCTGACTTGTACCACACTTGGTCATAATTAGCAGAATTAGGTCCAACGCATGCCCCCCCTAATATGTTTCCTGTCACTCATCAACGTCGTCGAGATTCTTGTTGGCGAATCCAACCTTGTTGTTCTCCAGGTCGAAAGCGACGTACAGCGCCTTGAGCACCACGTCACCAAAGATGGTGACGCCTATGGACTCATCGCTCTGCATGCCTCCCCAACAGTACTCAGGATCGTCCTTGACGGGCCCGTAGTTTAGGTACGACCCGGGAATGTTCAAGATGTGCTCTGTGCCGGGCATCTTGAACATCAGGTCTGGCAGACCGCTCGCAAACTGGCAGGGAAAGGTGAATGAGTTGTCGAGACGAGGGTCGATGCGCATGCCTGGCACGTCGTACCAGTACAGAGCGGCAAGGGAAGGGGGCATGAACAGCAGCGAGGTTCCCGTGTCGACGGTGGCCTCGAACGTGTGGGCGAACCAGACACGACGCTGACCATTCCAGGCTGTCATGTCAAATGTGACGTCCCAGTGAGGACTGTCCTCACGCGTGTTGAGCCACGTGATGTTGTCCTTGATCCGACTCTCGTCGATACGGCCGAAATCGAAGCGGCCCGTGGCGTTGCGGCGCAGATCAACTGTGAAGACTGGGCTGTCGAGATGGGGACGGAGGGTATCGAGAAGAGAGGGCGTCTGAGGGTTGACGTTGCTGGAGAGGTTCTTGGCGAGGCCCATGATGCCCGAGATCTCAGTGTTACTCTCGAACCGCGAGGCGACAATGTGCGCCGACTGGATGGCCGCGCCCTTGAGCTCGAAGCTGCCCATGCGGACCGTGTCGAGGTAGACGATGCCATGAGCGTGGGAGCCGTCGACTGAAATCACAGGTCAGAGATTTGACTAGAGGTACACGTGAGAGTATGTCAAACGCACCATAGGAAACATCCCACGTCGCATCGCGGAGACGACGAGAGGTCCTGGACATGTTGGGCTTGTACTGAGGAGCCCAGGGGCCCTCGGGGTTGTACCGATAGACGGTGTCGGAGGATTGAACCCAGCTAGGGCAGTCAGCAGAGCGATGGGAAGACATGGGGAGTGTATTTTACTTACAAGTCGGCAGATCCAGTGTCGATGGCAATCTTGACCGTCTGGGGAGGGTTGCCAATCTTGACGTCGGCGATGTAGATGGCGTCGTTCTCGAGAGGCTCAACATCCACCTGACCTTCTGCACATACCATCAGCGCCGCTCCAAGATCGAATTACAACATGTACTTGCCGTCATCAAGAAGTGAAAAGGCCTTCAGGGTCTCTCGCGAAACACCACCGCCCCATTTCTCCTTTGCAGCCACAAGCGCCCTGACAAAGCTAGGCTTGGAGCCCTTGCGCGTGCTCGCCTCGAGAGAGAAGCCGGTAGGAACCTTGCCCGCGGGCGCGACTAGGGCAGTCGCAAGGCCTGTCGCCAGGAGAGTGACGAGCAAAAGAGGGCTTCTCATGGTTGGAGAGAAGGAAGATTGTCTAGATAGGCTGGCGTGTGTGCAGGTGAAGGAGGCAGAGCGACAAGGTTGAGGAGAAGGAAGAGGAAGGAGCGACGGATGGTAGACGTTCAAGACAGGAGGGTTCTTGTTTACCTGAGGAGAGAAGGAGGAAGGAAGGGAATTATATGGCGAGAAAAGAAAAACAATGGTTGGCAGTGCAAGACCAGTGAATCACTTGGAAACACCATCACCAATTACCAAGTACTACACAATACACTCCAACAACTGCCAAGACAGATTTCCTTGACTTTTCCATCACGAGATCAACAAAAAGTCTCATTTCGTAGAAAGTAAAAGAAAAAAGAGAGGCAATCAAATATAAACTGGCTCTCTCTTTCCCGTCGTATCACGACGCGCCGCCTCATCTATACGACCCCCTTACACAGCACGCTTTTTTCTGTATCTCCTTGGTATTTTGTTTGCAGCAAACACGGGAACCTGCCTTTTTTTTTCTACTATCCGCGTCTCCGGTAGCAACGGGTGCTACACAAGCACAACCCAGACAAGTCTAGACACGCATGCATGATTGGAAGTACAAGATATGATAACATCTTGGTAAGAAAAAAGGGGGGGAGGCCTCGTGGAGGAGATCTATTGTTTTTCCATGTGCAAGTCCAACTTGGTAACGAGGACAGCATGGCATTGATACGATACATTGGGGATTGGTCTGCACACGAGACCTCCCACGAGGCAAACTTTGGACACGGGATCGGTCACGGGGACGGGACTGGGAGTTGATGAGTTTCTGTGCGAGCTGTTGCCGAGGACGGGAAGCATCTCGGGATGGATGGATGCGTTGGCTTCCATGGAACGAACAGACTGTCAAGTGACCAAGACAACATACATCTCACCTACAACGTCAGATAGCTACGCAGGCATCAGATATCGTGACCATGTCCTCATTCAAGTGTCTACTTGTTCGTGGCCAGATGCTCTATCCACATCCGTACAGGTATCAATCAATCCATACAATATCAACACCAAATCGTAGGTAGGTAGCTTTCCCTTTTGGGCTACAAAAACATCACAAAAAATCAACTGGCGCCTTCTATAGCTCGTCATGCGTGGGCTTCTTCTCTCCCTCCTCCTCACCCTTCTTCTCCTTCTTCTCGTTCTCTCGCTTGAGCTGCTTGATTAGCTTCTCTAGCTGCTCCTGGTCAAGCTCTCCATCCTTCATGAAGTCCTCGGCGTTGATCTTGACCGTCTCCTGTGACGCGTCACCGCTCGCTGTGGACGACGACTTGCTCTTCTTGCTCTTCTTGGCCGCCTTGGCGTTCTTCTTGGCCTGTCGCGACTTCTCCTCCACCTTCCTAGCACCCTTCAGGGCCACCTCCATACCGGCCTTTTCAAGCTTCTCGCGCTTGGCAATGAGGTCCTTGATAAGGAGCACAGGGTTCTCGACGGCGCTCAGGGCTGCCTGCTTGACCTCCATCTCGCTCAACCATTCCTGGGTGGACTTGTGAAGAGTAATCACCTCAGTGAGGTCCTCAATCACGTAGAGAGGAGGAATGGGTCCCTTCTCCTTGATCACGTCCTCCATCTGGCGAGTCGTTGTTGTCGACGCGTTGTCCTCGTCCTCTAGGCCGTCAAACTCGCCCGTCTCCTTCTCAGCGGGAGCCTCGGTGGTGCTAGACTTGATTGCCTCTGAGGCAGAAGCCGAAGCCGAAGCGGATGAATGCCAGTCCTCATGCTCCTTGATTTGCCCCTTGATCTGCTCAACAAATTCCGACGTCTTCGCCAGAATATCCTTCAACGCAGCGATCTGCTCAGGGCGCTTCTCAGTCTCGTCCGCCCTCTTCTTAATAGGGGCAACGCGGTCCTGGAGGACCTTGAGCTTGGCCTTGAGCACATCCTTGGTAGCATCGGCTCCATCGTCGTAGAGCCACTCGCTGGTTTCGCTCGAGAGCTCAGCCAGCTTGGTCTTCTCCTCCTCAGTGGCGGCGGCGACAAAGGCCTCGTTCTCAAGGAGGTCTCTAATCTTATAGGTGTATCCCTCAAGGTGGTTAAGGGCCTCCTCTCTCTGTAGTCGGGCCTTGTCAGAAGCGGCAAATGCCTTGAGGCGGTCCTTGGACTTGGTAATCTCGGCCTTGGTGAGATCGGGAATGCCGACATTCTTCAAGGTCACCTCCACGGGGATGCCAACAGTCTCCCTCTTCTTGACATCAGGCTTGACTTCTTCAGTGCTGCCAGAGGCCGTAGTCTCAGCCTCGGACGAAGCGGATTCGGCCGACTCGGTAGAGGAAGAGGCCTCCTCGGAAGCCTTCTCCTTCATCTCCTCCTCGGAGCCCTCGACCTTGTCCTCTCCCTTGAGAGGCTTCTGATCCTTCTTTCCGAATCCAAAGAGGTTCTTGACTCCATCCACGAAGCCATCCTTCACCTCGGCCTCGCACTCAACGGCAGCCTTGACAATCTCGACCTCACCGTTCTCGCTGCTCAGTCTAACGGCGAGCTTGAACTGAATGTCCGACTCGATGCATGAAGGATACTTTTCCTTGATGGCCGCGAAAGTGGCAGTCAGGTTCTTGGTGGTCAGAGTCTTGACATCCTTCTCCTCAGAGCCGACCTGCTGGTAGAATGTAGCAGTAAAGTCTTGGTCGTCGGTGAAGGTGACCTCCTTGGGAGCAGCACCCTGGTGAGACACGGCAGACCAGAGACGCTGGTGCTGAATCTCCTCGCCAGCAGTCCACTTCAGACCACCTGGGTACGAAGCACCATCTGCAATTCGGATCTCCTTGACACGGAAGCTAGGGCTGAGCTCGGCGGCCCTGAAGCCGGCACCAAAGACGGCGGCCTCATCAGAGTTGACGTTGGTTCGGATCTTCTCTGGGGAACCGGCAAGCTTCTCAAGAACCTTTTGGACAAAAGGAGTTCGGGTGGCGCCTCCGTGGAGAATGACGGAATCAATGTCAATGATGTCAAGGTTGGCCATCTTAAGGGCATCGTTGACAACAACCGTGATCCTCTCGGCGTGTTCCTCAGTCATCTCTTCGAACCGGGTGCGAGTGATCTTGTACTTGAAGTCGATGTCCTCGTACAGACCCTCGAAGCTGGCCCCGGTGTTTTGGTTGGCGCTGAGGACATGGCGAAGCTTCTCAACCTGGTTGGAAAGCTTCGCGACGGCACGGCCGTGGGCCTTGACATCCTCGGCGGTGATGGAGATCTTCTGGGCGCCCTTGGACTCGACAAACTGGGAGACCATGTCGTCGAGAATGAGGTAGTTCAGGGCATCTCCACCAAGGGTGCGATCCCAGCCAGTGCCCAGGACCTGAACCTCCTGGACGGTCTTGTTGTACTTGCCAACGTCCTTGACAGATCGGCCCTGGAACTTCATGATAGTAGCCTTGGCAGAGCCGGCGCCCATGTCGAACACCAGGTTGTACTCGGGCTTGGACCCGTTGCTGACGTTGGGGAACTCTCGGCTGGTGGCGTAGTTGAGACCGACGGCTAGACCATCGCTGATCAGGCTGAGGACCTTCAGGCCAGCGAGCTCAGCGGCAGTCTGGACAGCCCGCTTCTCGTCGACGGTGTAGAAGGGAGGAACGGTGAGGACGATGGAGCGGACACTGGTTCCGTCACCAGCAGCCACCTCAGCGTTCTTCTGAATGCTCTGCAGCTCCATGGCGAGAAGCTCCTCGACCATCCATGCTTCTACTTCAGCTGTAAAGGCCTTGCTCTTGAAAGCAGCGGTGCCTCGGGTGGCGTGGGCCTCCAATTGGAGGGCGGGGTGTCGGGCAGCGTATTCCTGGACGACGGAGTCCTGCGTGGAGAGACCAAGGATGGTCTTGAGGTTCGGGTAGACGTCGCTGGGGAATCGGGAGGCAAGAGCCATGGCGTCAGCACCGTAGGCCCTCTCGGGGTGCTGGCCCTTCTGGGGACCATTTCGCGAGGGCTTGAAGACGACGGCCGACGTCTCTTTTCGGCGCGAGTCCTTTGTCAGGACAATCTCGAGGGGGATGCCGGGCTTGACGAGTGCGGCCTTGATGAACTCTGTACCGAGATCAACGCCCAGAACGGCAGCGACGGCAAAGACGTTTGTGGCAAAGAGGAAGACGGCCGCCAGGAGCGCCTTCAAAGGCGATACTCTTGAGGACGCCATCATGGGTGGTTTTTTGGTGGGGGTGCGCGCGCACCAGATTCTGAGGGGAGTAAGTCTTATGAACGAGGAACGCCGCCTCTGTACAGCGATAAAAGGAAAAAAGGGGAAAGACGATTAACGTCTATGGCAGAATGAAAAGAAAGCCCCGGGGGAAAGTTTCGTTAAAAAAGAGTTTAGTAGGAGAGAGAGGTTGATGTGGCCTCAATGGATGGGTTGACTCTCCAATGGGGGACAACTTTCACAGGTAGCGGTAGCAAGAAGCCACGATGGCTGTTAAAGCTTGTGCAAGTTTCCAGCCACTCAAAGGAAAGAGGACAGCTAACAATAGGTAGTGATGTGCCACTAAATGCGAGGCTGACAGTCGCGATAAGAGGAGGGAGGCCATCTATTGGTCCGATAAGAGCCCCTAGATGATCACCCTGGTTTCGGCCTCGTCTTGGCGGTCAATTCCTTTGACACATCAAAGCCCCAACCAAGCCCCGAGCCATGACAAGTGGCTCAGTTGCTGTTCAAAGTTCATGATGTTTGGTCACAGGCAGAAGCCCATGGATAAGTGCGTGGTTACCGCCCTTGTTGCCTGTATCCGTGAATTGGCCAAGGTGTTCTCTTTGAAAGAGGCAAGTTGCGCTTAGTCGGCCCGCAAGGCCCTTGTCCATCGAGCTTGCACCTGGCTGTAGGTGTACGGAGTAGAGCTTGCATGCATTCCTGCAGCCAAACATGTGCAATCTTTCAACGTCGATAACGGTAGGAATTCCATATTATTCCCGTTTCCACAAAGCACAATAACCCTCACAGTAATATTTCATCAACTCTTCTAGGACCACGTTGCTACAAGTCGGTAGGGGTTGAAAAGACCTGACCCCTGGCCAATTGAAACCCCTCCAAAGCTCCCCACACTTTTAAAGACCCCTGCGAACCCTATGACGGCACAGGTCGAAGCTCAAAATCAGCCCTACGTCAACGAGCCACATCGCGATGCTCAGAGCTCAAGAATCGATCAGTCTGACCAATGCCTTGTCAAATGAACAATGCCGGATTGATATCTATTGTCATCAGTACCGAATAATCACATCTTGCTTCCATGTTGAATCGTCTTACATAAACGTCATCACACGACTCTGCCGGCTTCACACAGACAGCACACTGGCGGGCATCCATTCACATTGTTTACCTACTACTCCATGTATCCTTCCGGAAGGCCTACAGTGTTACAAAGGTATTAAAGACTCCGACCGACACCGTGGCCAGATGTATTTCCGAGTCCCAAAATCATCAAAACCCCAAAATGCAAAGCCCCCAAGCCCACCGTTCTCAGGCCAAATGCCAAAGAAATCTTGACTTGCAAACGCCGTCATCTCATGGTGTACATTGCCTCCGGGAAATGCAAGGAGATTCGTAGGTTGTGATTCTACCCGTGCCATGTCATGCTGGGGAGCGCTTACGACTCCTCGTTGCGGCGGCCGCCTCGGGGGGGACCGCGGTGGCCACGACCACGTCCACGGCCATCACCACGGTGGCCGCCTCGGCCGCGCCAGTCACCACGACCACGTCCGCGGTGGCTACCGGGTCGGTTTCGCTGGACCTGGTGGAATCCGTCGTTGGGGTCGGCAGGAGCGGCGGTCTGAATCGGCGCATTAGTACCTTTGCCCCCACGAGTATATAACATCAACATACCTCAGCGACGTGTTCAGGGTGGTCATCAGCCCAAGACTGAGTGTTGGCAGCAGGGACCGGGGCAGCAGCCTCAGCTTCAGTAGCCTCAGTAGCCTTCACGTCAACCCACTCCTGAGAGGCAGACAGCTCCTGGTTAGGGGTGTCCCAATGGCTCTCGGCGACGGCGTTAGCAGCGTCGTCAGCCACGCTGGCGTTGGCCAGGCCGTTGGAAGAAGGCTGGGCAGCAGCCTCGACGGGAGCAGAAACATCACCAGCCTCGATCTCGGTGGCCGAGGCGTGCGCGACAGTGGGGTCCGAGGCAACCTCGGCGGGCGCAGCCTCACCCTCGGCAGCTGGGGCTTCGTCATAGGGAGTCTTATACTCTTGAGCCAAAGACCTGACCTTGGAGACTGCAACTGGTTAGGATAGATACGACGGAATGGCCGGCCAACTTACAAGTAGTCTGGAGCTGCTCGCCGGGAACGCTGAAGATATGGTCCTCAGTGCCGTTGACAAGCTTCAGCATGGACTGAACGGCGTTCTGGTCACCAGAGTAGATGGCAAGGAGGACGCCCTCGATAGCTTGGCTTTCGTCAGACTCGGGGTCCTGAGCCTCCTCACGGCGGTAGGCAGCAAGTCGCAGGAACTGCGACAGGACCAGCAGGTTCTCGTTCAGAGACTTGCTGGCTTCCTCCTTGGCCTCAGCAACAGCATCGGCCTTGGCCTTCTTGAGGTTCTTCTCCCACTCGGCCTTGTCAGCAGTGGCGCGTGTCCGGTACTGCTCGTCGACCTTCTGGTATTGCGTGAGCTGCTCCTCGAACTGAGCGAGCTGGGCCTGCAGACCGGGCTTCTTGAGGACCTGGGCCTTCTGGTCGGCGTTGATGATCTTGGCGGCAACCAGTTCATCGAGCGACTTGTCAGCGTGTTGGCTTAGAAGGGAGTCGGTCTTGGAAGCGTTGGTCTAGTCGCGAGGGGTCAGTATGACGAAACGTCAAGCGTTTGGGCGCGAAAAGAGATGCGCAAGACTCACAATCTTCTTGTTGACATTGCGAATGTTCCTTTGCAGTCGTCAGCGTCGAGCTCCATTCAAACTACCGAAACAGAGCGGCGATACTCACTTTTGGAGCTCCTTGATGTAAGGGGTCTCGAAGGTATCGTCGCCGGTCTTATCGGCGGCGGCGGAGGTAACGCTGGGCGCGGGAGATTCAGTTCGCTCGATGGCCTTGGCGGCCTTCTTCTTGGCCGACTTGGAAGCGGGCTGAGCAGCCTGGGCAGCCATCGCGGGAGAGGGTGGTGTGAGGTCGAGGGAGGAGGATCGAGTCAGAGACTGTTTGCGCGAGGGTTGGAGACACTGTCGTCGGTGACGTGCGACAGGCTTGCAGAGGTGGAGAGAGCTTGGTTTAGGGACGTAAACGTCGTGGAGAGAATCGAAAGGGAGTACAGGTAAGATGGATGCCGAAGCAGAGGGGTGAAGAGGTGGAGAATGCGGGTGAGAGTTGTGGAAAAGAGGAGTTGGAGAGGAAGAAGAAGGCCAAGTTGTGGTGGTGGTGGTACAGGTCAAACGAGGCCAGCCGCTCAGGCAGCCTAGGGCGGGCAGTGAGCGCCAGTGCCAGCGCCAGTGGCACTAACCCCAAGTGCCCGGCAACCCCTGCATGGGCTCTGAGCGACACTGGCCACTCTTCTAGAAGCAGTAAGAAGAATGGATGGAGTCATCGAGATACAATCCAACAATGGTTCAATTGGCATGCTTTGTATTGATTCATGCCTGTTGCCATGTGCTCGGCTACTGTTGACATGCTCTCATCCCTATTCTTTGCGACAGCTACATATCCTCCCGTCCTTTGGTTCAAGGGGCTCTATTGTTCCAGTTGCCATCCATCGTCATGGCAAACTGCCCCACTAACCCGCCAAGTCGCATTGGATTCAGCTGGTCTCGTGCCCAGCCAATGCGCTCCATCTGTCTCCTCTTTGCGACGAGCCCCTTTTTAGAGCATGCAGCACATCTGGAGTCGATGTCCTGCTTCCTTAGACGTATTGTGTTGCGCCATACTACGTAGACTCGATTTTGAGTGCCCTGCAAGTGTGCTTTCGTGGTGGCGTAGGCTCGTCGCGACGCGGCTCTTTGACCCAGTTAACATCATTGGCTCCGTTGTCATCATCCGATCTTGATCGCATGTGTCGTGGTTCAAAGTGAGTCGTTTCTTTCAGCCCTTGAACTTGGTCAAGGTGTCCTGGGATGGAACTGTCAGTCTATGTCGGAGGAGCAGCATCGCGTGGCACATACCCTCGTGACTTTCTTGACGCTTCTCGCAGACAGGCCTCGCTCGCCCGATTGCTTCGATTGAATCGCCGCTTCCTTGACTAGGCTGTTGTCGTGATTATTAGCATTATTTCGATCGATGTAGGGTCTCGAAGTCGTACGTTTCCATGAACAGGACATAGTCGAGGAAGATCTGTAGCATGTAAATATTAGCACGACATGTTGCGACTGCGAGCTTATCCAGACACACCGTGACGTCGGCATTCTTTTTGATATTGTGGTTAGAATGCGCCTTGATGATCTTCTTGACAGTCGCCTTGGGGTATGCCTTCTTTCCAAGCGCCATGGTGACGATGATGAAGCTGACGACTTGACTTGTTTACACGCTTGAGCTGTCCCCGCAATGGGTTGTTGACAAGGCGTGTTTTCAGCCTGGCGGCTCTCTGACCTCACCTGGTGTCTTGAGTGCGGAGCTGACCAATCGGCAGCGCCCGAGCTTGAGGTACGTACCTGAGAGCTTCACACCCTCAGCCTGACCCGCTCAGGGCAATTTCAGTGCGGAAGGAACCTGAGGAGGGGCTCGGGCGTACAGTGTCAGCCCAGACGCCTTATCCCCGCACTGTAACCCACCTTGGACTCTGGTGGCATTCGAGCTGTGGGCGCAATATCACAAGCTCGATATACGTACAACAGACACGCCTCAGTTGCCCAACATGGCCTCAATAATGCAACGCCGCATGGTGAGTACTCTCCTGTCGATCATTTCGAGAAAAAACATGTCTAACGGTTCTCTAGCTCTCCAAAGCGGACGAGGAGACGACCGACGAAGTCGAGGTGCGACGAGAGGATCAGGACAAGATCAACCGATTCAGTCGGCTACACCAGCGTGAGACTGTCTTGGAGGAGGAGCTGGGCGCAAAGAACGTACGTCTTCCGGGGCCGCCTGCCCAACGAATTATACAACCTTCTCGAGCCTATACTGATCCCTCTGTAGAAGGAAAAGGAGGAACTCGACGACTTGTCCACAGAACTCGAACTTGCCGACGAGGACGAAAAGATTCAGTACAGACCCTCTTCCCATCTGTCTCCCCAGAAACACCGGCTAACCACCGCCGCAGGTACAAGATCGGTGATGCCTTCTTCCACGTCTCCCTAGAGCAGGCTCAGGAGATGCTCGAGGAAGCCACAGAGAAGCTCGAGGAGGAGTCGACAGAGCTGGAGGAGAAGCTCTCGTCCATCCGCGAGGACATGACCAAGCTCAAGGTCGAGCTGTATGCGAGATTCGGAAAGCAAATCAACCTAGAGACCTGAACAAGAAACTTGGAAGCTCCTGATACCCCCCCTCCAGCGAGAGACGAGGCAGATGCCAAGCCAACACCGGGTGAACTCTTATCCTTAGTTCATTTGAAATGCAGCGCCTGGACAACCTTTGACAGCAGATCTCGTGACGCCTCTCAAACGGGCCTCAAAGTCGGTCTCCAATTCCGGTGGACGCCTCTCCGGGGTCGGCATGGCAGAGCAAGTGCCAGGGTCTCGTGTTCTGTCACTTTTTCCCGGCTTCAACTGCCGGTCCGCAAGGGAAAGCCCTGTCGGCCGAAAAAAACGAACCAAGGCGAATCTCGTTGATGAAGCGGTCTATCCATCACCTTTGTCGTGATTCGTCATGCATCTCGATGCTCTCGGCGCTAACGCGAACTGGGCTGCGATCGATATCCGATTGATCGGTCCGGGATAGGCAACTCTCAGCATCCTCCCTCCTCTACGATGCTCCTGCAGAGCAACGCTCTCCCACACACACACACTCGCCCCCCCCCCCAACCCCGCCCCACCCCCCCCCCGAACGCGGCGCCATCCCACGCCCATCCGAACCGCCCCCCCATATTTTGAGGCCCGGCTCCGGACTGTGAGATAGCCAATCGTGGATCGGAGCCGTCTTATCCCCGGCTTCTGGGCGGGGTTGAACGCCCTTGTGTTGATGAACTGACCGTCATGGGAACACTCAAGGAGTTGGAGGGCGTTGCTCCGCTTTGCGTGCTTGGCCAACATGCTTCCTTTTCCTACATCCTTGGATACCCGTTGCCACTCTATTTCTCCAATTGACCCGTGTCTTGTGTGAATAACCTAGGTGACTGTATCTTGAACCCATACAAACAACATGCCTTCGAGTGAATCCAGCGAGACCATGCGGGATCCGTCCCCATACCGTGAGTAAACGCCACTGCTGTGCATTTTTTGTGCCTTGATTATCAATGTCCTGTGTCGTCTTGGATTGAGAGCTTACGCACCTCCAGGGGGTCGGAGAAGAAGCAGTACTTTCTCAGATAGAATCAACCGCCTGGAAGAGATCGAAGCTCAGTCCCGCTATGAGGAAGAGGCGGCAGATCGAGGCATCGGTGCCCTTCACAACATTCGCTCGCGAACTCGAAGCCGTACCAATGAGGTCCTAGTCAATTGGGAACTGGACGACCCCGAGAACCCATACAACTGGTCAAAGGTATGGGACCTTTAGATCTAGTCTAGTAGTCACCGTACTGACCATGATTCTATCTTTTTAGTCGAAAAAGAACCTGATCCTCTTCCTCACGGCCATGCTAGTCATCAACTCCACCATGGGCTCTGCCCTGCCGAGCTTGGCCATCCCCAACATCGTCGAAGACTTTGGCATCACATCCCAAACCGGCAGAGTCCTGCCCATCTCGGTCTACCTCATCGGCTACGTCCTTGGCCCCATCATCTGGGGCCCCCTGAGCGAGCACTTTGGCCGGAGGAACCTGAGCTTTGCGACGTTTGGCCTCTTTACCGTCTTCACCATGGCCTGCGCCCTCGCCCCCAACTGGCCTGCCCTGCTCATCTTCCGCTTCTTCTGCGGTGCCTTTGCGAGCTCGCCTATTGCAATTGTTGCTGGTATTTTGGCCGATGTGTATAATGACCCGCGGACGAGAGGGAGAGCCTATGCCATATTCATGGTGGTGAGTTGCTCAACGTCATCATGACTTGCCAATGCTTGCTTCAAGAACCCAAGCTAATTAGAGATGATAGTGTACAACCGGCGGCCCTATATTTTCCCCCATCATCTCTGGATTTGCTGGTCCTAGCATCGGCTGGCGATGGGTCTTTTGGATCGCCCTCATCGTCGCCGGTGTAACCCTCGCCCTCATCGCCTTTCTCCCCGAGACGTACGGACCCATCCTCCTCTCCCGCCGTGCCCGTAAGATCCGCAAACAAGACCCAGCTTCTCGAGCCATTGCCCCTCGCGATCTCGAGTCGACAGACCTCAGACAGCTCCTCACCGTGGTCCTCACCCGACCCCTTCGCATGATCATCTCTGAGCCCATCGTCACCACTACCTGTGCCTACCTCTCCCTCGTCTACACCATCTTCTACATGTCCTTCCAAGCATTCCCCATCATCTTCCAAGACGTGTACGGCCTCTCACCCGGCGTCACAGGCCTGGCCTACCTCCCCATCTTTGGTGGCGCAGCTATCACCCTGCCCATCTTCTGGGCCTGGGATGACGTCCTAGCCCGTGCCACAGCTCGCGATGCCCCCTGGGTTCGCCGTGAAGAATATCGTCGTCTACCCCTGGCCTGTCTCGGTGGCCCCCTCTTCGTCATCTCCCTCTTCTGGCTCGGCTGGTCTGCCCGTGAAGACGTCTCCTTCGTGGCACCCATGATGGCCGGCATCCCCTTTGGCATGGGTTTCATGCTCATCTTCATGGCCATGCTCAACTATCTCACAGACGCCTACGAGATCTTTGCCGCTTCCGCCAACGCGGCTGCCTCCACCTGCCGCTCCCTCTTCGCAGTCGTCCTACCCCTGGCCACAACCCCCATGTTCCGTCGCCTTGGCATTCCCGGTGCATGTTCCCTGCTCGGAGGTCTCAGTGCCCTCATGTGTATCATTCCATTTGTCTTCATCTGGAAGGGCCCTAGCATTCGTGCCCGTTCTCGCTTCTGCATTGCGTTGCGTGAGCGAAAGGAGGAGATGCAGCGTAAGGAGGATGAGGCGAGGGCTCGGCTGGAGCGTATTGAGTTGAGGGAAAAGGAGGAAGAGAAGGAGAAGGAATACGTCTAAAGTGGTCTTGGCCTTGTTCAGAGTCGCCTCGTGGTTCCCAGACCGCACCCTTTCCTCCCATCCTCTTGGTGCCCATACTGACCACTGACTCTAGCTAACTGTCCCTTGATGGCCACACCACGGTTTGTAGGATTCACCACTTGGCCAGGCTTCGCGTTGATCGTCAGGTCTGAGGTGCCTATGGTGGGATATGTGTGCTGCTCAACACCCATTACACGACATAATGTCACGAAACAAAAGCAAGGTCTCCATAGAGTGCGAAATTAGGTATATCATTCCATGTTTGGGTATAAAATGCGTAAGTAGTTACTTAGTTACAAGCATCACCTTGAAAACCTACAGAATTAATGTCTTTTCAAACAACTCCCTTTCGCAGTTCCATAACGCCATGCCTATCCACTTTTAACTCGTACGGTTTCTCATCTGCTGTGAGGCCGCATACTTATACTCTTCGTTTCGATCTGATATAGTCTGCCAGTTGCGTCGTCAGAGCGTCGCTGCTTTTGCCCGAGTTCTGCCAGAGGCCTTCCTGCCCAGGTTATCGATCTTGAACGCGCACGTTGATCGGTTTCGATGAATGCCATCAGCGCCTCGTGCCCTCTGATTTCTGCCGACCCTGTATCTGAATCTGACTTTCCCTGCTGGCTGCTGTTGGCATAAGAGAGGCGGCTTTCTGGCGTAAGAAACACCTCAGTTGCCACAACACTCTCTTGAAGTAGACTGGGTGTGACAGGTGTAGCAAGGGTTCCGCCCAAGGCCGATTCATCACCATGGTCATGATGCTCCTCCATGGCTGCCTCCTGCATCAAAGCAGATATCCTGTCACCCAAACTCTTGGTGGATCGTGGTCTTGAAGCTTCACCCTCAAGTGTTGACATTCTGTTCTCCCCCTTCATGGTATTGATTTCCCTCTCTAGCACCTGAAGTTCTTTATACCCTGACTCTGTGGGTTGGATTTCGAGCTCGGGGTACTCTAGATGAGCTGTTTGTGAGCTAACTCGCCCTTTCGCGGGTACTTGCCCCCTTTCTGGTTGAAAATGTCTCGAGGGCATTAGTCTGACGATCTTCGACTTTACCACTTGCCCAAGTCTCGCGGAAAAGGAGCGAGGTAGCGTCTGAGCGCGTTGCTTCTCTTCGCCAGGGACCAAATCGGTGGCCCAATAAACCTCGCCCTCTGATGAGACAAGCTTGATTGCAAAATCTCGCGGATAGACGTCATCCTTGGCCGAGGCGGTCTTGTTTCTTTCTTCTCTGTTGTGTGATGGAAACCTCGCCCACGATCTTGGAGGACTCTCCAAACTCAGAGACACCAAGCTCTCAGCACCCTCAGTGGTGTGAGGGGTCCCAGGCCGCATCTGAGCAACCCATCTTTGAATGAGCCATTTGGAATTGTGCTCACCAGACATTTCATCAGTTGTTGGAGTTAGCTGGGAGGTTTCTCTCTGAGTGTTCTCTGTCGAAAGAGACCCCTTGCTAGCTCTCTTCTGCGGTGTGACTCTCAATGATCTGTTAGATGACGCGCTTCGTTGCTGGTCCGGATTGGGTGTGCTTGGGCGATTGCTACCGCTGTGCCGTTCTTCTGCCTCGAGTCTGATGGCACGCTGCCACAGGTCTGTTGCGCTTTCCTGGCGTTCCACAAGCGGCTTTTGAAAGACCTCTGATGATAGTGGGCTCATATGAGACCGAATGCTCAGATTTGACAACTTATTTCGTCTATCGCTGACTCCTTTTTTGTGGTCGATCGTCGTGTCTGGAAGACCAAGCGTAGGACTTGGCTCCCGTGAGAGGCCGGGTGCATTTCCTTCACCATGATAGCCGAGGCTTCGAGAACTTGCTTTGAACCGGATTGGGACGGTGAGGTGAATCTTGCTCATGAAGGATTTGCGAACAGGCTGCTCAAGAGAAGGCTTGTTGAATTCTTCGCGGAATCGGCTCGTATACTGTCTCTTGGACTTCTTTCGAGTGAGTAGGTCGCCAAATCGCCTCTCGATCGTTCCAAGTTCGGCCTCACGCTGGAGGAAACTCGCACACTCTGATTGTGACGGAGAGGTTATGTCGGGAGCGCCCGGGGTGGGGGTTTGGCCTTGGCAGCCATGACCAATGTCAATTTCTTTGCTCCGAGGTTCATCGTCGTTGGTGGAGTTCTGCTGTTGTTTCTCGGCACTCTCTTGGTCCTGAGAAGATTTGGTCTGCCCTGGTCATTGTGTTAATTGATATAGTGTGATGGGTGACTGAGAACTCACACTTGAAAGGGGATAGTTCCATACCTTCCAGTTCCTTGAGATCTAGACTATACAAGTTCTGTCGAGAACGAGCAGGGCTTGGTTGGAACTTGGATGGATAACATGACGATGAGTTGTCGGCAAGAGAATTGCGAGTTGTTGCCACAGTCGGAGCTCCATTTCGTCCTTCTGAAAGAGGCGAGGAAGTGTTCCCAATGCGTCGAGGGCTGATCTCGGGATGAGAATATATCTTGCATCCTTCCGAATTGAAGCTACCACTTGGCTCTGCTTTGCCAAGTGGACCATTGGCCGCGGAGGTTTCGTTGGCTGGTAACTTATCTTCCTTCGACAGTATCTTCTGGGAGTCTGAGGTGGGCGCTTTCTTTGTTGTCTCCGCAGGTCCAGGCTGGTTTACATCATGGGCGTTATTGATCCCACTTGCAGTCTTTTCTTCCTCTTCGTCATCGTCGAAGTGCAGGGTCGAATTGTCTCGTGAACGAAGACCTTGAGCAATGAGCCACACTCCAAGAGCCGAGTGGCCGTCGCCAGAAGAAGAAGCATGGCGGCTATTGAAGCTATTGTCGGGGCCCAAAATGCGATCAAGACGAGTGGCACTATTAGACAACTGGAAAGACTTCTGAGAATAGGCTTGCTCCACTTGTCCGGACCGTGGTGTTTGTGAGGGGAGGTTAGTAGCAAAACCGGTTCCATCACCTTTATCGCCGTCTTTCTCAGCCTTGTTGTCTCCTTCCGTGGTGTTGTTTCGATCCAATGACATTTTCTTCTGGTCATCGGTAATGTTCTGTGGCTCTGGCACCTCTGTTTCATGAGATTGATCCTTGCCAGACCGTGGTACTCGGGCATCGAGGGGAGATTTGTTGACAGCGAATTCAATGGCGTCTCGAGGTCCGGCATTTGGCAAGCCGAGGTTAACTATGGACGCTATGCAGCGAATGCCATGCGTAGGCTTGTTTCCAATGTCATCGTCTGGCTGTTCTGTTTGCAGTTCATCCTGGATCCTCTGACGCATGAGACGCCTCAACTCGGCTCGTCGTGCAATCTCCTCGTCGCTATTGCCAAGAGAAGTGAGGGATGGGTTCTTGGTACTCGAGTCGTGAGACATGGTTCGAATGAGCTTGTTCCGCACGGCATCAAAGGCGCTGCCTCCCTTCTTGGCTGCCTGGGGCTGCTCCTGATCGCTGTCGGAATCGTCGTCAAGGGGGTGATGGATAATGGAACCATTGTCATAAGAGCCTTGATGAATCGGCATCGCCCATGGTGTGTCAGACAATCCAATCAATGAGGGTTGGCGCCTCAGCTCCGAGTCTGCTTGTCCCTGCCTAGTAGGGGAGGCCGGAGAGGGAAGCGGCTGAAGGGCTACATCTTGGGTAGGGGATGATGATATTCCTGGGGTCATGCGATGAGGGTTGCAACAGCAAAGGAGCGTCATTGGATTTTCTGAGAGAAGCCACAAAAGAAGGTCGAAGATGAATGATGGTGTTCCAAGAAAGCATTGGTTTCATACGCCCGCGAAGGGCCAAGAACAAGTACGACCAGAATGGAGATGAAGAAGATCGAGAAAGCCGTCCAAGGGTTGAAGAATGAAGAATCCAAGTCAGTGGGAGTTTAAAACAGGTTACGGGGAAGTCTCTATTGAGGGAGTCATGTCTGCGTCTCCCATCTCGGGTTGTCCCTTCCCTGAGGGCATTCGCGGCCATGACTCTTGCATGAGCTTGCCTCTTGCCTACCTAGGTAGGTTGACCAAAGCATCCATGACAAGAGGGAAGAAAGGAAGACGCAATCCTCAGGTCTTGCATTAGTATCGTTTAGCCCTCATATTGATCTAATTGTATCGGATCAATATCACTGGGCCGTCATTCCCCCAATTCGTTTCCATTTTTTAGCATCTTTTCGTGGTAGGTAGGCACTTGATGCAGGGTTTGATTCCCACCCGTTGCTTCTCAATCCTCAATTGGAGCAGCTCTTGGAAGGCATTGTGGCCGTTACGAAGATATTGCAATTGAAAAATGGCAGCAGATTCAATTAGCAATTGTAATCTAATCCAATACTGTTCGACGTCAAATTTTCATCTCGACAAAGCAAAGCCTAGTCTAAAGACGGAACGTTGCCGCATAGATATTCATATCAAAAAGTGCCACGAATCAAGGTGAAGGGCCTCAAAATCAAGGTGAATTCCGATTATGGTTATCGGGTTGCATGATTCGCGTCTACAGCCTCCCCTTCCCAACAATTCGTGGCGGGAGGGGTTGGTAAACTCAGACATGGACCCATGGAGTCATGATGTCTCACGTAAGGACTAAGCCTCTCAACCGGACATTGAGAGAAGCCCGATATCATGGCCGATTGAGCCCGAGATTGCCCGGTAGCTACAGTTACATAGACCCCAAGTTCAAACACTCGTAACACCAAGCATAAATTGACAATGATGGGGCACGTGGCATGCCCAGCGGCACGCGATGGCAGGAGACGATGAGATGGGCTCTTGGTGGGGAGCAAAGAACGGTCGATCAGACAACACAGTGGCAAAGAGTAGGTGCAAAGGCCGATCTACGGCGGCGTAAAATTTGGCCTCGGATCCTTAGCTTGCTGCAGCAAGCAGCTACGGTGTCTCAATGGAGAGAAAAGGGCTTGGATTGATGAGGTGATTGACCCTCGGGAGCCGAGACCAAGCACGCCTTCACGGACACCTACTGGCCCCGCCCCGTTCGCCCTGCGAAAACGGTGTAAACCCTTGCAAAAAGCTGCAGAGCTGCTGCAAACTGCCCCTCTATTAGCGTCACCGACAGCCCGCGAGCCGCCTGAGAGGCCCTGGACATCCACACCGGCAACCGCCATCCCCGGCCAACCAACCACGGCACGCCTGTTGTGCGAATACGTGAGATTGCGAAGATTGAGGTGTCGCTGTTCATGGCAGGATGAGAGGTACGTACTTGATGATCAGAACTTGAAGCTTCCCTGTGTGCCTGTGTCTGAGGTGGTGCCAATGAGCAGCCAATTCATCACTTTTTTACCCCTCCCCCGCTTTCGGCCTGGTCTCCCTGCCTGAGATTTTCGTCCCAAAAACATTTTTCTACCTCCCCTCCTTCCCTCCTTCTCTTCTTCTTTTCTTCTTCTTCATCCTCTCTTTGCCCTCTGTTCTCTCTCGAAAAGGATCTCTCAATTGATCCAATTTGGTACAGGCAAGGGCTCTGAACCAATCTGTACGTCAAGCTCCCTCCTTCAAGCTCCCCTCCAGCTCTTTCGAGTCGAGCCCCTCACCCCGCCCTTCTCCCCGCCTGCTCCGTGCTCCCACGCTCCCCGGCGAAAACTCTGCTTCTAACCTCTACAATAGCATCATCAAAACCCAAAGAATCATCCAGAGTACGGATAAACCGCCAAGATGGTTCAATCCGCGATCCTCGGTTTCCCCCGTATGGGTGTCAACCGTGACCTGAAGAAGGCCACCGAAGCTTGTCAGTCTCACTGAAAAATACCTGCCCGACCCTCACCGCTAATAAAACTTAGACTGGGGTGGAAAGATCTCCCAGGCTGACCTCCTCGCTGAGGCCAAGCGCCTCCGTCTTGCCCACTGGAAGATCCAGCAGGATGCCGGTGTCGATGTCATCCCCAGCAACGACTTCGCCCTCTACGACCAAGTCCTTCACCAGATCCAGGACTTTGGTGTATGTTCACCTCATAATATTCTCATGTTGTAAGCATGTGCTGACCCCACCTCTCAGGCCGTTCCCGAGCGATACACCAAGGATGGTCTCGACCCCATTGACCAGTACTTCGCCATGGGCCGTGGCCACCAGAAGGAGGGCGTCGATGTCCCCTCTCTGGAGATGGTCAAGTGGTTCGACTCCAACTACCACTACGTGAAGCCTACCCTCCAGGACAACCAGGCCTTCACTCTCACTGCCAGCCCCAAGGCTGTCGTTGAGTTCAAGGAGGCCAAGGAGGCTGGCATCCCCACCCGCCCCGTCCTCGTTGGTCCCGTCTCTTTCCTCCACCTCGGCAAGGCCGACCGTGGTCAGTCTGTCGACCCCATCGACCTCCTCGAGAAGCTTCTGCCCGTCTACGAGCAGCTCCTTGTCCAGCTCAAGGAGGCTGGTGCCGAGACTGTCCAGATCGATGAGCCCGTCCTCGTCTTCGATCTCCCTGCCAAGACCAAGGATGCCTTCAAGCCCGCCTATGAGAAGTTCGCCAGCCTGGGTGACAAGATTCCCAAGCTCGTCTTCACCACCTACTTCGGTGATATCGTCCACAACCTTAACCTTCTCCCCAAGGACGTCTATGGTGTCCACATCGACCTTGTCCGCAACCCTGAGCAGCTCGAGACTGTCATTGGTGCTCTCGGCCCCAAGACTGTCCTCTCCGCTGGTGTCGTCGACGGCCGTAACATCTGGAAGACCAACCTGAAGCGCGCCATTGAGATTGTCGAGACTGCCATCCAGAAGCTCGGCAAGGACCGCGTCATTGCCGCCACCTCCTCCTCCCTCCTCCACACCCCTCACACTCTTGCCAGCGAGAAGAAGCTGGACCCCGAGGTTGCCGACTGGTTCTCTTTCGCCACTGAGAAGGCTTCCGAGATTGCCCTCATTGCCAAGGCCGTTACTGAGGGCCCCGCTGCCGTCCGCGAGCAGCTTGAGGCCAACGCCAAGTCTATCCAGGCTCGTGCCACCTCCCCCCGAACCAACAACCCCCAGGTCAAGGACCGTCAGTCCAAGATCACCGAGCAGGACTACAACCGCAAGAGCGAGTTCCCTGCCCGTATTAGCCAGCAGCAGAAGAAGCTGAACCTCCCTCTCTTCCCCACCACCACCATCGGCTCCTTCCCCCAGACCAAGGAGATCCGTGTCCAGCGAAACAAGTTCACCAAGGGCGAGATCACCCTTGAGGAGTATGACCGCTTCATCGAGAAGGAGATTGATGAGAACATCAAGATCCAGGAGGAGCTTGGCCTTGACGTCTTCGTCCACGGTGAGCCCGAGCGAAACGACATGGTCCAGTTCTTCGGTGAGCGCCTGGATGGTTACACCTTCACCACCCACGCCTGGGTTCAGTCTTACGGCTCCCGATGCGTCCGACCTCCCATCATTGTCGGTGACATCTCCCGCCCTGCCCCCATGACCGTCAAGGAGTCCAAGTACGCCGTCACTGTGTCCAGCAAGCCCATGAAGGGTATGCTCACTGGTCCCGTCACCTGCCTCCGATGGTCTTTCCCCCGTGACGACGTCCACCAGTCCGTCCAGGCTGAGCAGCTTGCTCTTGCCCTCCGTGACGAGGTCGTCGACCTTGAGAAGGCCGGTGTCGACGTCATCCAGGTCGATGAGCCCGCTCTCCGTGAGGGTCTCCCTCTCCGCTCCGGTGAGGAGCGTGACGCCTACCTCAAGTGGGCTGTCAAGGCTTTCCGCCTCTCCACCACTGGCGTCGAGGACTCGACTCAGATCCACTCCCACTTCTGCTACTCTGAGTTCCAGGACTTCTTCCACGCCATCGCTGCCCTCGATGCCGACGTTCTGTCCATCGAGAACAGCAAGTCTGACGCCAAGCTCCTCCGAGTTTTCGTCGACTCTGCCTACCCCCGCCACATCGGCCCTGGTGTCTACGACATCCACTCCCCTCGTGTCCCCAGCGAGCAGGAAATCAAGGACCGCATCGAGGAGATGCTCCAGTTCCTCAAGCCTGAGCAGCTCTGGATCGACCCTGACTGCGGTCTCAAGACCCGCCAGTGGAAGGAGACCAAGGAGGCTCTTAGCAACATGGTTAACGCCGCTAAGTACTTCCGCACCAAGCACGCCCAGTAAATATCAACCCACGCTGCGTGCTTGAGGGTTGAAGAAGACGGTGACGTACGGTGATGATGATGATGACTGTGTTAATAAGGAGTGTGCTTTTTTGTGGAGGCTGAATCTGCGGATCAGCTACGATTTCAACATCGGCGTTTGGGGCTGGTCAAAAAAGACCAGTTGTGTTTGTGGAATCCCAAAAGTTAACCTACGGATACGGAATGATATTGGGAATGGGACGGATGGTTTGGCGAGCATTCAACATTTGCATATACCCTCCCAATTGGGAGCAGATGGAGGTCTAGATCAACAAATTGACCTATTTTTCATGATTATGAAAGCTTTTTATCTTCTTGGTTATGATTTGAGTGTCTTGAGTGTCTTTTGCCGAGTAGTAACTTGTGTCATGTCTATCTCAACGTGGTGTTGTGTGGTGCCAAACATGCGAGGTCACGTGCTCACGCGTGTCAGGAGGCCCCACGTCACAACACGTTCGCCTTGTCTCTCAGAATACAATCGACACACGCAATCAGCGACTTGGTGTGTCGCCCGCCAGGATGCCTCCAATCGTCATCCTAGACTCTGATGATGAGGAGGACCACGGTTATTCTCCACCGCGAAGTCCAAGAGGGCCAATCTCACCTGCTGGAGCTGAGGGTGCAACGAGTCACTCCCCAGGGCGTGTAAGCCGCGCGACAACATCAACAGATCCATCCTTCTTCCGGAATATCTACGACGAGCAGAATGATGCAGCTCGAACTTATGTTCCAGAGGGTACGACCCGATCTTATGACCAGGATCAACTCTCAAGCTCAGAAATGACAGCACCAGCACCCTTCAAGCGTACCGTAACAGGCATGGTTGAGCCATCGTCGCTCGTCTCTGTCACAGACCGTACAGGCGCAAAAAGTCAAAAGGCTCCGTATGGAAACACCCCGGATGAATGGACACAAGCATCAACACCAGGGAGGAGGAAGGCACCCACGGCCGTTATGGATGATCCCTGGGATGTCCCGAGCTCTCCTGAAGTTGGACAGAGCCGCCCGAAAACGAAGACGAAGATTCGCATTAAGCGCCGAGAGCCGCAGCAGCCTTTGGGGTCAACTTCAAAAACCACATGGGAGTTGCTAAACTCAAAGTCTGGGGGGGATCCAGATACAGTCCATAACGGACTGGACATGTCGCCATCGGGGAGGAGAAAGCGAAGGAAGGTGGAACATCCAGAGGCATCTCTTCAAGGATCCAATGAAGTTGATCTAGTTACGATTCCCTTCAGCAACGACAATGAAGGACGAGAATCGCAGCCAGATCCAACGCCTAGCATGCTCCCGCCCACGCTACCAGTCATGGACGATGTTTCTTTCTACATCGCCCCAAAGGCCCTGACTGAAGCTCAAAAGATGGAGTACGAGAGTGTGCATATGCCATCTAGCGACAGCCTAAACCAGCCATTACCCCCGATTTATCAGTTCAATATCCAGAACATAGGTTCAAGCGACGAAGCAACCAACGTCAACACCCCTCGGAGCAACGGAACCTGCCTGATGAGCACTGCTCCAATGCCCAGCACGGCCCCTATGCCCTCAAGTATGATGGACCCGCTGAGGATGGCGACTGGGCAGTCTGTCGGACTGAGGTGGGATTCATCACCCGACGTCATTGCTGGGGTCGAATCACCGCCGAGAGAAAGGCAGTCGAGACAGCGAGAGCGTCAGAGACGAGAAATTCCAGCCGAGCCGTTAGTTGATGAGGTGCCAGAGTCGACCAGGATCGACCAACCGGAATTGTCAGCTGTAGAGACGAGGGCAGATGACAACGAGCCGCAACACCTGGAACCACCAGTAGAACCTCCGGTAGAGCCTCCGGTAGAGCCTCCTGCAGAGCTACCAACGGAGCCTACTGCAAAACCCCCCACCAAGGCAAAGAAGCCGAGAGGGCGACCAAAGAAAAAGGCAGCAGCAGAAGAAACTCAATCGGCGGATCAGCTAGAAAGAAAACCAGTCGTGAAACCAAAGAAGAAGAGAGGCAGGCCACGAAAGGCAGATCAACCCACAACGGAAACGAAAGAAGCGAGTCCGCAAGTCGAGCAACCATCGGTTGATGATGCGGTCACCTCCACCAAAGACACTACACAGCCTGAGGCAAAGTTTGAGGTACAACATGAAGTCGAGGAAGTCAAGGTCGACGACGAGCAAGAAGAGGAGGGCAAAGACAGCACGGGCAGCCGAGAAGACAAGTCCGTTTTGCAAGAATCCAAGTCAAACGCTGCCAATAGGGCTAGTCTCAAGGACGATACTCCCAAACCTTTGCAAGATACAACACCAAGAAAGGAAGAGAAAGAGGAGAAGCCAGCAGCTGTCAATAAGACCACGACCCCATCTCGAGGACTATCGGCAATTCTCAACAAGCCGGTCTACCGAGTTGGCCTGAGCAAGAGGTCTAGAATTGCACCTCTGCTGAAATGTTTACGCAAATGAGAGTGTTGGCCTGTAGCCCGGAACATGGTTCGGTTTGATGTTTGCGTCGACTTTGGCCGATAGATATGGGCATCGAATTGGTTGTATTGTTGGGATATATGACCAACAGGCTAGTCATGGCCAAGGCTGAGCGTGAATAGAGGTTTGGACGAGAAACGAGCATATCTAGAATACCCAACATAATTCACGATCATGACATAATTTCCCGAAACTCTTGTAGGAGTCCAAGTTGGCCTTGTAATATACCTCGGTAATATGGAGTTGTATAGTTCATTCCACGTCTTTGACTCTTGCACACTCCCATGTCTGAGCTCTGGGATGTCACCGTGACGAACTTGTTGAACAACTTTCTTGGGATGCAAGCGCTCGGCTAGTTTAGTTAGTTTGATGGATGGCCTATCCAGCAACTCTAACCCAACGGTAGACCACGTCACGGAGTTCTCTGTTTGGTCATAGAGACAAGTTCCAGGTCAGGGAAGCATCCTTAAACCAACAAATCCTTCTAGCTGAATCAGTTTGATGATCCCAAACATGCTCATCAAGCTGTTCCTTTTTCTAAGCATCTATTTATAACGTGCTAGGAATGTTTTCAAGTGCAGGCCTTCCTTACAGTCGCCAAACCATGTCGTTTCTGTCGGTTGTTTGTTCGTTGTCGCCAACCAAGACGTGATTTCAGCCAACCGGTAAGAGCAAACTATCCCAGGAGCAAACTATCCCAGGAGCAAACCCCACAACAGAAAAACACTGCCATTATATGTAAACATGGACTATTATGTAACATTTTGTTGTTGATTGTCAACTACCGATGTTTTATTTATTCGCTGTCGTTGCTTGTTGATACAACAAGAGCCCCTACAAGCAGAACAACCACGACAGCGAGCGCCAACACTAGCACACAATACAGAAAAGGACATCACTTCTGTTTTATCAGTCAGACATAAATGAAAGCTCTCTCATCCAGGAAAAGTATAAATACTCCTTCCTTCTCCCACTTTCAACCAACTTCTTCTTCTCATCAACACCCACACCGCAACTCAACTCGACTCACAACTACTCAACCCAACATCATTCAACTCACAACAACTCCGCCAAAAGCTCACTCTAAACTCACTCTTCGCAACAATGTCCGGAAAGGAAAACGACATGAAGGTCGACTGGACCCAGGAGGCCAAGGCCCGCGTCATGGCCGCCAACGTGAGTTGCCCACCACACCACCCCGTGAAAAGATTTCTAACACCCTAGAATAGGCCAAGGCCGGCAACAATCCCGAGTTCGCCAAGCATGCTCAGGCCCAGGCTGACAAGGCCGAGCACGCCAAGGCTCAGGCTGGCGAGAAGGGCAAGGAGGGCCAGAAGAAGTAAAGGCGTGACAGCACAGGGGTGATGTGAAGGATGGAAAGAGGGCAATGACTGAGGATATTTGAAGCTAGGAAGAGGCCTGTAGATCACTTGTTCCCACGTCAAGGAACTAGCCAGACCTAAAGCAATCTCATTCTCTCATACAAGTACCACAATCAGCCACCTCAAGCACCCGTGAGAATAACCAGGCATGCAGAGTAGCTCATTTAGGTATATCCATGTAGTGTGGTCTTTCAAGGAGCTGTTTATTGTCGCTACATTCTCCCTTGTCCAAGGGGATCCCCCATCACCATTCGTTCACCGTGTGGCCTTCCTTTCCCGCCATTGTTGACCTTCTTGAAACCATCCGCCATCACTCCACTCAGGGCGAATAAGACACGACGGGGCGAGGGGGATACAATAGATAATAAACAAAGTCAACACACGGTTCCAAAAAACGCCCTTTCGTAATGCATGCATCTGTGCCTGTGCCGTATTTGCCCAGGGGTAATCATCCAGAGTTACCCAAGTTAAAAAGTCCCAAACCTTGCCAGCCAGGATATCTGTGTTTTTTTTTTTTGTTTCAATACATCTCTCGGTCAGGAACTTTCAAATCCTGCCCTCGTCTTCGAGCGAGTCGATGTGTTTCTTGATAAATTCAAACGATGAAAAGAAGATGGCGTTCACCACGCACGAGCGCGTCATGGAGACTCCGAGCCCGCGATACATGTGCCGCTTAAAGAACTCGATCTTTGGTGCCGGCTCGACCTTTTGGCCTTTGGAGTAGAGGAGGGAGTTGCGCTGGTAGATGCTCTTGGCCGAGTCGATGGGATCTACACATATTGTCAGTATGCAACATATGAGCAGCAATTTCAGTACTGCTTACATATCATAGCCCAAGAGACCAGCCCACACATACCCCCGGCGGCGACAACGGCTGCCTTATTACTGTTGGGATGATCGCCGGCCAAGGTGTTTCCGACCTGTTTCCCGCTTTCATACACCATAAAGTAGATGGCTGTTCCCAGAGTATCGCGTACTAGGGAGCCCGTTAGCATCGTCTGCCCCGTGACCTGCGCAAATCACGTACATAGATGAAGTTTGAAGCCAGTGTAGAGCCCCAGGACGCCGCGGTGCTTAATTATGTTGGCCATTGTCCGCAGCGTGCCCTTGTTCTGGTAGCTAGCAGCCACAGCATGACTGCCTCCGTTCGTGACGCCCCGCTCGGCGAGCAGGACGGAAACCTGGGCGCTGAGTTTCGTGAGCTCAAAGGGACAGGCGAGGAATGTTATGGCGGAACCAGCTGTCGCGCCAGCGGCCCCGAAGCATGCGACCGAGTAGAGATTCGGGTATGTGCCGCGTTGGTTGACGTGGCCGATGATGTCGAATCCGAGATTTCGCTTCACCCAGCTGGAGTACGAGTATTTGGCGCGTTGGTAGATCGAAAAGGAGACGGTACGGACGAGGGTGATGCTAGCCATTGGGGCCGTGACGCCTACAATGCTCAAGTTAGAGAAGGGAATAAAGAGGTGATATCAATTGACTCGAGTGTACCTCGAAAAAAGCCGCCGAGCTTCTCATTTGCGTAGGTATGCCGCACGCAATCAAGAAACCCCTTGTAATGATACGTCTGCATGCGCGTCTTGACACTATCGAGAGGGAACGCGGCGAGGGTGGAGAAGACGCTGGAGGAGCTGGCCGAGATCTCGGTTCGATATCGCTTGATGAAGCGGTGGTAGGCATGGTTCTTTGGTGCTGCGGTGACGGCGGCGCCCGTCGCGGTCATGGCCGTCGTCTCGCCATCGCGTCGCCCTCCAGCGCCGTCGGGCATGATGATTGCAGAGCTTGCGGCCGGGGATGGGAATGACGACGGTGACGATTGATGGCCTGTGACATCTTGGTGGGCCAGTCGAGCTTCAGCAGTCATTGCTTCCTCCCGGGGGAGAGAGAGAGCAATTGGGCCTGCGCCGAGAGGCAGATCAAAGATTTGAATTGCGGAGCGTTATTCGGAGGCGCGGTCGAAACACGGCCTGTCGCGGACAGCCGCAGGGTCCATTCAGACGCGAGACACCAGAGAGCCGGAGCGGTAGAGAGACGATGTGGGAAAATCGACGGAGGGGATCGAGGGGGCCCAGTTTCGGAGGTCGGAGCGGCGGCGGCGGGATATCGGGCGGTGGGCGGCTCTTTTCTCTCTGCTCGGGCGCTCGGGCGTCCGGGTGCCCGCGGCAGACGGCGGCGGCGAACGGCAGCGGGCAGCGGGTGTGCCGAGTCTTGCAGCTTCCTCTGGGACAAGAACAGTCAAATTAGAAGGGGAAAAGGGGAGGGGAAGATGAAGGTTGGGAGGGTTGAGGTCTGCGGCAGAGAGGGTGGAGATAATGTATTCAAGTACCTATCAATTGGGACTGAAGAAACCTAGGGCGCGGGAGGGGGGAAGAAAGAACGGGTCATGTCTCTCTTTGCGAACCTCCAAGTGTGTGCCAATGTACAAATCCTCGGATATGGAGAGTCGCTTATCGTGGGGGGGAGAGACGAAAGTCACTACCTGCGGGGAAGCTGGCAGTCTGTCTCCAGGGCCTACCTCCACTGAAAGACATCCTCGGCGCCCCTGCAAGGCCATCAAGATCGGTTGTTGGTGTCCGACGACTGGACCTTGTTCGTTGGTACAGGCACTAACTGCCGAGTACTTCGTCACATGCTTCCAATAGTTCCTCTACTTTCTGCGTTGCATTTCTCGTTTCCTTTTCAGACGGATCACTTTCTGTTGCATTTCTAGGCTTCTTGCGTCGTTATCTACCAGCTTGTTCAACTCCAGGTCTCTCTGCAACAACATATCCCATCATGAGACGACACCTCTCTTCCAACATCATGTGCCCCGGAATGCTCCGAACTCGAATCATCACAAAGCCTTTGCCGTTTCTCAACCGAAGCTCTGTGGAATCAGACGGACTTTCAAGTCCGGATACTTGACCATCCAATAGCCGCGGGCGCAAATCCTCTCCCCGCAGTCACATCAACACTCTGGCTCGGGTTGGACAGCCGCGTTAACCCCCCATGCCCATGATGACATGTCAAAGAGTCCAGCCCAGTGCCGCTCATCACGGTCGGAAACAACCCTTACAGTCCCGGAACTCTCATGATCTGCACCAGATCTGTGCATCCGACCCCCTTTGACCCCGGCACTCATGCATCCCCCCGCCATCCATCAAAACTCCAGCCAAGGTAAACCGCGGCTTGCTCTGCTTCACATCACCACGCCTCACAACTACATATCGCCCTAGCCCACACAGCATAAGCCCAGGTCTGCCACGTTCTGCACGAGTGCCACCATGTTTGCCTAGTCACACAGGGGGTAGACCATTCTCTTGTCAGCTCTTATGCCACCATGATATATTCTACTCGGGGAAAAGGCGTCATCCCTCCTCCCGTGGAGGATTGGCAAGGCAACGGATCGCCATGGAGAACCTGCTCGCGCCTCTCGCTTGTGGTGTCACTGGCGTGAGGTCAGCAGCAGGGCTCGGCTTGCCTCTGGATGGTCTGTTCCCCGGCGAGCTCAACAAGTGAGTGCTCGGCGAAATCCCAGATACTCGATCTTCTAGACTCTACATGCTCCATGTGCCAGTCCTCCCAAGAGCTCAAGATCCAGACTTTTCCTCGGCTGGTGTCTCCTCTGCTGAGTCCTCCTCGGCTGGAGTCTCGGCCGGAGTGTCTTCTGCTGGTGTATCGGCGCCTGGAGTGCCAAAGTTCGGTGTGCCGTGCTGTGCAGCTAGACGAGCCTCTTCTTTCTCTGTTCGGATAGCTTCCGTCTCTTTCCTGAGCTTCTCCAGGTTCCACACATCGTCGTCGTCGTCGTCTGTCGCCTCTGAGTCGTCCTCATCTCTCCACTTGCCACTCTCGAACAGTGCACGTCCAGTGTTTTCCTTGGCCTTGCGCAACTGTTCCTCGGCCGCCTTCTTGTCCAGACGCTCCTTCTTCCATTTGGCAAATGTCTCTGGTGTCACCGGTGTCAAATCGCCAGTCAACTTGTGTCGCTCCGACTCCAGGAAGTCTTCCAGTGTCAGAGTCTTGAGTGGTGACTTGTCTAGGAGTGCCTTTTCGGCCGCTCTCTGTTCCTTGGTCTTCAGAACGAATCTGTATACAGTTAGCATGCTTGGTATTACACATCAACACAAGGTATACGTACCCAGGTGGGAGAGCATGCTTGTACATGCACTTATCGCCGCCATTGGGGCAAATCCAGAACCAACCATACTTGCCATCCTCAATGGCCTCAATAAAGTACTTGCACACCTTGTCGGTGGTTGTCCGTTGGTTACCCTTCTTGGACAGAACAACCTTTCGAAGCTTCTCTTCATCCCAGTCTGCAGAAGTCTCGACCTTCTTCTCTTCCTCGTCTTCTTTCCTGGAGTCGCTGTACAGGTTCTTCTTCTCCGTCTTGCGTTCGACAGCAAGGTCGTGTGCAAACTTGCACTTCCTTCCCTTCTCACAGTTGCCTTTCTTGTAAAAGATGCACACAACTGTCTTGGGGTCGACGCCAAAAGGCACCTTCTGAACCTGAGCGGGCTTGTTCAACAACGCCTCTGTCTCCCTGCGGGCCTCCTCGGCGGCCTTCTTCTCACGCTCCCGGGCTTCCTTCTCAGCCTGCTTACGCTTCTCCTCAGCGCTGCCACTGTTCTTAAGGTTCGCCGACATACGGGCGATTTCCTTCTTGGCAGCACCACCCTTTTTATTCTTCATACCAAAAGTCCGGTCCTCGACCGACTTGGTCGCCTTCTTGGGGACGGGCTCCTTGCCCTTCTTGGGAGCCATGATGGGCGGTCGGTGGCGGGGTAATCGTTCGAACTAAAGGCAAGCGGGAGGCGCTCAACAGTCGATTCGATCGAAAATCGTTTCCGGTGCCGTGTTTCCCAGGTTTCTCGGTTGTGCAAAGCCGAACCCAATGCCGCCAGATGGGAAAAAAGATGGGTGTTAAAGATTGCTGATAGTTGGTGGGCTGGGCTGCCTTGTGTGGAGGATGAAGTCACAATGAGTCACGTGCGAGGCAGTCCTGCCCAAGACTTTTTTTGGTGGATTCGTCCCGGACAGAATCTGGCGGGCAGTCCGGCGCCAGTTGACACGAGTACGTACCTCTCGAAGCCCCTAACGTGACGCTTACCTCAGTGGTCGAAGCGATCAAAGCTCCATCTGGCCAGTTGGATAGCTCCCATCACCATCTACAGATTCGGTACACTCAAGTTCCGCCATCTTCCTTGAACTTGCAGACATCGCATTTACGTGCAGAGGCTATTTGTCAATTACAGATATTACCGGTAAACAACGAGTCCCAGTGCCCGAATCGCGCAAAGCAGCCGCTGACCTAACGATGAAGCTCCCTACACCAACCGTCCTGTCTCGCGATTCCTCGAATCAACCGCAACGATGATTTCCGACGGCGATCTCTACCGACTAGCCATCTTTCTCGGCACTACATCAATGATTCTCATTGTCGTCTATCATTTCCTCGAGATCAACGCCGTGAAAGAGGTCGAGGGCGGAAAGAAGGGAAGCTCCAAGCAAGCTGCGCTATGATGGCCTTTCACCATGGTCGATAGCGCATTGTACAATTTAACCATCGGGACATTTATTCTGCAGAAGAGGACTGCTCGGCGTTAAAGGAACTTGTTGAAAGATTCGAGTCCATTCTGGACCTAGACCAAAAGATCGATGCGAATAAGGGGAAGAATCACTCGGAGGTTTGCGTGGGAGCGAGCGTTCCGGTTCTCGACGCATCCATATTACATACGACGCGTTTTCGGCGACTGTATCTACAAAGGATGAGCTTCAAAGACTGCCGGAGTGCGCCAGAGCATAACCTTAGAGTCTCTTGAAAGCGATCTCACATTGCCCGTTACCTCGGACCGATTCCATAGCAACCCAAACAAGCTATTTTCGTTCAACTCCTCTTTCACAAACATCCCCCTCTTTGTTGTTTACGCTTTCAATGATATTGCATGAAAAACAAAAGCATCTGCGAGCTGGCCAGCTGGTGTTGTCCTTTCAATGCATCAGGCCTCCCTCCATCCCATCCACTGATTGGCGCCGTATGTTGTCGTTGTGGCGATTTGTGGCTAAGCACTGCCCAAAGTAGATTAGCGCACCGGCGACGCCTTAAGCGACCCGCGTGCCTGCGCGCTCAGCTCCTTAGGCAGGCGTCGGAAAGTGCAAGAAGCAACGCCCACCCCGTGTTTTTCTACGCATCTGTCCCTCCCTCTTCTCCTCCTCCATCTTTCAACCCAACTCCAAACAAAGCACACCCACATCTCAACCAACTTCTTTCTTCTTTCCCCGGCCCGCCTTAATCTCTGCGCGCCGTTTCTTTCATCCTTTTCAATCGCCCAAACGGACCTTGCGATCACCTTTTTCTTCTCATCACACGTTGCGACTCCACGCGCCGTCGTTGACATCAAACCTTTGTCATCGCCTCATTTCCGCATCGCGCCTTTGACACCAGACAAGACGTGTCATTCGATCTCCCTGCTGATCTGACCGCTATATCAACCAGAACAGCATCGATCCTCGACCCGAAAGGCATCCCATTGCCTCTCATCTTTTTTCATTGACCCAACCTCACACCAACATTTTCACACCAACAAACACAATGTCTGGCAAGCTCGACCAAGCTCTTGAGGACATCACCCAGGCCCAGCGCCGCAGCGCTCGCCGCCGCAACAACCCGCGCCGTTCCACCGGACGCCCCGCCGCCTCCGCGCCTGTCGGAGGTATCCAGAAGAACTTGAAGCCCGCTCGCGGTGCTGGCGCAAAGCCCGTCCCGGCAAAGGCGACCCCCACCAACAGTGACAGCAAGATTATCGTCAGCAATCTGGTATGATTCTCAACCATTCTTGACATGGCCTCTCACTAACGCGTTACAGCCTAAGGACGTCTCGGAGCAGCAGATTAAGGTATGTCTCCGCTGTGGCTCTTGATGCCCCGGACTTTGTTCGACCTGTTCTTCATCGCCGCTCTCCTTTTTGCCTTTCGACGTCGCGTCTTATCGGCTAGTCTATCGACTCAGCCCGCTGGCCCGGAGCTATCGGACGCCCCTTCTCCTTCCTCGATGAAAAGGTGCCTGGAATATGGTAACTGTCGGAAGTTGAGAACATCCTTGTCGCGCAATGATTTCGCAGGAAATGCCTGGTCAGCTTTCCTTGCTTGTATAGCGCCGACTCCAACGGATGGAGGCTTGTTGAAACGATATGCGTATTCCACCAGCCATGGCCAGCGATTTCCTTCGGATGAAACCGTTACTGAAATCCCGCGCCGACTTCAGCGAGCAAGCAGTGAGCACATGCAGCAGAATCCTCCTTAGATCCGGAGTGTCCGATCATCCCTCGGTCATGCGCGAATTTGGGCCTTGAGAAACATGTTGATCGTCTTGCCGACAGTAGATCTGTCGAACTACACCGGTATAGAACTTGGGCTGGGATCCTGAGATGTGGGCTGTGCTTTTGAAATGAGGACCGTGTGGGTGGTCTCATGCTCCAACTGATCACCAATGCCCCAGGTGGGCAACCGAGGATTCTAGTATCGGCTTACTGCTCTGCTCGCTGGCCACCCGCCCGCAATGACTGCCAAACCCTGGCGACGTAAAACTCTCCCGGAACTGGAACGACCGAGGCTCGAAGACGGAATGGCGGTTATCATACAACTACACTTCGGAAGACTAACGCTGTTTCCCCCCGATAGGAGTATTTCGTCCAGTCCGTTGGTCCCATCAAGCGAGTCGAGATCTCTTACGGCCCCAACTCGCAAAGCCGTGGTATCGCCAACGTGACCTTCCACAAGTCGGACGGCGCCAGCAAGGCCTTCCAGAAGTTGAATGGTCTTCTGGTTGACAACCGACCTATCAAGGTGCGTTCGCTCTGATAACTCGCAATACCCTCCACAATTTCTAACTGGTATAGATCGAGATCGTTGTCGGAGCCGCCCAGGCCGACAAGGTCATCCCTGCTGTCAAGACTCTCGCTGAGCGCACCACGTAAGTTGATTCACAATAAGGCCAAGAACTGTGTTAACAAGCAAACAGTCAGCCAAAGGCTCAGCCCAAGTCGGCGGCTGCTGACAAGCACAACGCTGGCGCTGCCAAGGGTGGTGTTGCCAAGGGAGCGGCGGCCGCCAACAAGAAGCGCCGTGGTCGCAACAACCGTCCCGCGAAGAAGACTCGCGAGGAACTCGACTCAGAGATGAACGACTACTTCGACGCTGCGGCCAACCCCGAGGTCAACAACGCGGCCGCTCCTGCCCCGGCACCAGCTGCCGCTGGCGGTGATGCCGACATGGATGGTATTGCTGTATGTACTTGATGCTACACCCATGGACGAACGAAGCTAACGAAGACGATAGTGAGCAATTCACGAGAAAGAAGGGTATTGCGAGGAATAATTAATAAACATCAAAAACAAGTTGCTATCTGGCACATGCTGAGGAGCAAGGACGCGCTGGGTTCCCCATGGTTACTGTCACAACAGATTGTTTTTGAGGGAGAGGAAGAGGGACACTCTGAGGTCGGATAACGGGGCAGCTGGTTTTGCATTTGTTATTGCTTTTGATCCCATTCTTCTCCCTCGTCCTGCTACTGGTCGACGAAAGCCCGGTACTTGCCTTGGCCTAATGGGCGCCAGACGTTGCCTGGTGCTGAGCCGGGCCGAGCAGGTGAAATGTATAATAGATGGAATAAGACAAGGTTCCACACACTTCCTTTGCCGCCGTGATGTATATGTAAAGTTTAATCAAGGGTTGCAAAGGACCAACATGTATTGCTAGTTCTTAATCAGCTACTAATTGTAAGTGAAAGCAAACATCTGGCAAGGCCATCTACAACAAAAGCCATGTCTCATAGGGTGCAGATTCAGTCAGCCCTGAAACGAGAACCAAGACATTGAACAAGAGGCTCCGGCGCAACACAGCATTTCATCAAGACGACAAGAGTTTCACAGCACAAGCAAAATATTACACGGAGACATCATTATTACTTTATACTTTTTCCATTTTTTTCTCCATATCGAAACGGGCAGTGCATTTTCAACGATGGATCCGTAAGAACCAAGTAGCACAACGCCTTAGCCACCCCGCCTGATCCAGTTGTTAAGAGATGCTCCTCTCAATTGCGGCAACAACCATTTGTGCTCCCATTTAGTCCTTCTTCTCGGTGGCCGCAGGGGCGGCAGCAGCAGGGGCGGCGGCGGCGGGCTTGTCAGCGTCCTTCTTGTCGTCACCCTCGAGGGCGGGAATGTCCTCGTCCTCATCATCATCACCCTCCTCCTCGCCTGCTCCCTCGGCGCCGGGGAAACCAGCACCGCCTCCGAGCTTGGAGAAGTCGATGCCGCCAAAGTCACCACCCATGTCGCCCATACCGGGCATGCCGTCTGTTGTATTTGGTTAGCTTGTTGCTGTCTGGCCATCATCCATCAGGTTTCACTCACTCATGCCGCCAAACTGAGAAAAGTCATCCTCGGGAGCCTCGTTCTGCTCATCCTCGTCAACCCACTTGTCAAAGTCGGTCTTGAGGAAGTGGACACGCTTCGACTCCTTGAGCAACCGGGGCCAGTACTCCTCCTTGAGTTCCTTCTTGTGAAGCTTTATCTCAATGTGCTTGGAAGTGTGGTTGATCTTGCTCTCGGCGGGGTCGATCTCGCCCCAGAACTCGAGCTCGACGTGGTACTTCCTCTTAAGAGTGGATGAGGTGCCGGTGAAGTTGAGGCTGGTGGGCTTGAGGTCGAGGGTGAGGCCATCCTTGGGCACGTCGGGGACCGTCAGGGTCAGGTAGATGAAGTTCTTGGCGGGGTCGGCGACGGAGGATCGCTGGGCCCAGAGGACTGCGGGGAGAGGGGTTAGCGAGTGCGTCGAAACATTGACACGGAGCGTCGAGGGATGCGATCAGGATGAAGCAATCACGAGGCAGACTTTGCGAATTGTCGGTGGGCGCGGCGACGGAGAACAAGACCGGGCCCGGGAGGGGGAGGCTGGTGATAACACAAGACGGGGCTGCAGGTGACATACCTTCGGGGAAGACAGTGTCGGACATTGTGATGTAGAGCGTGGGAAAAGTCGTCAAAGGGTATCTCAAAGTTTTAAGTCAAGAAGGAAAAAACAGAGAGAATGAGAAAGGGTGACTGTTGATGATGCAGCAGAAAGTAGAGTAGCAGAGTGAAGTGGATGAGTTTTTGGTGGGCGGAGGAGATGCAGGTAGATTTAGCTCAGGCAGGCGGTCCCCCTTCTGTATTAGCTGTAGGTAACAGGCACGCTCCGCCCACTGTGATGGAGGCTTGGACGGTTGTTTGCTGGAAGAGAAGGCGGCGTAGAATGTGTGAGAAAGGGACAGAACGGCATCGCAGCTGAGGGGCAGTTGATGCGGGTGTACCTGCTCGCAGTGCCCAACTACCACTGATTATGAGGTACCCCACTAGCGCATTGGAGAGAGGTGCCCGCTCTGACGTTGTCACTTCCTGGCACCTGGGTCCGCCTCTCTCCACTATTTCCGGGCTGGAGCTCCTAGAAGATGCTGGAGCTTGGATCCATTGCTTGGTCACCTGAAGCAGACACGATGCAAAGGAGACAATTAAGTTTTGACATATGTTTCCAGAAACTCTAGTTACTATCGCAAACATGTCAATCCGACCCTGCAGTGCTGGGTTATCCCATCCCCAGCCACGGCAACGGCAGCCTAGAGCCTGCCTCAGGCGATAGACTCGACCTAGACGCGCCCGGCATGTGGACGGGATGGCGGGGTAACTGTCCCAGGCACCACCGTCGCAGGCCACAGCGATTCCTCCAGTGGATAAGCCGCCGTGGTCCCCTGTAAGTCCGTATCCGGTCGGGCCAATCAATGCCGCCCTGCCGCCCGCCTTTCGTCAGCCTCGAGGCTTGGGCTGGTGTGGTCGAGCCTCACCACCATGACCCAACATCATCCAACGACGAGCTGCGACTGACTCAACCACTAGCGGGACAATATCGAGGCGCCTTGTTGTTTTCTACAAGGCGAGAATCCTACTCTATCTGAGAGGAACACCATTCTACTATTTGCGGCCGAGTTGCACACACCTGAGCCATTTGCTCCGCTTGCTGGCCATCTCTAGTTGCGTCATTGGCGTGGCCATTATAGCTTATCACGAACCCTTTGCTCGACTCCTCCTCGCTGTGTCCCGACCGCCACCATGGAGACATTCAGGTCTCTCTTTGCCAAGCCTGATCCTCAGGCCCAGGTACGCTCAGGATTACACACGTCCTGCCATGACGTGACCCCGTGCTAACCTGCCACCGTCGCTTCGATAGTTCCGCAAATGCAATGCATTGATGCGGCAAAACATCCGCAAGATCGATCGAGACATTGCCTCAGTCAAGCAAGTCGAAGCCAAGACCAGAAACCTCATCATCCAAGCCGACCGCCGAGGACAACGCGACCCGGCCCGCGCCAAGCAGGCCCAACAGGAGGTCCGGGACTTTGCGCGCGAGCTCGTCCGGGCACGCAAGACGTCGGCGCGGCTCGTCACGTCCAAGGCGCAGCTGGCCTCTGTGCAGATGCAGGTCAACGAGGCGTTTGCGGTGCGCAAGATTGAGGGCTCGATCCGGGCGAGCGTGGGCATCATGAAGGACGTCAACACGCTGATCCGGCTTCCGGAGCTGGCGGGCACCATGCAGGAGCTGAGCATGGAGCTGATGAAGGCGGGCATCATTGAGGAGATGGTGGAGGACTCGCTGCCCGCCGACGGGGACATGCTGATGGAGGACGAGGAGGCCGAGGGTGAGGTGGACAAGGTGCTGGGCGAGATCCTCAAGGACCGCGAGCCCAAGCTGCCCGTGGCGCCTGTGCCGGAGCCGCAGAAGCCCCAAGAAGAGGAGGAAGAAGAAGAGGACGCCGAGGCCATGATGGACCAGATGCGCAACCGATTAGAGGCTCTGCGGAGCTGAGGCGTGGTGGAAGGGTCAGTCATATGAGTTTCATCTCGTTGGATGTTTATTGTCATGGGAGGAGTCGGGGTGTCTGGCGCTGTTCATATTTTGGTATACACTCGATTATACGGTGGCTCTACGTGTCAGAGCTCAAGACTGTTGCTCGCTTTTTGGCTTACGTTGGGTTATGCGCATGCTATGTAGTATACATGGTGATGCTTGAGACTCTACTCGAGTCTAGTATTCGAGCTATACATGTTGCACGAATCAACTCCTGTTGGTTCTTGACACTTACAGAGTCGCTATCCACTTGCCCACTTGCTGTGTATACCAGATAGATAAAGGTTCAAGCGATATGCATATGTCGGTATCTCGCCAGGGACGTCAGCTCGGGACTATGAGTTTCCCATGTGTACAATGGAGTATCAGGCTCTGACTTGTAACATTAGAGGTCTCGGTGAGAGTCCATTTGGTGAATTGGGGCGTCTTGGGAGGAATAACATGAGATGTCATCTTCATGGCCAGTCTTTTATACACAACAGTGATACTAGTTAGTCTTACTAGAGCATCATCGACCATTCTAGCCTTAACAACTCTTCTTCAATGACTTCTCCCGGTATAGGGGATAAGAGGGTCTCGTTCTTCACTTCGATGGCGCATCCAAGAGGATTTTTCGTGCACGATATAAAAGAACACAGTGATAAACACAAGACAGCATTAAAACCCAATGTTGTAAAACACCGTAGAGGGTCTCATCCCCTTCCTTGCTATGGAGCGGAGGGGACGGGTGCTAGGTGATAAGATTAACACAGTGAGCATATAAAAGATGGTAGTTGCATGGAAATATAGGTATATAGGGCATGGAGTTATTGTCTTGGACTCGCTGGATTTGAGAGGGGTGGTTTTGAAATATCATGGTTGTGAGGTTTATGTGGTTGCTGGATGACTTGAAACTATCTACAATAGATACTTATCCATACACAACTATACGTCACCAGACACCAACAACCAGGAACAACTAGCAGGATTCCCAAAGCCACAAGTCGTAGTCAATGAATTACATATTGCACATAATAGACTGCTACAATCCGAGACGCAAATTAAGCATGAGTTCGACTCGACATTCACCTACCCTGGAGCCCCGCCCGATCTGACCTGGCCTCAATCACAGAAAGTTCGTGCGCAAAGTAGGTACGAAGCCTCGGACATGCAGGGGCAATGCAGCCGGAATTGATTCTCATGCCCGTCGAGAAGAGCTGAACATGTCGTGAGACCTCGACGGCATGACGTAGTTGACACGACACAGTTGGGCTGCGAGTTTGTAGATGGCCTCACCGCAACTGCAACAGCGAAACCCAAACAACTGGCAATTTAACCGAGGGGTCGCAACGACATATCACATCCCGACTGTAGTCTATCAAAAAGTATGCTTTCTTCTCTGAGTCATTCAGGCCGACAAGGGTAGATGCGTCTGGTCTGCAAGGGACAGTTGGTGTCGTGTAAGTCGAGCCAGCGCAGAGACGAGATGAAAACCCCCGACGCAGAAACAGCACAGCACAGCAGGAAATGCTAGGGTTTAGGGCATCACAACTTGGAAGAGTTTAATACCACCTGCAGTCTGGGAAATTATAGACCAGACGTTTTGGCCGGGAAAGGGCGGTTTCAAAAGGCGGTATGCGTCTTGTTTATATGTATGGCGCACGCAAGACGATGCGGTGAAGCAGTGACTGGGAAACTCTGTGGGTTGCAGTGAAGCCCGAAACAGGCACGAGCTGGATCGGTGAAGCAAAAAAAAGGAGGGACATATGTATGCAAGCTGCAGCAGAGCCGGCAAGGCTGCATGCATCGCATCGCATCACATCACATCGACGGGTAGGGCGTGTCGTTATGGGTGCATCCATCTCACTTTACCCGGCAGTTTCGTATGGGCCCCCGGCACGGCCCAGAGGATTTTTTTCTTGCGATCGTAGCTGACCGCCTCTGGGAGTGATATCGAGAGTTTGGGAGTTGATAGCTCATAAACACCTGTGGGATATCGAGGTGGACAACACAGCTGAGACACTCATCTGTGATCTCACCACCCTGCAACTTGAAAGCAAACACCATGCTTCCCACTTACTCATCCTCAACAGACAGCAAACCTCCCGCCTCATTTACCCCTGCGAACAGACGCGGGCACTAAGAAACCCTCTCCTCTCCCGGCCGTGTCCCCCCTCCCGGACCCGGGGTCCGCGTGGGTGAATCCCTTGGCTGAGGGATGCTGCGGCTGTGATGAGGCGCGTGGGGGAGAAAAGAACCGTCGCGGGATGAGGGAATCGTCCCCGTAAACGGGGATGCGAGATGATCGGGACGAGCACCTGATCCGAGCCTAATGCTTCATCCGCGGGAGGGCAAACAGGGATGATACTCGGGAGCCTTGTTGTTTGGCTTTGCTTCAATCAAACGGGATGGCGTTTGATCCCGCGCATCAAAGGCTGGGCGCCAATGAGACGTTGCACATTTGGTGTTTGAGAAGAGAGATAACAACTGAGGAAACTAAACCCCAGATACATCACATCACATCTCACACACACGGCTTGGGGGCGGCAGCCTCAGCGGGTGATTGCTTGCTTCTTGCTGACCGATAAGGAGAGACAACAGAGCAGCCTCGTTGACTTCGGGCTGCCCGTCAAGGAAAACCCCACGACCACCCCACGAAGCCCATCACCTAGGATCCCCCCCCCACACACGCCTTTGTTTGCCTGGGACGTGGTATGCTTCAGATGGGCAGACTTAGATTGGGTCACGGGCATCAGTAGATTGGCAAAGGGGACCGTCGGGACGAAAGGGGCCTGCATCATGAGTTAGGCACGACATCCATGTTCAATGAAACCCACGAGAGAAGAGGCAGCAGCATCGTCTCTCACCTAAGGGCGGGATGCCGATGACGGCATCATGGACGTGGCCATGATATGAGGCGGTAAACCGTCATGTCCCCGAGCATATCCCCGAATTGCATGCTTCTGACAATATCATGATTTCCCCCGAAAAATACGCCCTGTTTGCTGGCGACATGCCATCGTCATCATCAACGACGGCGATGCAAACTTGGCCCAGGGACACCGAGACCAATCAAGCCCAACAAACAGCAGAAAGCCCAAGATATTTGGATATTGCAAGCACACTGTGGTTGCTGGCAGCAGGCAAAAACGACCATGTGACCTACCAAGCCTCCGCACTCGCAAGATGACGAGGCGCTGCTGGCTGAGTCTCGTCATCACCAACCAGGCTTCAAATATTGATTATCAGCCCCAAATAAGCAAACCGGAGTCAAGTGTGACTGTTGCCCCGGTGGCTGAGGACGCATACGCCCTCCGCGTCTGCCTGCCTGTAACGAAGCATTCAGGGTGACAGCCAACCTATGGTTACGCGCCCGAGGCACGTCTCGTGACGGGGGAGTAAACGTTGCCGTCTCGTCTCGTCTCGTCGGGAGCTGACAGGACCGAGCCAATCTCGCAGCGAAAACGGAGGCGGGAGATGCGATAGGAGGATATTGACAGGCTGACACCGTATCAATTGTGATGCTATTTCTGGGCGTCGCTGACCAGTGAAGGACACCGAGTTGCACCGTATTCGCGGCTCGCCGTATTACGGGTGCAACCAGCAGCCACTTCGCTTTCGCATGCATTCCTCTGCCAGTGATACCATGTCAGTACTGTAAGACGCGACACTCCGGATTCAAGATGAGATGAGCGCAGGGCACATCTTATCGACGTTGCCTCTGACGACGTCATCGCTGACCGGATGCCCTCAACGGGAACCTTTATCGCGACTGTCAAAACGGGCAATCAAACGCCGCTGGTCGTGGCGTAGGCGGCGCTCCCACGTTGTGTGGCGTAGCTTGGTGACATGCACGGCTTCTTACCCCCAAAGGGCAACCCGAATCGCCTGGCTCTAAACAAGACGGATTGTCGATAGTGTGCTTCTTGAGAGAGTCAGTATCGCTGAGTCGCGGGAGGTGGACCGGCAATTGTTTTGATAGCCGTGTTCTACATTTGGGGGTTTCTGTACGAGTGTGCGAATGCGTTTGATCATCCATTACGGCTTCAGTTGAACGCAGTCAAGACATGAATGTCTCAACGCCTCCGGATTTTGAGAGACAAAACGGCAACTCTTATCGGCCGGAAAACACATCCACCGTATCCCTTTGCGGGGGATCACCAAATTATCAGACATGTCTCTGATCTCAGCAGCTGAGGCTTGTCTTGGCCATCTCCGGGGAAATCGCACTCATCTTGGCTTCAACGCGAAGCTTCACCATGGCGCGCGCCTCACGGAAACCCCGCGACAACCCCCAAGCTGTCAACCGCGTGGCAGGGCCCACGGTGAAGGGGGCATACTACGCGACTCGCATTCACCTTTTACGATTCGGGAAGTTGGGAGCACGTCTCTCTCCGTTTCGCTCTAGGTTCTACCGATAGCGAAAAGAGGGGGCGTGCTTGACGGGGAACGGAACGGAATACGGCGAACGGAATGAGATGCCCCCTTCGGCCAATCTTTCCCTCCAGCCGTTTTGCCCACACCCTTGGCCACCCTTTTTGCCGCGGGTGCAAAAGTCATTGCGGCACCGCAGCACGTGGAAAACGCGGAAGCTAAGGGATCAACCCCAGTGTTTTCCCCCCCAGCTTTGCCCAGTGAGACATCGGTCCGAACGAGAGGAAGGGCATCTGGGTTTGCACCGAGAGGTGACATGCATGGCGATAGGGAAGGAGGCAAAAAACTCTTTCTTTCCATGACACAGAGCATCCCATCTCGAACTTCCTCATCCTTCTACGGGGCCTTCTACCGACCTTCTAGTGCAACCTTGGGGGATATATGGGTCGGTGGTCTTTGCACCGAGCGGGTGCCGTCTAAGCAGTAAAGAGAAGGTGGACGACATCGGGGAGGGTCCCGGCGAAAGGAAAAGGAAGCTCTAGAAAATTTCGACGGGAGAGCCCCCTCCCAGCGGCGTCCCCATGTCAGGGGCGTGCATCTCTTTTACGTTACCAGACCGTATAGGAGAGTCAGGACCCTTGGCCTGGCAGAGGGCACGGTCAGGAAATACCCGGCTTTGGGAGCAACGAACCGTCGGATCGGGTCCGGGGGCGGCGTCTTTCCCAATGTGGAGCCGGAACGAGCAAGGTCTTGAGTCGGTGGAAATTCCCAAGGGGGTTCTGCTCGGGCCTGCTCTTTTCTTACCCCGGAGGACGCTATCGTGCCCGGTAGAGAGAAGAGGCGCTACATGGGGTGAACCCCTTCACTCGGATCACAGGAATGTGGTCCCGAGTCGTTGGTCGGCTGGGAATGGGAGCGGGAGGGTAGAAAAAGTCTGGCTTAGCGAGATTGGAGACAAAAAGGCCCTTGGCGACCGACCCGACGGGACTGAACGCCCTGTCCCCGGTCGAGATAAAAGGTTTCAAATGAAACCGGGCCATTCAAAGTTCCGGGAGCGGGGACGGGGGAATTGGCGGTGGATGAATTCTTAGGCGAAAGAGTCTCTGCCTTGGTTCGCGTTGATTGATTAGGAACGAAACGCGTTTCCGTCCGAAGCATATGCGGTCAATTAATCGGGCCTCGGGGAGTATTCCAGCTGGGGAGGGGGACACACGGGAGCGGCAAGACACTGCGGCAAAACACTCGGTGAAAAGCAAAGACGTCGACTCGAGCGAGATAAAGGACCAGCGACTGAATAATGCACCGAGACAGATGGCCAACCTTGGACGAGCATTTGTCCATGAATGCGGTGCCGTGTCCGCCGTGGCTCTTCCCGTATTGCCGTGAACAGTAAACAAGAAAGCCGTCTTGATGTAAACACACACATCTGATGATGACGACTTGACTTCAACCGCGGCATCGCTGATGTCAGAGACGCTGGGCAATACAACCAACCCCCTGTGAAAGGCAGGGGGAAGAGCCCAGCAACAACCAAGAAATTTCATGACCGATCTCTGACCGAGGCATTGGATCCAAGGCCGCAACCCAAAACACAGCCAGCACCCCAACCCCCGGCCGCGGGTGCGGCAGCAATTGACAAGGGTCAACCAAGGACCAGGTAACGATCCAGAAGCCGAGAAAACTCCACCTCAGCGAGATTGCAAATCCCAAGTTGCTGGATTCTTTGGGCCGAGGGATGAGCCGTAATTACCAAGGCAACCTCCTCTACTCTTCCGTGGAATATCATCCCTTGTCAAAATGTCACGACTAATCAAGTTTGGGTAATGACTTCCCCAGACGGCACAGGGGACGGGACACATGGCATCTTGTCCCGAGATGATTTGGGCCGGCAAGTATTATGATGCCGGGGGTGTGTGAATGAATAGGACAGGATATTCATCAGTTGTGTGGACTCGGTGAAAAATCTGTTTGACCTCGGAACTCTTCCCCACTGCCGTGACAGTTGCACCCGTTGCTGATGCTATTCCATCTAATCATGATTAATGTCGTTGGTTGCAAATGGCGGTGCACACAGCCTGGAGGGCAGACAAGCCCTGAGAATGGATGCATTTCTTCTGACTCACTGCATCCGTTCCGTAGCTGCAGGACATGCACATGCAACGTTCGGCTAGTCACCTCAAGTGGCCGAGATGTTCTTGACCGCAACGGATGAGAATGCGGGGACCGGAATGTACAGAGATTTCCGGCGGGGTGCCATTGTCAACGGACAGAATCCGTGCAGCTGAGAATCCAGACAGAGGAATCGGTCAAAGGGCCAGACTATCGCGGATCAGCTTGTGAATTGTGACAGGTGCCTTCAGGGCAGATCAGCAGCGGCGCTCGCTCTAGGCTTGCAGCTGAAAATGCTCTGGAACCCGAGACGGCAGTGTGTGTGTGTGCCACAGCACCGGGCTGGAACTGCAGATCATGACGGTGAAACCGCGGGGAAGCAAGCTGTGCAGCTTTGAGCTACCACTATCTGATGAAGCTGATCTGATTGCAGCTGGACTCACCCAGGCCAATCTCGAACATAGGTTGCAAACGCATGCGCGCGTTCATCCCTTGCCTGCCTCAGGTATTTTTGAATTATTTTGATCTATCAGATGCGTTCATTCCCCCTGATTCAATCAAGACATTTTCATGGTCCGTGAGAGACAGGGCCGAGAGTCATGGACGGGGCATGCCGCGCGCACACAAGGGGGAGAAAACAACAGTAGAAAAAACAAAATACACCAGAGAAAAAAAGAATAGTTGGAGCTACGTACTTACCATCGACGGCTCCGCTTGGACTCTGCCAAGAGGTGGGAAAACTGACAGTCGGCTAAAAGACTACGGACGCGGCTCCGAGTACCTCGCCTTTGTCGCACCGAGGAAACTCGGCAAGGCGGAGTGGCACCTTGTGGCTGAAGAGGTTAAAGGGTCTTGTTTACATGGATACACAGTTTGTGGGAATGAATGAGGACGGAGGTGGGTAACCGCTATAGCCGCTTTGCTTTTTTGCATGATAATCTAGGAGGTTGGTATAAAAGAAATTGACTGAAAATTTTTGAAGCAAATTTTGTTACTGATTTCTTGCTTCTTTCTTCCCTGATTATGAAATTTGGCGAGATTCACAAGCTGGGATTTCATGTCATGGATAGTTACGAAACCCTTGACAAAAAGCCCCCACTCCTGTCCTCGATTGCGATACCGAAGACCATCGCGGAGAAGACGGCCTCTGCCGTGATTGGCTACCGGGATCGCAATCCATGACCAGCCGGCGGTGAGGGGAGGGGTGGGAGAGCGAGGATGCTGATTCGTTTTTCGGTCCGCCAGCTCTTCTATCCCTCTCTATCGGAGGGAGGGGGGGAGAAGGCTAACGGGCATGCAGGGAAGTTTAAAGGGCGGAGGGTAGTGTATTCCGGTCCGGGTCATTGGCGGAAGTGGAGAGTAAATCTGGATTCCGTTGACTAGGGATTGGAGCGGCTTGACAGAGAAGGCTTCTCGATTGGAGAGGGGGGGGAAACACAGAGTCGCGATAGAGTCAGAGTGATGGATTAGAAGCGGATGAACAGGGCTCGCGACGGATAGGTGCGCATGTCCTGTTCCCCCCCATCGCATGAAGTGGTGGTTGTCGGCGATTTATTCGCTGTTTCTTTGCTGTCGCCGACCGGCGGTGAAAAAAAAAGCATCAACAATTATCGACGACTTTACTGGTGGATAGGGCATCCCGTTCCAGCTCTCCTCTGATCGGACAGTCGCGCGCACATGCAACCCAATCGATCAACGACTGCCCTCCGGGCGGTCGTGTAGAGCAGAGCAGATAGGCCATCGGAGCCCTGTAAAGGCGTGCTCTGTCACAAAAGGGAGGCGGTCAGGATGCAAGCCCTTCCCTGCGTGTCTCCCCCCCAAGATTGGAAATAAAGTGTCCAAGGTACGGGAACGGGGGCCAGGGGGTGTGCCTTTAGTGTCACTGGTCGCCCTTTTCTTCCCCGAGGGAGAGCTGAGTTTCCTCGGGAGATTCCAGGGCACCCAGCCAAGCCCAGGGCGGATTTTGGGCTGCTGTGGCCATCGCGGGGGGCCTCTGTCACAGAGCCTGAAAGGGGGGGGAGGGGGCGTGGGGGGAAGAGAGGCGAAAGAGGAGAGAGACAAGAAGGAAAAAGCAACAGGAGACAAGAAGCCACCAAGCAAGCAATTGAATGATTGATTAATTAATGATTGTCTCGACAATCAAACGGATGGTCTAAGATCCGATGCCGCTGACCGAGCAGGAAGACAGTGTATGACTGGGTCAGACGAAAAAAGAAGCACCGTTGCTGGTCGCCAATGGAGAGGCACGGGGTAAGGATGATTCACTCGTGTTCATCACACCTCGTAATCCAGTGTAATGCGCCGTGGTTTGTAGGTGGTTTTGCGTGTGCATCGCCGCGCCGCGCCGCGCTGACAACTCGTCATCAACCAACCTATCTATTCCCCAATACAAGCAAATCCCGTCCGGCTGTGCCGCCGCCTGTGTGATGACTGTGCTTCGCTTCCGGATTGGAGTTGACGGCGGTGATATAGTGCCCTGTTTTTAGGATGGTGGTGATGATGATTCAGACGCTGGCAGCGAATCGAGGCCTCCCCCGGATTACGAAGCGCGGCGCGTAGGGGGTTCAGATGGAAGCAAACAGGCGGGCGAGACGACAGGCAAGCAAGCCACGGAAGCAATCAATGAAAGCAGGTTTTGGTGTTGTTGTCTTGGATGAGAGCAGCCTTGTCTTGCCCAACATGTCCGACCGTCATTTTGTCACTGCAACGTTTGTTTGTTGGGTTTATGAAGTCGTGCTTATCTCACATTTCGTCGTTGCTTCTTTTGTCTCCAAAGCAATTAATCAATCAATCAATCAATCGTGTTCGCCACAACCACTTTTTACCAAGCTCGACTCATTCCCGCAGGGTCACTGACAGCTCGACTCATTACTGCAGCGCTTAAAGGTCATCCTTCGATTATTCTTCCTTTTTCCTTCTCGCGAGTCGTGCGCCGTACTTGACTCTGTGCACCTTGGGCAAGTGGACGCGACAACAACAAGCAACAAAAGTGCTTGGCGGGAATAGAATACTGAGCCGGCATCTTCTTTTCCTCGGGGAGACAGATACAACAAGTACACGCCCCCCTTGAGTCAGAGTCAGAGTCACCCACGTTCCCACGCCTGGGCTCCCAGCTGGAAACTTAGCCATTCACCCGCTCCGCGCATCCCCGCCGCTTACCCGCCCTTATTCTCGTCTCTGTCTTCCACCGCTCATTTCACCACGCCCTTGCCCACCCCCACCTACACCCTCTCTCTGTCGCCCACTGACAAGCTCGGCGAGGTTTCCCGACAGCCAGCGGACAGAAAGCCTAACCGCACCGTATCCCGACGCCCGACCTGACGGAACCCCAGGCAGGAAGGACCCTTGCCGTTGCTCCTCCCTTTCTGCTGCGAGGAAATCTTCGCCGGGACCCTTACAAACCCACACACCCCCAACCTCGAGTCAAACTCCACTCCCTCCACACCCCCTCCCGGCGGATACACGCCTCCACCCCTTCACATTCCCGTCCTGTCCTCCATTCCAGCCAGCATCGCCCACCCCCCTAGGCTTCCCTTTGCCGGCTGCCTGTCCGTCTTGCTTCATTTATAACAATCCCACGTCCCCGGGTTTTCACCCAAGGATCCATTTATCTACTATCCACAACAAACATCAAAGTGATCAGCAGCATCTCTTGCTATCCAGCAACCTCTCGGCTCATAGAGCTTCACTCGCCATCCTCATCTCGCCTACCAACAACCACAACCGCCACAATGTTCGGCTCATACGGCTCTTACAGCTCCATGTGCGCTTCCTCTGCGCCCATGGACATCACCTCGCGCAGCAGCTTCACCTCTCACGACTCGGCCTGCGCTTTCCCCTCCTGGCCTCGACGCGACTCCCTCTCCGAGTCCGACCGCGAGGAACGCCCTACGTCTTATCTCTCCGACGACGACCTGTTCCTCCCCGATCCCTTCGATGATGACGCCCGAAGCGTCTCCAGCGCCGGCAGCTCTTCTCCCGGTGCCATCGCCTCGCCTCCCAACGTCATCTCCGACTACGAGCTCCTCCAGGCTGAGCGCGAGCGCCAGGCTGCTATGCAGCGCGAGTTCATCCGCGTTGTCGCCATGGAGAAGGAGCGTCGCCGTGCCGCCGCCGCACGAAAGCAGCGCCGTAGCAGTTCCAACAAGAAGAGTCCCAAGACCAAGCTCACCTCCATCCAGGAGTCTGCTGAGTAGACGAGCTCTGGTTGCTCTTCATGACTGTTACGATTAATGATAGCGTGCGTACTGGAATCTGCTGTCCTGTCTATCAAACAGTGACTAACACCATCACAGGCTACTTTCTTTGCATTACTACATATGATACCCCCGAGATACCCCACACATCAACAGTTGCATGTGCGCAAGAATGCACATGCCAGATCTACACCACTACTCCATCATAATACCAGATGGCCTTTCAACACAAGGACACTTCACGTGAAGGCAACCACCACACCTTCATTCAACCTTCCTTGGTCTACTTTCACTACACAACACACCGGCAACACTTCTAACAGCCGTCTTAATCACTTTACCATTATGGGACGAATACCCGACAGCCACACCAGAGCTTGGTCCATGACGACATGACGGACACTCTCGGATTGATTGCCTCGCCACGTTTTCCCCAGGCTCCCAATGTGGGTGTGGGGGGATGAGTCAACACACCAGTTTGCCCGGACCGAGGAATGGATGACAACAATAACAAACAAACATGATTCCGAACCGGCCCAAGCTTTTACCTATCGCTACGAGGATTGTCCGGGCGGGTGGAAGACGCTACTTGCTCTGGTGTGGACCTCGGAGACTCGGCCTTTGACCGGACCAAAGAGGGTCCTGGTTCCCCGCACGCGGGCCGGTCACGGATCAGGCTTCGGTCTGTTCCCTCGGTCGGCCGCTTTCGTTTTTCCTCTTCTCTTAATCTTGTTTTGGTACATCAGTCCTTTGCAAGGACTGGCAAGCATCGCTAGCGCATGGGAGTTCTTTTTTTACTTGTCATGGAATGGGTCTGAACACAGACAGGGTCATGGGGCATTGGGTCTTGGTTACTGTACAGTTCTTGCATCAGCCGCCCACCACTGGGCCAAATCAGCTGGCACACATTTGGGTTTACTGGAGCAAGATGCCTGGCACGGCATGGCACGGGATAGGGATATGCATTCAGGACATTGCATGGATGGGTTTATTGCATAGGGATGCATGACTTTAGATACCTTAGGATAGTTTTGATTTCTCTTATGGCGGCCGTCGAGCCAGCCCTGGTCTTTTGAGATACCCTAGTTAGCATTTGCAATGTCTATTGACGATTGAAACAATTCTGGTCTCCTCATCCTCGTGAAATGCCATCTTGATTATCGTGGCTATTTGGTCTTTTTGGGTATAGCTCTTTATCCGCCGTCTTAGGTCGCGGGAACTTGCCGACAATGCGAGTTATCAACAAAGCCACCATCGGGAGCAGCATGTGCCATCCAGCTACCGAGTCTCTGTTGAATAGACAGCCCCCTAAATCATAACGGCTGCTGCCTCTCTTACTAGGCGTCCTTCTCATCTGCCTCGGCGCCCGTGGTCCCGTCCCGTGCCGGGTCGAGCACCGTCACATGGACCTACAGCTGACAAGGACGGGGCTGACGCCTCAGCCGCCTAGGCAGGCGGTGAAAGCGCATCGCGCGCGCGTCTCGATGAGATCGGCGGTCTAAATCGATGGCTTTTCTTGCCATGTGAAGCTTTGTGATTGTTGATGGTTGGGAGTGAACGTAGATGTGGTTGTGTTTGTGACTTGACGTCTCGTGGCTGAGGCTTGGCAGTTGGATCTTTGTCCTGCTTGTGGTTGTTTCCGTTGCATGCCAAGACTATTTTGGGCAGTAGATACAGTCTCCTTGTATGCAGTTGGGGGTAATCACACTGGTTGTCGCCCGTCTTTCAGGACAATGGAAGCCCAAGTCACAATACAAGACGTCGTAGCGTACTTGTCTCTTTTTGGATCTTTTGCCGCTGGATCTCCCTGGTCCATGAATGGTTAAATTTCACTCTTGAAGGAGTCTCTCTTTGTTGACGAATCGAGTTTCACGTGAAAGGATGATGAGAGTTGGCTTTGACAAGGCACCGACAACGAGGTGAATCAGACTGAGGGGGTATACTAGAATACATGAGCAAGAAACTATAGACTGATTGTTGTCGATAATATGAGCAACTCTGAAGCATCATTCTCCTTGGACATGTAGCTCTGTACTAGACAAAGGGGAGTGTCTAGTGTACACGCCCCGAGCTCGGGTTGCCGACGCAGACAGTGGCTTGATAGCTGTAGAGGGGTGCGCCAAGAACTTGGACTGTCGAATGAAGCTCTGGCCAGCTTGTTTCTATTGTAGCTCTATTTGGATGTTTACCCGCGCTCTTTGACACTACGGACATGTTTGCTTGAGCTAGACTGAGGAGCTGCAATCTCTTGAGTAATGATAACTTAACGCATCATATACAAATTAACGAAAACATGTCTTTTATTTGATGAATAAAGTTCATTGGAGTATGGATACAGTCTTGGCAACCTGCTCCATGCTCGGAAAACATCTGGTGTCTGGTCGAGGCGTGGCAGCTCGACTGGGTGTGACTGAATTACCCCTGCATTATATTGAATGAGAAAGCCAATATTACAAAGCAGACTAATATCAAACTGATCGAATATACCCTCCACTAGAGAGCTTGATCATGGTTCATTTCGAAGTAGTGCTGAACCGAGAACCTCGGACGATGCATGTGATGGCCGAGTGCCCATGAGAGCAATAGGCACCCGAGTCGATACTTGTAGAAACGAGTTGAATTCTGTGTATATTTTAACTTGAAGTAAAGTGCGCTACTTTCCCGAATCCCAGTCTGCTCTATCGTTGCAGCAGGCTGTTGCACCTCGCTTTAGGCCATCGATAACCCTCACTCACATTGGGCCAGCTACATCATGCTAGATAGAGCTACCACTTCAATATGAAAGCTTAGGAACTTGAGCCCGGCTTGCTAAATGGACATGTGAGTCGTCTAGTCATTTCTACCGAGTAGTTGCTGAAATCAAGACTTAGGCTGGTGTCTTCGCCCAGCTTCCCAGCCAAGCCAAAACTCTGAATCCCTTCACTTTCCCCCAGCGGCTACATTCTCCTACCTACTCTCGTAATCTCGTATAATTACTAATATCCATCGCGAAATAAGCTTAATTTTGACGTTTATTTCCATCTCATGTTGCTCAGGCCCCGTCTCCCCCATCTTCCCCGCATCGTCAACTTAGTAATTCCACCAACAGCCGCTTCAAAGTCGATATCCAACGACGCCATCACGTCAGCTGCCATATTACAAACCTACAGTCTATTTGTCAGCTACGCAACTACCTGATGAACTAGTATATAAGACCTTTCTTCACTGCGTTACTTGCTAAAGATACAAGCCTATCATATTAACAAGCTCCACATCATGGTCAACAACAAGGACATCCCGCATCTCCGCCTCGCCGTCTCCCTCGCCAGGGAGGCCGTCCAGGCCGGCGACTTCCCCTTCGGCTCAGTCCTCGTCTCCGCCTCTGGCGACGTCCTCCAGACGGACCGCAACCGCGAGAACACGGGGTCGGATGCCACCCTGCACCCCGAGTTCACACTCGCCCAATGGGCGCAGCAGAACCTTTCGCCGACTGAGAGAGCAGAATCGACAGTTTACACGAGCGGGGAGCACTGCGCCATGTGTTCAGCTGCGCATGCCTGGGTCGGACTTGGGAGGATCGTGTATGTGTCTTCGACGGAGCAGTTGGGCGCCTGGCGGGATGAGTATGGTATCGGAAAGAGCCCCGTCAGCCCGTTGAGCATCCAGCAGGTTGCTCCGGGCATTAAGGTTGAGGGACCTGTTGAGGGCCTGGATCAGGAGGTTAGGGGACTTCATGTTGAGCTTTGGACGGCACAGGGACTCAAGCCCAAGGCGTGATGGGAGTTGGTGGTTTCATCTCACCCCGACATGGTTGAACTATACCATGTTGGCAGTTATAATCGACAAGATTTGGACGAGTTTGTATGTGTTGGATAGCCTGCGTAATCGAACCATGTCATTACTAGTCCTAAGAATCAAGTTTTACGGCAACAATTACTTGGTTGGTCATCAACACCTCAATGACGTGTAGATTAACCATCATGCTCATCTAAATGCGACGACGATTGACTCATCTGTCTTCATAATACCCCAGCAAGGCTGTGCATTTGTAAGACACCTTAGATCCGTCCGTTAGCTTGTCTTAGCCTTTGAAAGTCGCCGGTTGGAATGAGTCCGAAAAGTCTCCGCGGATCATCGTATAACTACGCGATGTCGCCCTCAATGAACATTCCATGAATCAAACTCACTCCTGATATTAATAGACAACCACTAAAATGACTCGAGATATCCTCATCGTTGGAGCCACCGGCCAACAAGGCAGAGCCACCATCGACGCTATCTACAAGACCCTCAATGCCTCTCAACACCAAATCCGAGTTCTGGCTTTGACGAGATCCATCTCATCACCCAAGTCGCAAGCCCTCCAGTCAACTTACCCGGAAATTGTGCTGGTACAAGGCGAGACTCAAAATCCAGAGCCAATATTCGCGGCCTATCCATCAATCGCATCAATCTTTCTCGTCACAGTTCCACCCAACGACGAAGCCCAAGCCCTCCCTCTTATCGAAGCAGTCACATCAGCGCGCTCAACAGTCGACCACATCGTCTTCACAAGTGTTGACCGCGGCGGTGACATTGTGAGCTGGTCTCAACCGACAGAGGTACCTCACTTTGCAGCAAAGCATCGCATCGAACTCCGTCTGCGTCAACTGTGCCAAGAGTCAGGCAAGAGATGGACCATCCTGAGGCCGACGGGCTTCATGGATAGCTACAACCCCGGCTTCTTTGGCCAGCTCATGGCGTCGCTCTGGGCGGCTGGAATGCCCGCGGACCGCAAGATGCAGATGATTAGCACCCATGACATTGGAATCTTTGCTGCCAAGGCGCTCCTGGACCCTGATGCGTGGGCAGCCAAGGCCATTGCCCTGGCGGGCGATGAACTAGACTTTTCTCAACTTCAGGACGTGTTCCAGAGGACAGTGGGAAAACCTCTTCCTCAAACTTATAGAGCAGTTTCATATCCGGTCTTGTGGATGGTGAGTGATGCCTCCAAGAGCTTCGAGTGGTTCAGGACGGCGGGATGGGATGCGGATATAGCCTCGTTGCGAGAGCAGGAACCCTGCCTGCAGACATTTGAACTATGGCTTCGAGAGTCAAGCAGATGGACATGCGTTGATGAAGCGGAATAGATCTTTAGTTAGTGTGTCTTGAGCAAATAAAAAGGTATCCAGAGAAAAGCTTGTCTGAGTGGTCAGTCCTATGAGCGTACCGCGATATCTCACTGTTGCCGTCTTTGCCAAGCTGTTAATACGAAGGGCTTGCATACCTAGGTGCTTGGACAAGCAAGGTGCTCGTAACGCCAACATCTCTTGGCCCGATCTCAACGTTTCGATAGCTGCTGGCAAGTGACTTGGCGAGGATGCACAAGCGTTGACCCATCATTCCTGCATCCGTCTTCTTACATTGACGTCCAAGTTGGACATGTTGCATAACCTACGCTTCCTCGGCAACTCTGGATCGTGATTGATGGTGGTCAATCGATGAATCATGTCTCATCTGCACGATACAAGACATGAATGGCGACAACAACACTCTGACCACGGCCGGTGCAAAACGCCCGCTCACGAAAGCCAATTCATGTGTACCATGTCTGCATTTTGATCTCTGCTTCAGAAGGTCCGCTCTCAGGCCCCGTTCGCAGCCCAATCGAGTCCTTGGACACCCCAGCGCCCGCATTCCATTCATGCACAACGTCGAATCCCCCGCGTGGCCGGCTCGATTCCAATTGGAGCGCGCCCGAGTCCAACTGAGATCCAAGCACAATCTCGTTCGATGCTTCAGATCCGTGGTGGTGTAGTGCCGATGCTTCAGAGAGGGGTTATGTCTGACACGTCCAGCCTTCTGTCTGTGTTGTGCCGTTTCCTCTGCAAAGCTTTCCCCTCTTTGGGATGGAGGGAGCGCCTCGGGGTTTGAGATTCGATTGTGGGGAATCCTGGAACCATGCGAGGTGATGGACGGTGATGCCGCGAGCTGACATGCATCGACTTGGTGAATGGGGGGTCACTCATCAAGGGTAGACCCGTGCTGTGCTGTGCCGTGCTGTGCTGTTAGCTCCGCTGCCGTGATTGAAATGTGACAAGAGAAAACATCTCAGCCAAGCCAGAGGCTCAGCATTGTGCTCCAAGTCCGTGCAAATCGGCACGGCTGGAGTGGAGGGTGGGATATCAAGCGGCCCTTGATCTTCAGGTCCATCACATCCACAACCCGCCACAGAAAACGTGTAAAGCGATCGACAGCCACTCGGACCAACCTTCTTGTTTGCCAAGGCTGCCACAGTCTAGAAGACATCGAGCATCACCAACTCCACAATGCCTGCGTGGCTGCTCCGCCCGTCGTCTACTCCCCGATGCCATGCCCATCCGTCTCAGGCACGGTCCATGTTTCTCGTCCGAGAAACGAAATGCCGCTCAAAGTTGCGCATCACATGAGGCGATGAGTGTTGCAGATTGAGCTTGGACCCAAACACCTTCTCGAATTCCATCTTGATTCTTCTCACGGCTCATCATCCAGCCTCAACCGTGCACTCTTCCAGCCACTCACAAACAGTCGAGTTCCAGAACGGAAATGCCTCGCGCTGTTACGGTCACATTAGCTGAATCCTTGGCTGGTTGCCTCATGGGGCTCAGCGCAACTGTGGAGAAGCTTGGAAAGGCCGCTCAAGCTTCGGGCGGGGGACGGCTCAAGACTCAGTAGACAGTTGAGCAATATCTCCTCCAAGAACCTGCTGGGGCAAACCGATGGGTGTGAACTGTGACAGACTTGCTTGTCTCATGGCTTGCAACGCCAAGATAGTCAAGATTGCCGACTGGTCCCGTGCGTCTAGTTCCTCCTGCAAGTCAGCATTTCCTTCGGACGTATAGCCCAGAGAGACAGGTTCAAAGCAGAAGAGCAGCGAACTGGCCGTCTTCAAGTGGCAAACCGGGCTTCATAACACGCCGCTATCAGGTCATGTCGAGTCTGGGTGAGTCTGACAATACCAGTCAACTCTCGGAGCAACCTCGAGCCGGTTGAGAGTGACGGCCGTCACACTGCGACCTCGAGAGATTGCAGGGTGTAATCACTTCTTCAATGCCAGCAATGGCCTCAAAATCATCGGAATGGGGCTATACTAGAATGGCCTGGGAATAGCTCCACAGAGCCAAGGGCCCGCTTGAGTGGCGCTCCCAACCTGTAAGAGGTACCACCCACCAGCCTGGCCGCGGTTTGGGCCGCAGCTATAGCATGGCATCCCAATACCCCAGCTGGCACATGCGTGAGAGAAGCGACCGGGTTTTCCGCGGCCTGGTCAACAGACCGTTGTCGACCGGGTCCAGCCTGTCAGGGCCAACAGGAAAATGTGATAACAAGATCGTAGACCGGGACTCTGACCGGTATCTTAGTCAACGAATGAGTTGCACCACAATCAAGAGCCTCCGCCTGTGACGGCATCCTGAGGTGGGACAGCAGGTACGAGACGCAAGCGTGAGGTATAGAAGCACCGAGTGAGGTTGGGCATCTTCCAGATCGAGTGCCTGCAGTTATCCGCGCCCACACGACAAGGGCGCACAAGAGCCAGTCCGTGCGAGGCTGCAGCAAGCTTGAGATCATATTCTGTACGTAGTACAGTCAATGAGCCGTGGGGTACGAGGCCCGTCTGCTAGGCCGTTTGAACCTCAAGGTCGCATCACGGGAGCTCTCGTGAACAAGACGAGCCCGGTCCGCCGGGATAGTCAACTTCGCGCTTCGGTGGACAAAATACTCCCAAGACATGGCGCGGAGGCCCGCACCGTGCTTTTTTCTGTTAAGTGCGTGCAGCAAGTGAGGTTTTGCAGATGAATCCACTTGTGTCTGCACTCCAAGGCTAATTCTTGGGCTGGCCATGAGAGGGATGCCATTCCACAGCATGTAGCCGTGTGGATTAGTAAGTTTCAAGGCGGTTTAGCATGATCTGACACGAAAGGCGCGCACATAGAGCTTGATGCGTTGGACAACGCAAATCCAGTTGTTAGTCCGAGAGGCTGTTGTCATGTGATGCCCTATGAGCAATAGTGGACCATCGGATTGGTCATGATTTTGGCTGAGAGTGGTAGGAGACGGAGATAAATTCGCCATATCTAGGATCGCAATTCCGCAAACTCCTCTTTAGGATAGCCGAGCGGTTGAGGTTGAGGGCTGAGGCGCTTGTTGAGCTGAGGCGCGGTGACGAGGACAAGAGGCAAAAGCGAATTCGACAGGGGACTTGCTTGTTGGTTGGTTGGTGATAAATCTGGACGTGCAGGCCTTGTTGCCCATTTTGGCCACTTGCCGGTGAGACAGACGTCGGGATAAAGGCTTTCCACCCATGGGGAGTTCAAGGACAAGCCCTATAGTTGACTCGTTGCTCATGAGGCCGACACTCTGCTTCCTCTGTTGGTCCTCGGTCCCGGGGATTCGGGGAGGTCGGTCAACCATCTCAATGGCCACAGAGGCAGGTTGCTTGGATGATGCTGGTCGACTTGCATCCATGTGGAGATTCTGTCTCTGACCCCGGGCAAACCTCGTCGATCTAGTAGTCAAGAGACAGGCCCCAATGGCGGTCGAGCCGTGTTCTCTGTCCGACATGACTCCCAGACCCATGCGGTGATGGACTGGACGACAGACGGCAAGAAAAGCAAAGCCTTATAAGCAGCGCGCTGGCAAAGGAAATGAAATGAGCAAGGTGACGTGTTTAGACGCGATCTGAGCTGTCATGGGCTTAATGAAGAAGAGATATACGCGAATGGATATGTAGAATAGAGTGTGGGTGTGGTAGCAATGGGCGGGATGGGTCAGGGGTAGCGGACAGCAAAAGCAACCAAAGATCGTGTATGCGGGAGGAGAGTTGGGAGGATTCGGTAGGTACGTAGTGAGGCACTCGGACGGAAAAGAATGATCCACATCCGACCAAGTCAATGCCAGAAGGAAAGAGCCAGAGGCCGCCACGTCCAACAACGTGAGAAGACTCATACTTGGAGTCAATTGATGGCCCTCACCTGCTCCTTCCAACGCTCAACGCTCGTCAGAGGTTGAAAGTGGGTCCGACGGGTATTGGCGAGGGTGAGTTGGACATGGGTGACTCGTGACGAGCGGGAATCTACACAGCACGGATAGAAGTGCTTCGGTAAAGAAATCGCCAAAAAGCCGTTGGACAAGCCGGAAATGACCTGAGATGACGAGAGGCATTGGGAGGGCCAAACAGGAAAGCACGTAAATGCACGTTGTTCGAACTGAACCCTCATTTCCTCCTCATCATGCCATTTCGGCGCCAAGGCACATCCTCCTCCAAGAGATCCAAGAGGCTGACCTATGCTTAAGAGTGAGCGTTGAGAGCTGTGCTTGGGCTTGGGCAGCTCTTTCCGTAGGTTGGAGAAAAGGTGGAGTGGACCCCTTCCCTTGCTAGCGGGCCGGGAAGGAGAGGGCGATTAGATCCCTGCTGGGGACGGTGATCGGCCCGCCCATTGGCCCGTCCCGGGAAAGAGCTCCAAGCTAGCGCGGCCAATCAAGTGCCATAACGCACCTGCAGCACATCTTGAGCACATCCGGGCGCTTCGACGTCGACGTCGATTGAACGGTTACCGGGAAGGCGTGCCCCACCCCGCGTGCCCCCATGCTTCATCTCCCCAACCACATGCTTTTCCTCTCATTCACTCACCTCACCTCGAAACCGCCAACCTCGATTTGTCCCGCATACTCGACACTGCCTGAGCGAGCACCTAGCGAGGCAGATGGGGATGGCAGTTGTGAGGCTAGGCTTGTCGACCTCTGGAGCCACAGGGCAGCAGCCCCCACAGGAGGATCCGAGGCTGCTAGAAAGCATTGGTATTCCATGTCGCCGCCTAACCACCACCATGATGCCGTGTCCACGCACACGCAGACCGCAATGTAAGGTACCAACCGGCCTGCCGTCTCAACGGGACATCCAGCAGAACTGGATCGACGATGCCGTGTCGCCGACCCTACTGCACCCGTCTTCGCGACGCCAGGCCAGCGTGTAAAGACGCTGTGCTGCGCTACCTATATGCTCTGCTGTGTTGTCCTGCAACGCTTGAGAAAGCCACCGCTCGCCGTCGTACCAGACGTAGCCCCGCATAGCTCTGCCCATCTCACAAAAAGAGGGGCAGCAGGGACCGCGAGACGGTGATTGACGGATTGAATCAATGCATAGGTAGGATGGAATTTGGATGAGACGACGGCGAAAGCCATGACGACCAAGGGAATGTGTCCATGATAAGAATCGAATCCGAGACGGTGAGGTCCGGGGCCAACTCAGGCGCCCGGACGCGAGCGACGGGACACACAATTGATTGATTGATAGGTCGAGTCGATCGAGCGTCGAGTTCTCGAGTCGGAATGGACCATGGAGGTTTTTACAAGGGGCTCCGCTGAGCGGGCCACCCACCTCGACAAGTCGTCCAACGAGTCAACGACGGGGTCAACTCAAAAGGCACGCGGCCAACCCACGAGGCTAAATATGGCAGGGGGCATTGCTCATTAGACGTTTCGTTTGAGCCGTTGCTACTTGTTACTCGCCCTGTCATGAAGGAATCGGCCCACAATTTGGCATCCATAGAGTAGTCGATTTCGCTGTTGCTCGTCTCGTCATTCATCAATCCAAGTCCGCAGCCGCCGCGGGCGATCCATTCACGTCAAGGTGACCGCCTCCGCCCGGACTGGCGTTTTTTTCTGCGCCATCCGATGCCTTGCTCGAGACCCCTGTTTACGAGACCTGCTAGAGAGCTCCCTCTACAGCACGAGAGGGGATCCCAGTTCCATGCAGCTCCTCGTCTTGGCCGCCAGTCTCCACCAGCTGGTGCTAACAATGGATGTCCGTCCCAGCACATCGAGGCCGTGCTGCTAATGGCTCCAATCCCCAGCCGCCGTCCACCATCCGCCATGTCGACCCCTGGGTGCCATGTTGCCCATGAGCCGGTCCTTCTCCGCTGATCCATGGAACCCAACGTTCGCAGGGCTCTAATTATATGGCCTCTGGCACAGGCGTCCACTGACAGGCCAGGACGCCACTTGGTAGGCGCCATCTCTGACTCTGGACCCCTCGCCCATGACCCATGATGGATGGTCCATCACACTGAGCACACGCAGTAACGGCACCCACACTGCTTGCTCTCAGGCACCCTGGATCGCCTGCGTCCTTCTCAAAACCATCCCAACCTGCTCTTTTTCTGCTCTGGATTTCCCTCTTGGGCTTCTTCCTAGTCCTTTTCTCCCCTTGTCCTGTGCTGTGTCTGTGTCGCCTCATCACACTGTCACATCTTCAGCTCTTACAACAACTCCACCACCAACAACACTCCCAGCCTCCAAGCTTGCCCATCCCATCCCAGCTTCAGTTTGGAAAAAAACAGGTAACCAGCTCCGACTTTTCTTATTCTCTCTTGACTTGCCGTTGCCTTCCGAAACCTCACCCCCGTCATCATCACCCTATGCATCGTCCTATCGCCTCTTTTGCTGCCCCTCTGCGCCTCGTCGAACGCCTCCTCCAACGCCTCGTGCCGCATCCTGTTGCTCGCTCCTCATATCCTCACCCAACTCTCCAGCGTAGTCGCCTGTCGTTGCTCAGCATACACGCGCGCACATCCACACCCACACAAGTTACCAGACCCTAGAATCCCTTCAAGAGAGGTTCCCAAGCTACTCCTGCAAGTCAAGCGCCGGGTCACACCCCTCTCCAGCCTCCATCCACTCTTGTCCGCTCTTCCATTGTAGACCTTGCCCACCTTGCCCACCCGTCCTTATTCGGCTGTCGTCCGACCCCAGGCAATCACATTCAAGCCTGGTCGAGGTAGAGCGGTTGCGTTCAGACTGTTGCCGGCTTGCGCCTATAGCGTTCTCTGTCGAGCAAAACCGCTGCTTGGCCCATCTCCACACACATCTCTTCTTCCTCTCCACGCTCGCTCGCGACTCCTTTCTTCTCTTCATCCTCACTAACCGCCTCCCTCAAGAACCTCTCCCTCCCCTCTCACCGCATTCGAAAACTACATCCTCTCGTTGCAACCAAGACACACGGCTTCACGAGTCCCGCCCATTGTCCAACCCTGGTTCACCGTCGCTACCCGCATCGCCGTATCGCATACGTGACGGAACAAGAGAATAGAGTGCATCACGATCCGAGACTTTGGCTTACCGAGGCGCCCCGAGAAAAGTCATTGTCCGGGTGCGGGCAGTAGGACACTCCGAGGCATGTTCGACAGCCCCAGCGTGTAGCTTCCCGCCTGTTACTGCGACTCTGAGAGCAACGAGAGCAAAGGCCCCGGCCATCGGGGGTCGTCCCTCGTCGACATCGCATTAGAACAGTACGTGCATCGTCGCACACGACTCCAAGCCCCTGCAGACCAGTTCCCGAACTGTCGTCGTCCCCTGCCGCCAGCCGACTGGCTAACGTGAGCTCCGTGAATCGCAGGTTGAGATTCGAGAAAGGATATCAGGCCCATCATGTCCGCCGCCGTGCCAACATCGTCGCGGAACCGCACCGTCTCAATGAGTTCTGGAAGGGGTTCCGCCAGGAACAAGACGTCGCAGGTCCCGGACAGCAGCACCATGCCTCACGTAACCGACCTCAAGTATTTTGATCCCTGTGCCGCCACGGCCGCCATGTTCCTGTACGCCCAGGGATCCTCCATCGTCTGCTGCCACCATGACACCCTCACAATCGAGCGGAGGTTCTCGCGGCACGCCGACGATGTTCAATTATTGGCCGTGGACAACCACAGCGAGGCGGGCGCCGGCCGCTTCGTTGTGAGCTACGACGTCGGCCAGACTGCAATTGTGTGGGATTTGATGACGGGCGATGAGATTGCCCGATTTGCATCATATGAGCACCTGACTGTTGCAGCCTGGATGAAAAACGGCAATGTTGCCTTTGGTATGTGTGATTGACACGGTCTGAGAGTGAGAGCTAACAAGACGCAGGAAACACAAAAGGAAGTATCATCTTGTTTGAACCCTCAACTTCTGAGCACGTTTCTGCAAGGACAATCGATCAAATTGCAGTAACTGCGCTGGCACCATCAGCAGATTGCCGCACATTCGCCATTGGGTGAGTCCTTCATACGCTCATATCACATCTGTCTCACTAACATGGTTCAGTTATCAAAATGGCTCCCTCTTTATCGCGACTCTGCAGCCACGCTTCACTATTCTACACAATCTCACCACCTCCAGAGGACCGTCACCCATCGTCAACTTGGCATGGCATGCTTCGTCATCGCGGCAAAAGTCGGACATGCTCTCCGTCCAGATGCGTGATGGAGACCTCCGGGTCTGGAGTGTGGCCAAGAAGTTCAGCCCTGACGATCCCGCAAAGGTCGTTCGAAACCTGAAGAAGACAGAGATCTCCATGGATGGTCCCAACTGGATGGGTTGGTCCAAGAACGGCCGCATAATCCAATACTCTGACTCGTAAGTCACAACTTGCCACCACCACAAAACACCCTAGTCTACGCGCGCGCTTAACTGCATGATCCTATACTAACATGTTCACAGCCAAACACAGTCATGGGATGTTAGGACCAAGCACGTCACCCACGACCCTATCCCAACCCTCGACATCGTCCGGGGTCTCGCCGTCTATGGCCCAGGAGCTACGCTGTTCACCCTGGGGCCCAACAACACGGTGCAGCAGTTCGACCTCAACTCCCCTGCCATCATGGTGGCGAATGTCCAGCACCCAGCAAACCTGCTGCCTCCCTCGCCTCCAGTCTCGGAGGAGACCGGTGATCGGTCGGCCACTTCTGCGACCACTATCAACTCGGAGTCTGAGACAAGTTCCGTTCCGCTGGAGATCAATGTCTCCGAGAGTGATGAAGATCACTTGTCACCGTTCGCCCGCTTGGCCCAACGCCAGGTGTACGACTCGGGCGGCAATGAGGCCTACGACTCTGCCAGCCCGATCTCGAGCCGAAGCGGGCTGTCCTCCCTGTCCAAGTCCTCGGCGGGTTCCAACACACAGGGCCGTTACGCTGGATCGATGAGATCCAAAGGGTTATCTGAGAGTACCTATATCTCTGCTGGAACCTCTCTTAGGTCTTCGACTATTGGCCAAAGGAGGGATATCGATGCTTATTCCATGGGTTATTCTCTGGGTACTACCAGCGTTCCCTCAATGGCGTCCAGCCGTTCTCGACGAAGGCCCTCTCGCCTTCGCAATGAAGTTCCCCGCAGCCCTGATGACAGCAAGGTTCATGACCTGTTCAAGTACACTCGCGCTCGTCTGAGCGATATTCCCTACAAGCACCATATGGGAACCAAGGACACTCGTCTTACCAACGATGATCTTCGTCGTCAGATGCTCAGCACCATTTTTGGGTGGAACAAGGAGGTCGACGATCTCATCAGGGATGAGCTGGCCCGTCACCCTCAGGGGTCTGCCAGCCGTATCTTGTTGGCTAAGTGGCTTGGCGACATTGATCCCGATATCATGAGTGCGACCTCAGAAAACATGACGTCCTCGGACTGGATGTTGCTGGCTCTCAGTGGTATCGGCAACCAGGCTTCACAGCACAAGATTGGCCGTGCCTACGTCCAGCGCCTTCTTGAGACTGGCGACATTCATGCCGCCGTCACAATCATGCTCGGCATGGGTGACCACAACGACGCTATTGAGATCTACATATCTCACAAGCGTTACATGGAAGCCTTGATTCTCACTTGCTTGGCTTTCTCGAGTGTCTGGGAGCGCCAGGCCGCTATCATTCGGAAATGGGGAGAGTGGGCTGTGCAGCACGGCCAACAGCAACTGGCTATCCGATGCTTCGCATGCACTGATCAGGAGTCTACGGAGCCATGGACTTCCCCATCTGCTGCCCAGCTCAACTTCCAGACCATGAACCCCAGCATCCCCGAAATACTCAGCCCACCTCTTTCGCCTCCTGGCATCCAGCGTGGCCCTCAGCGCAGCATCGCCAAGACATCGGCGCTGAAGCTCATCACCTCCTTTGGCGATCAGTCGCAAAAGTCAAAGTTCTTTGCTGGCGATGGCGGCCAGACTCCCATTGCCGCTGGTGTCACTCCCATCGCCGACTCTGCCGGGTCTCCTTCTGTGTCTACCAACAACGATGCCACGACCGCATTCCTTCGTCCATCCAGTAATAGCAGGTTCAACACACCCATATCGGCACGAGGACGCGGACGTCTGCCCTCCATCGGCGAGATCCCATCAGACTTGAACCGTGATGCTATCAGGAACGCCGAGCTTTCGGCTGTTCTGTACAACATGGAATCTCGATCTGGCCATGTTCGCACTCCATCAGGTCAAGACAACAACATGATTGCCGGTAACCTGCTTCAGCGGGCTGCCACGGCTAGCCCAATGATGATGCGAGAGCACGCTGAGCGCGTTGTCCAGCCTGCTGAACACATTCCTCCTCCTCCCGATCGCGACATCATGATGAGGAGAAACCGTCGCAACGGCTCGCGTGATCGTATTCCCGTGGGTGTCGACTTGCGACTGACGTCGTCCCCAGGCATACCAGAAGTGAGTGACGTGACATCCCCTGAGCAGTCGATTGGTTCGTCTACCCGTTACCACTGGCCTACTCGACGCCGTGGACCTGGCTCGGTGACCAGCAGCTCTGTTACCTCTGCTTCCAGCGCTGGACGAAGCCTGCGACACCAAGCTGTCCGAAACCGAGAGGACTACATCCATAGTCTCGATGCCGCTCAGCACTACTCAAAGAGGCAGCGCAGCCGACAACGTAGCCATTCTAGGACCCGAGATGGCTCACGCAGCCGTCCCGGCAGCCGAGAGCGAACAGCCGGCCCTCGAGAGACCTCTGAGGAGCGTGGTCGCGTCGTTGCTCGAGGCTGGCCCAAGGCTAAGCGATCACCTACCTCTCCTATTCCCATGTCTCCCGAGGATCTGATTAACCTGAGCACCCCAAGACACGCTCAAATGGGTGAGCCTGGTACGGTGCGCAAGTTGAGCGCCTCCGTGTCGAAGCCAAAGAGCCGAGGATCAAGTCGTGGAAGTCGCCGCAAGAGTCCTGATAGTCGTCGCCCCCCAGCTCTTGACATCCGCGGTCGTGGCCAAGGACGGGAGGGATCAGTTCAGCGATCCCCATCCTCTCCTCTGCCCTTGTCGGCCTCCGCTCCCCACTACCAGGGCTCGGAGGATGAGGAGGATTACAGAGCCGCCATGGCAGCTCAGGAGGAGTTCAGGAGCAAGCACAGCCGCAGTCTCAGCCGTGGTCTCAACTCGCCGTCTGTCGGAAAGCGATCTCCTTCGGAGACTAGAACCAGGGCCAACTCGGATGCCATTGAGATTCCCGAGCCCCTGTTCGCTCATGGCAGGACTGCCTCGACTGACCATGCTGGCGATCTCAAGCAGATGAAGGACGAACGTCAGCGCAAAAAGGAGCAGGCTGCCCGAGAGCTCGAGGAGCGCCGCAAGTCCCTGGCTAAACGCCCCCAGGCGCCATCCATCCCTCACCCCAACGACTTTTCTCCTGCCCTCCCGACGGCTGTTGAAGCTCCTGAGCCCAAGGACTCCTCTGACGAGGTGCAGGGCCCCAGCCCTACTGAGAAGCCAGTCAAGAGCATGTACGCCCGTAGCGGGCCTGCCATGGGTCTTCCTGCTACCCCCAAGGCCATGAGGCTCATCATTGAGGGACACCACGACAAGACCGGCAGCACCCCCAGGCCCGATGTCCCCTCTATCCCACCGAACTTTGTGCAGAGGCAGACACCAAACGCCTCGCCCCATGCCTCACCCAATAAGGACATGGGTGGTGATCTTCTCACTCTACTGCCCTCGACTGTCTATCAGCCGCCAACCCGACCCGGCATTCCCCGAAGCATGTCGGCTCCCATCCCTGACGAGCCGAGCCAGCACTTAGTTTGGCCTGACCGCAAGGGCAGTGTAGGCCGCATCGACGAGCTCCCTGGCGGTGAGCGACGTCGATCCCACGAGGAGCCTATGCCGCCTCCTCCTCCTCCGGTGTTGAAGGAGCTCCGACATCTGGCTTCACCTCCTCCACCGCCCCCAGCTCCTCTTCCACATGTCGCCCATCGAGCCCAGCAGGGCGGAGCTGTTGCATCGGGCATGATTGAGATTGTCATGGACGATGAGGACACTTCTGGTAATGACATGGGATCTGAGGCCAGCCCTCCTCCTGCCCCCGTCCAAAGGGGTCACAGCCGGGGCCGAAGTGTCGGTGATGGCAGCATCTCCAGCCGCATCTCCAAGGCGACTGAGCGTCTTCGATCGGCCAGCCGTAGCCGCAAGGAATACACCAAGTCGCCCCCCTTTGAGGCACCATACGAGAGCATTCCCATGCCTGGAAAGCTCAAGTCGCCACCGCCGGTGTCGTACAACCCCGATGTGCTGCGATCTCCTATCGACACCAAGAACAAGCACCTGTCGACGGGCCTGCACCGGAGCGAGATGATCTAGGAGGTCTCACCCGGGCGCAAGGAGCGCGTTGTACGGCATCTTGTTTCCTTCTACCACTCCTTATAAACGACAACTGTACTTTTTTTCCCTTCGATTCGATTCTTTGCATGGCGATCGGCGTTATCTACCATCTCTTAAAGTCGATACCATGTTTGTTATCCGACGCCGAGATTGCATTCCTGCGCCTTGTCACGACACAGATGGATGAAAATCCCTGGTTTTGGTTTCTTGTTTTTGATTTCAAGTTCTCGGGTCTTGCTTGTCACGGCGGATTTCGTTGCATTCATTGACTGATGAACTACGCATGACTCTTCGTTTCTCTGGGTCGGGACGTGGATGGTCCTTGCAAAAGCAAACCCGTGGCTTTACAGATTATGTTTGGGGGGTGGTTGAATTGCATACGCGCAATATTTTCTGTTCTGTCCTTTTTAACATTCTTGGGGAGGGGGAGAAGAGGAGGGCCAATCTCAAGGCTGTCGTGTCCTTGGATCAGATCTGATGAAAGGCCCAAAAAGTCAAGGACACGATGCGGGAAATGCAGCGAATCGCGTTATACAATGTTGCCTCGCGGCACTTGTTTGAGTTTTGAGTGAACGATGATGGATGGAAGGGTTGGATTCAATGGACCGGATTATGGGACATGGGGATAGTTTGATGGGGATGATTGATTGAAGGATGGATAGGATTGGATAACTCTTTTTTTGATTCCCCCGGAGGGCTTTTAGTGTTTACGAATTGAATGAGTGTGGTTTGTCTTGCAAATGTTTATTGTTTGTGTGAGAAGTGAGTGTGTTAGGCGTACTGAGGAGACCTGGATGTGGTGATGGCTTCATGCTGCCTCTGACCAAGACAAGGGAGAGGGTTCGAATCGCACAACACAGCCTCACGCATCATGTCAACAACCTCAAAAATAGATGCAAATGATGGAGCTGGTGCATTTCAATTGAAAGATAATTATTAAATCGCATTTCACTTGTGGCATCAATGTACAAAAAATGCAAAAAAGAAAGCGTCGACTGTCCCATCTCATCCACAACCAACCCAAATCCCCCCGCACAAGCGTGTTCCCACCCGCCACGCGACGGGGGAGAGATCTCTGCAGAGTGAAGCCTCCCTCAAGGGTCATCTCCAGCGCTCAGGACCGCCAAGGGGTTACCAGCATCGTGAGTTTCCTGCACGAGTGGGCGGCCGCCGCGGCGTTCGGACGGGGCGCGGCGAGGGGCCAACAGCTCGAAGGCCGATGGTATTGGGATGGGAAGATGAGCGTGTTTGAACGTCTTCGCCGTTGGACCATTACAGTCGAAAACAGATGACCAATTTGCGGTTTATAAAGGTAGGGGGGGTGAGGTGTGGCTGGTGGTGGGGCTTGTGCCTGTCCTTGCGCTGTCTGGGCTTGAGCTTCAACTTTCCATGATCACAGCTTCCTCTCCTTCATAGAGCTGGCTGGTACACGGTTATAGCTTCAATTGTCTACTCCGAGCTATCGTGTTCATCGTAAATCCAAATCCTTTCAGTTTCTTGCACATAAGCCACGATAGAGTCAACCTGAGCCAACACCATAAACCACCATGATCAACTGTTAACCCCATCAACAACCATGCTCTCGACATCTCCCCGCCTGCGCATCAGGCATCCCTCCCCCACGACGGCCGAGTTCACCGTAACGACTCTCCGACCAATCCCTCCCGCACTCCACACCCTCTTACTCCTCTCGCGCTTCCTCGTCACCGTCTTCGTCCTCCTGCTCCTCTACGCGCGCCTCACGCTCTCGCCGCTCCTCGCCAGCGCCATACCGCCTCTGCTCAAGGACCTCGTCCCGCGCGCGCACCTGCAGGCTCCGGCTTCGATATCTGCGCTCGCGGAGAATATACCCGTTTCTGTCCTCGTGCCTGGGAGTGCTGCTGTGCTGTGGCTGCTTAGCCGTAGGGGGTATGCGTGCGAGAGCATTCTCGTCATGAGGGGTCTCGGCGTCCAGACCAGCTCGTGTGCGGGTAGTTACCTTGCCGGCACGGCGACGAGGTTCATCCCGACGGAGAAGATACAGGATATCCTGGTGAACGAGGCTTTCCTCGGGTTCGAGGTGCGGTACTACCTCGTCGTGGTGGTAGAAGGCGAGGAAGACATTGTCGTCGTGTTTCCTCGCTTGTTGCCACGACGCAAGATCGTTGAAGAGGTATGGAGGGGTGTAAGACGATGTCTGTACGAGAGCAGGGCGGAAGAAAAGGGACAGAATTAGAGGGTATACCCAGAGGGCGTTTTTGTTGTATTGTTTGTGCTCGCCGACGATAGACGTGCGGCTTGGAGCTTGCTTGAAAACACTTTTATACGTCTAATGTCTACTCGTCCGCCGTGGACTCATCCTTTCTCCTACCGAAGCCTTTCTGTGCTCGCATATCCTCTGAGCTGGCATACCCCTTGCGTATCGCGTACCGCTCATTCTGCTCCTCGGGCGACTGCAGCTTGTCTTTTTGTAGGAGCGGCACGTAGCGACCTCCCATGCGTGCGCCGTTGCCGCCCTCGTAGACCATGGTGCTGTTCGCCTTGGCTGGTTGCGGCCGCGAGATCTGACGGGAGGGATCTGTGCTTCCTTGCTGGGATACAAGTTGCAAAAGCTGGTTTGATAGCAGCTCATCAAGCTTGCGCTCTCGCCAGTGCGCCCATAGACCGTCTATCACGCCGAACTGCCCAGGCTTGCAGAGCGCCGGATCATCGGCGAGGTACACCCAGTCGAGGGCATCCTGCTTCTCAGCAGCAGTGTCCACAGGAGCAGAGTCCTCGCAGGGGAAGATGCAGTCCCAGAGCACCAGGGGCACCTCGTCCGCCATGACATAGTTGGGCTTGCATGGGTTCTTGGCCACGTCGAGTAGAGTCGATATGACCTCTGGCTTCTCGAGGCGCTGGCCCACGAGGAATAGCACCCCTACCATGTGGCGGATCTGATGCCATAGAAAGGCTGACCCGCGGACCTGGAACATGTACACCTTGGGATGCACAGCGTCCCTGTCCACGACTCCTCCAGCTGGCGCATACTGTGATCCAGAGAGGTATGGCAAGGCAGAGCTGACATCGCGAACCTCCTTGATATCAGCCTCATAGATGGTGCGCACAAAGTTTGTGATCTGCTTCCCCGGGTCGATCTTGCAAAAGTTGCGAAAGTCGTGCTCTCCCTCATACCGCTTCGCCGCATCACGCATGGCGTCAATGTCGAGCCAGCCGTTCTTTGCGCCGCCGGCTGTAGGCTCGGGAGTGAAGCCGGGCTGGGTGAAGAAGTAGCGGTACTGGCGCTCTCGGCAGGAGAAGCGGGCAGAGAAGTCTGGTGGTGGGGAGGGGCACCAGGCGAGGATGCGGATATCAGGGGGGAGCACGCGGTTGAGGAGTCGAGGATACTGCAGCTCATCCTTGATAGGGTCGAACGATGAAGTCTCGACATCATCTTCTTCCTCTCCCGTCGGCTCATCAATAACCATGGCATCGCCCGCTTCACTTAGACGCCGTCGCTTCTTGGACACAGGTCTGTTGCTCCGAACCCGCAGGCCAATGACCTGTCCAAAGGCGCTGACGCCGCGATCGGTGCGGCCGCACTTGGAGTACTCGCAGCACTCAAAGTCGACGACGCGCTCGTCCTTGGGGAAGATGAGGCACGCCTTTGTGAGGGCGTTCCACAGCTCCTCCTCGATGGAGGGGGCGTTGGCCATGGCCTGGAACTCGAAGCCGCCGTAATTCTTGCCCAGATACGCGAGCTTCAGGGCGATGTACCGGGTCGAGTACTTGCTCGGGTCCATCTTTCGTTTGCCCTTGGGCTTGGTCTTTTTGGCCCCCGGCGTCGTATCGTCTCCTTCACTCTGCTGCTGCTGTTCCACAACCTCGACCTTAGGCACTGGGGCAGGTCGGCTCTTGAGCTCTGCCTCGAGTTCTTTGACCCTCTGAATGAGACCATTCTTGGTCCATGACTGATAGTTTGCGTCCCCAGACATGGTGCGGTATCTGGCAGCCCTTCGCTGGGCACGAGCTTCGGGGGATTCACCACTTGATGAAGAACTCGATGAAACCGAGGCGCTGCGTCGTGACGGTTGACGATGTATCTGAACTCCTCTGCTGACGATGGCTCCGAGAGGACTTTGGCGCCCAAGTTGACGACCAAAGCGTCTCATGTGAGGTTTGGTGGGTTCCAAATTTTGGTCCGTTTTGTATGCAGGCCCATCAGAGAGTCATGGTGAAAAAGGGCTTCAGGTTGGATGTGTGGCTTGTTAGTCGCTGTGGCGTTGCTGTTACTGGTGCGCCACAGTTGGAGAACGGACAGGCCGAGAGATAAGTTACGTACTGCTCTCAGCTCACCACTATCAATATCAATACCCCAGCTTCCATTTAAACAGCGATAACCTGGGGGTGCTCATCCTTTATAGATCATCCTCTAATCCATCAATAATCTGAAAAGGCTTCTTACACAGGCACAAGATGGACCCCGAAGTGATCAGGATTCTCCTCGTAGGCGATGAAAAGTGTGGCAAGACAACATTCCTCTCGTACGCAGTCCTAACCCATCTATTTAACATGGCCCCATCATCATCTCATCCCAGGTCCTCTCTCTAGACGGCTAAGCGCGGGCGAAAACGTCAATCCAATCCCCCTGCTCCGCGACATCGACCAGCCATACATCTTCGAGATCAAGAGTGGGACCAGGCAGTACCGGTTCGAGTTCTTTGACACGTCGAGCCCGGATAACTGGAAGCTCCTAGACCCTGATGCCATCGTTATCTGCTTCGACATCAGCCAGCGGCTGACCTTGATCAACATGCAGAGATATGTAAGTGATGCGCAACCCTGTTCTCGGAGGGAGGGCTGACAGTTGGGGACGTGGTAGTGGATCGACGAGGTAAAGATGGCATTTCAGAGGTTCGACACCCTGCCTGTCATCATCCTCGGGTTGAAGCGGGATCTGAGGTCGGAGAAGGACCCCAATGGGATCATCTACCCCCAGGAAGCATACCAGGTGGCGCAGACCCTGAGGGCGGATCGGTACGTCGAGTGCTCGGCGGTGACGGGGGAGTTGTTGAAGCTGGCGTTTGAGGACTTGTGCAAGACGGCTGTGACACCGACGACAGGGCCAGCCAGCCAGAGCGCGAGCACGTGTATAGTACTGTGAGATTTGAGTGGGCGAACCTAGGTGACAGCGGTGGGTGACATTTTAGGATAGAGCTGGCCCTGGATATAATGCTTGACCAAGTCTGGGCTTGAGACTATGCGTCGGCCATGGATGCATCGGCCTCACCCTCTTGCTGGAACGGACCGAGGACTTCGGCGATGATGGTGACCATTTCCTCCTGCTGCTCTGCGGTGAAGCGCTCGTACATATCCTCGAGAGCAGCACCGAGAACTGGAGGAGAGCCAGGGCGGAGGTTGATGATCATGATAACCTCACTCTTGGCCAGGTTGAAGGGCCTCAAGCGCTCGAGGAGCTGGGTGATGCAGCCCTCGGTGTAGGGAATAGGCTTCTCGCCGAGAGGGTTAGGATTTGAGCCGAGATAATTCAGGAGCTGCAGCACCGTCAGTTATATGTCGTTAAATTTTAGACTGCACACCTGAATAGGAGTAAACAGGAGAATGACCTACATAGCGAACTAGATCCTCGTAATTTCGAGGACCTCGATGCTTGGCTTTTTTGGCGCGCTCCTTTTGCTCGATGAGGTGCTCATACACCTCCCAATTACTGAGCACAGCGGCTTGAGACTCGAGGATCTTCATGGCTTCGGTCGATGCGTCGGCTCAGCAGAGCGAATGAGTGAAAGATGGGGATTTGGATGGTGGTAAGGATGAGGCTCTGAGCTGCAAAGGAAGGAAAAATGGGGGATCCAGAATGGTGTAGTTGAAGGAGCCAATCAGAACGCCGTAGAAAGACGAGGCTGAAGAAATAAAAAAGGTGGATGCGCCTTTACGAAGCAGCTTGTGAGACACTGAAAACAAGAGGCTCTTTTTTTCTTTTTCTCCTGTAGGTCCCTTTCTGGACTTGAGGGTGGTGCACGATCGACACCGTGTGCGAATGTGGCAGAAGCACAAGGTGTGAGATGTTGATTCAAGGTTGAGACTTGTGACGAAAGTTGGCTGCCCTCCAATTCACGACTGTCTTTTTCTTGCATGTGAGCCTCACCTTGCTCGCCTTCACCATGTGCGTGCAGGAAGGGAAATTCCGCGTTACAGTGGAGTTAATTTCATCATGTACCTGCGCAAAGGTTTTTTACTTTTTCTTTTCTTTTTTTCCTTCCTCTTCCTCCAATGTCTGGCCCCAATTCGGCAAGCCATCGGCGCAGACAAGACGCCCCCCGCGATTCTTTTTTCTACCATCCGGCATCGCAACACGCAGATTCGTAAAGAGGGGTCAACCTACGGACAGGATCCAATGGGAACCATCTGATGTGCAATGCCATCATCAGAAGGGGAACACGATCCCCCCCGGATCTCGGTGGCATTGAGCTACCTACACAAGTCCAAGTGCATGGTGCTAAACAAGCCGAATGGTCTGGAACTCCCGATCCTGTCATGGATGGTTCTGGGAGAAGAAGGTCGCGTGATTTAAATGGTGCTCTTTTTCTCTTTTGTCCTTGTCTTCTAGAACACACACACTGGCACTCGACATCCTATCCTCGGACAAGGCGAGGGATCGAGTGATGCAAGCCACGCAGACATGGGTTTTGCTCAGTGACAGATGAAAACGGCAATTGTCCCATGCTGCGCTGAGCCAACATGGGTCAGTCGACAAAGAGATTCAGCACACATGGTGTAACCACAGGCCAGCAGTTGCTGAGAACGCCTGCTTCCCTACCCGCCTGCAGTCTTGATATTGTGCATCACGTCCGGCCTGCGCTGCGGCGTTTTACATCGTACATGTTGCCAAGACCTCCAGTCCGTCATCGGGACGTTGGACACGTTGCAGAGCCGACCTCCAGGGGTGCGTGTGTGTGTGTGTGTCTCACGAGAATGGTTTGCAGCGGCTCTTTTCATAATGCTCAGCATGACCAGGTAGAAGGAAAGAATAGGATAAAAGGGACAGGCTGACGGCTGTGACTGGTTGGCAGCTTCGAGATGAACGGGTGTGGTACAGATCAACTGACTACCACATCCCTGCCGGGCTGAACCGCCGCCGGACAAACTCCTGGTGACGCCTACGGCGGTAGAAGCAAGTCGTTTAGCATCCATGAAGCCCAGGCCCAGTGGAATTTCCCATTTCCCCAGTGGATTGTTCCAGCTGCTCTCTGCAGCCGGCTGTTTCTCCCCCGCTGTCCTGCACACTTTTTCGGAGGTACACCCTCGGTACTCCGTCTCCGGCTCGGGGGATTTTGAAAGGGCTCGCCGCCGGTTCAGGATGCCGCTTCAACCTGCCCCCTAGACAGAGGTGCAGCAGGAATTGGAAGAATAGGGCGGTCTGCAGTTGACGGAGCAAGGTTGAGCTGCAGAGCTACCCTTGTTCCTAGCATCCTGATTGTGGGCTTTGCCAACTTGTATTCGACCCTTTTTATCACTCATACACAACATGGGGACCCGTCTGGAGAGCTACACCTGGCCAGGCCAGCAGGTACCTACCCTTGGTACATGAGAATTGGCGGGGGTGGGTATAAGTCCAGTCCAGGTTCATGTGAATGGAAAAAAAAAATCCTCCATCATCAGGCTGCAGCCAGAGCCGCGGTGGGTAAAGGAAAGCGGCTCCATGGTGTGAGGAAAAGTAGTATTCGTATCTACCTAGGCAGGTGAGAATGGAAAGTTATTATCTTCTTTCTTTTCCTCTCCCATCTTCCTTGCAGATAAAAAATCTCACCACTCACTGCCCCGAGCGCGGTCTCGATCCCGAAAACCTGGGAGAATGTCTCTGCATTGTCTTTGCAATTGGCGCTTGTGGTTCGCCCCTCCTTCCCTCCGGGTACCGGTGGACCGGCATCGATCGCTGGCTGTTTTTTTTTTCCTCGGCTGCTGGTTGGTTGCCTGTGGCAGCCATTCAGTGCCTGCGCTTGACTAGGAATGGCAGTATATGCCTGTGCAGATTTGCCTCTTGGGTGGTGCCATGTACCCCGTCCCCCATTTCATCATTTCTGGGTTCCGACTTGGCCTACCAATGACTCCTGCCTCGTTACTTGACGCTGCTGTTTGTCCGAAATCATAAAATATCACTTCATCTCGTCGTCACCGTGTTGCCCAAAGTCAACGCAACCACAGAGGGCTAAAAGACCTGTATCCGCTTACTTCCTTCTTCTCCTCCCACTCCCCTAGAGTTTCTTTCAAATTCACGCACCCATTCACACGCACACAATGGGCCTTTGATATTCGACCATCGACATCCCATCACCATCTCCACTCCTCCACTTGTACTGCTCCTGCGACCGCCGCGCCATCTCCGAGCTTTATTTCGTCGGTTCGTTCGTCACGTCAGTCTGCCGAGTTCCTCTTCCTCCATCTCTTGCTCGTTTACTTTTAAACGACAAAAAAAAGACTTGCCTCCATTCAACTGGCTGGCTGCTCCCTCTTCCTCACTCCCCGACCGTCATCTCCGGCTTCGCACCATTCAGGCCCTTCTTTGTTTAGGATCCCCTGCCCTGTCATTCGGCATTGGAAACCTGCTGAGCTGCGAGCGTGAGCCTCTGACGCAGTGACGTCGACTGCTCTGTGCGTGCGTCTCAGTCGGCTACAGCAATCGGCGACCACCCCTGTCGACAGGACCGTTGTCGAGTCATCCCTCGCACCGCTTCAGTGCCCCCGGACAGGCCTTCAGGCCCTCTCAAAAGCGTCACCAGCCTCCTGCTACAGTGGACTTGGAGAGTCCCCAGCACTAATTTCGTCTTCTACCGGCATCCTCTTGCAGTAACTCACACGCTTCGCGTACTTACTCACCGGGCAGGCATTTGCAATCCCGCCTCCACCACCCCACTCCACGCGCTCTCCCAGCTGCTGCGCTGCGCTGTGCTCCAACAGGTCGGGCCCGCCATTGAGAAAGGAAGAAAAAAAAAAAAAGTTACCCATCACAGGGTTTTGCCTCGCAAACCCTCAACTTGGTCACGTCTCGTCTCGACTTCGGATTCCCTCGATCTCGGATCGACTCGTTTCGACTTGTCTAGGGATTCCCCCTCTTCAAAACCATTCTCGCGGTCATCTAGAGCTCCTTCCTCGTGTTTGGTACTCTTGACTCGGTCGCGCCTCCCCTCTCCTTCTCCATTGCTCGCCCCTCCGAATCGGCCCCTCCACACCCGTTTCCGCTTCCGTCCCTCGCCGTCCTCAAAACTTTTTGCTCTCTTAGCCGACGACCACTCTTCAACCTTTTCCCGACAATCACATCCTCGCCTACACAATGGTGCGCAATATCGTTGTTCTGGGAGGCAATTCCCACCCCCAGCTCACAGAAAACGTCTGCCATATCCTCGGGGTTCCTGCAAGTAACCGTATCCTTTCAAAATTCTCTGGCGGCGAGAGCCGCTGCGAAATCAAGGACTCTGTTCGCGGAAAGGATGTCTACATCATTCAATCCGGCTCGGGCAATGTCAATGACAACCTCATTGACCTCTGCATCATGATCTCGGCCTGCAAGATCGGTTCAGCAAAGCGAGTCACCGCCGTTGTCCCACTATTCCCTTACTCTCGACAGCCCGACTGGCCCTACAACAAGGCTGGCGCTCCTTTGTCGCAACCCACTGGAGGTGCCCGAAATGACTACACCTTTGAGAGCGTCCCTCCTACACCTCGTCCTGGCGCTCCCAGGTCTGCCGGCTTGCCCAATGGGGTTAACAACCTCACTGAGAAGCTGTCCAAGACCGCCATCGCCCGCGAGAGTGGTGCCAATGGCGTCAACGGTGTCAATGGCACCAATGGCGATTACGGGCCGCCCCGCCGTTCAGATACGATCTCGAGCACCACTTCCAACCGTGGTCACCAGCACGAGAACTCCATCTCGTCCCAGCGGAGTTACACCACCCATGACTACGAAAACCAGTCCAACATCTCGGCTTTCCGGCCCAAGCCTGGCTACAAGCACTGGATTGCCCAGGCCGGCACTCTGGTTGCCGATCTCCTGACTTGCGCCGGCGCAGACCACATCATCACCATGGATCTTCACGATCCCCAATATCAGGGCTTCTTCGATATTCCCGTCGACAACCTCTACGGAAAGGCTCTGATCCAGAACTACATTCAGTCGCAAATCCCAGGCTACCAAAACTCTGTCATCGTCTCCCCCGATGCCGGAGGTGCGAAGCGAGCAACCCTAATCGCTGACAGCCTCAAGACGGATTTTGCCCTGATCCATAAGGTAATTCAAATGATCTCTTGATTCCCCTCCTGTTCAAAACTCATACAATACCTCTAGGAGCGACGTCCGATCCGATTCACCGAGCACCGCAACGCCAGCATGATGCTTGTGGGTGATGTCGCAAACCGCATCTGCATCCTGGTCGACGACATCATTGACACTGGAAACACCATCACGCGCGCTGCCAAGCTGCTGAAGAAGGAGGGCGCTACCAAGGTGTACGCTCTTCTCACTCATGGAGTGTTTAGCGGCGACGCCATTGCCCGTATCAACGCTTCTGCCATTGATAAGATCTTGGTGACAAACTCGGTCCCCCAGGCTGAGCACCGACGGCTATGTCCCAAGCTCGAGGTGATCGACATCTCGCCCGTCTTTGCCGAGGCCATCCGCCGGGTCCACCACGGCGAGTCGATCAGCGTGCTCTTCCAGCACAACTAAACCACCAACTCCTGACATGAACGGTTTGTCACGAGTGACGACAACAATAACCAATCATACTACGGCGTTTTACTCGACATGGGCGAATACTCGAGTCCTGTCGGATCCTTGGTTTCTAAACGACCTTGTACGAGGCGCATTCCGCCCTTGGTACCGCAGTCGCGACGCTCATCCCCGTCACGCGACGTTTTGTTCTGACCTGGGATGTTTTGTTTTGGAGTTTAAGGGGAGCTTCATTGGGTGCTTGTCTTATCTGCCAGGCCTTGGTTTCCCGGCCATTTCGATATTTTTCCATTTCATCCCCCACCCCCTAGAATGTATCCTGACGGGATACTTGGAACGGCACACGTCGGTGTGCAACACAAGGAGACACTGTGGAAGGAAAGGGTTTGGTTTGGTAGAAGCTGCTGCAGCGTGGGTAGGAGGAAGGGGTTTCTTGCTTTCTGCTATGCTGCACAATCTCATCCAATCCCCCATCTTGGACCCTTTCTTTCTCCTTTGTTGATTCCTTGATACTTTTGCTACACACACACACACACACACACACAACAACAAGAACAACAAAATCTTGAAAAACCTTGCTTGACTTGAGGGTTAGTAGCTATCTACCTACCCCGCCTCTATCCCTAGCTGGATCAGGGGAAACGGTATGTCTTGAAAACAAAAAGGACCTTCTTTCGAGATGTGGTTCTCTTGATATCGCAAGTCTTGCCAATCGCATATGAGAAAAGAAAAAAAAATTGAATCGTAGAAATCCGGACCAACTTAAAAAGAGAGACGCGGGAGTTTTATAGATGGGTATTTGGCCAGGGGGAGTTGAGGTGTTGCCAGATGGGCCAGGTTAAAGAGAAGCGAGTTAGTCTTGCAAATGGCGATGCTGCCAGATAATGAAATAAAAAGTTGAAACAAATTCTTGCTGTTCTGCTGTCTATGGTGATGCTGCTACTGGTATTTGATGTGACTGATCGGCTAAAGGGAGTTCAAAGGTGAAATGGATAAGGATCACAAAGACCAAAGTCACTAATCATCAAACCGTCAATTCATAACGATTCGTGCCAATTTAGAATACACGAATGAGTCCGTCTTCCGTCTTCCGTCTACCGATCTGTACCGAACCTCTTGAGTGTCGCTGTCTAGGTACTCCTCAGCTCAGCATATCTGTGACCTTGTATCATCACATCCCTCAAATCGGTTACACCCTTAACGCCACTTGTCTCTAAAGACAAGAAAACAAGTCAGGTAGGAACAGGGCACAGAAAAGTGCCTTGGTTGGTACAACACGCCCGGTCTCGGTGTGCATACATCCAAATGTTGCTTAAGACAACTCCCCACTAGTTTGGCAGCGAGACCATGTCACTAACCATGGATACGTCCGGAGGAATCTGCCACCCATGTGCCGTCGCAGCACGGCGGAACGCATCGATAGCCTCGAAGATGTTGTAATCCATCAGTCCCAAGCTATCTGCTCGGTCAAGGCGGGCTGGAGGGTCCATGTCGCAGAGATTCATCCTGACTTCGAGGAATACCTTTTCCAGCGACAGCGCGGGGGACCAGCCCGAGTTGGTGAGCAGCTCTGAGCAAATGGCGCCGCCTGTGGTAACATGGCCACCACCACCGTGGGCGAAGGGGAGGAAGCGTGGGCGGATGACACGGACAAAAGGTGGCGATATTGGGTACGAGCTGCCGAAGCGGAGTTCCAGGACAATGCTGGAGCAGCCGGCACGTGTCATGTCTTGCGCAAGGGGCAGGTTCACGTCAAAGCTATGGAGTTCAACGATCCAGTGGAACATGTTGTCTAGCTTCTCGAAGTCGATATACCATCCCAGCGCAGCGAGATCAGTGCTGGATTGTATCTTTTGCAGATCCTTGATCTCTCGGTTGAGGGCACGGAGGGCTCCAGGAGATGACGCCGCCCAGGTCGGCTCGGCGAGCTTGGGGAGAGAGGCCAGATCCAGATCGCCAGGCCTGAAGGCGGTGGTGTCAGGCTGTGGTTGGCCTTTGTTGTTCCGGTCCTGCATCCCCGTGGTCAGCTTGGATGGCCGTAGCTCTCCCAGGCCCGAGTCCGTGGAAGTTCGTCGTCGTTTTCGCACCGTTTGTCTCTGGCTATTCTCGTCCTCGCCATCTGAAGCAAGGAGATCGTCGAGCTCCCTGTCAACCTCCTCAAGAACATCCTCATCTGCTTCATCAATCAAGATAGGGTTCTCCTGCGTGAGGCCCGGACCCTCGATCGGGCCTTGCAGTCCGAGAGCACGACGGCGGGCAGTTGGAATTGCCGACGGGGGGATCAGAATTTCATTCCCATGGTCACCAAGCAACCGATGTTGAGGATCCTGCATGAGGTAACCCTTCGAATTAATGACTGATTTCTTCGGGTGCCATTGATTGTCGGTTTTGGAACAGGAGTTGACCCGAACAAATAGGTATCGGCACTGAATCCACTCGATTTTGTCGATAACAAAGTGTGGTTGTGTTGACACGTATCTGACCGGATCGTTGACGATTTCGCACATGCTGATGGCACTGGAAATCTTGAGACGAGAATTCGGCCATGCTGAAGTACCCTGTATTATCAAATGTCAGCCAACAATCGCCACCAAGCGAGAAGCCACAAGACAGCCATAGAGTGACTGCGTAATTAGCAAGGATAGGGGAAACCCTGTAAGTGGGCGTATATCCTAGAGGTGTCAAACGCCAGATCGACCTGACAGTCGTTCCAGCTCCCAATGAGATCTACACTTTAGCTGAGAGTATCCCCTGCTCTATCATGCTCGACCTTCCTCCAGATGCGATCAACTTACCAAATCGCTCCCGTGAACACCCCCAATCGTGTAGCCGTGACTGGTCGAAAAGTCCTTGCCCAGGTAGACTCCGTTGCCGTAAGCTCGTCCATGCAGTGTCGTGGAAAAGTCAAGTCCAGTCCGAATGATGCTGTGCCAATTCTCGAGCGGACTCCCGTGCCATGCAAATAGACTTGGATGCTTTTTTGGTTGCCCATCACTTGCTTTCAGTTTCGTCAGCTCCTTGAAAAAAGCCTCTTCCTTCTCCGGTGAGCCCTGGGCGAAGCGAAACTGCATCCAGCCCACGCCCATGCCCTGGACAATGCCCGGGCTGTCTGTTGCTCCTCCTACCGACGGTTGAACATCAGGGATTGGGCCGTCTTGAACAATGAAAGATCGGTTCGATGCCACGATCCAGTTGAGGAGAGACAATGTCGAATTGTTCATGCCCTTCCAAAGGGCCAGGCTGCTTCCTGGTCTTTCCACAAGGTAAGATCTCATTTCCTCAACAGGTGGGATCATCCGAGTCAGTTGAATAAGATTATAATCACGGTCCCCGGTCTGAAGCTCGTCAATATCCTTAGTGTGCTGGAAAAGCATGACGCGAACCCAATCTGCGCTCGGATGGGTGGCTTGGGTTCTCCTCTCGTTTTCCGAAAGCTGCAGGACGTTGATGGGCGCTGTTTGTGTTGAAATGATTCGAAAAGTGCACTCCAAGTTCCCAAGCGATTCGATAATGCATGTATGCCTCTCCACAGCTGTCTCATTGTTAGTGTTGCCATCAGTTAGGAACCAGAAGAACAGTGTCCACTTACTCGAGTGTATGATAGGTGCTGTTATTGTCATGTCCTTGGGCCTGATGACAAGAAGGACGCAGTCACCCTCCTTCATCTTTGTATGTGGACCATAGTCGGCATCAGAGAACCGGATCTTCTTGTCCCTGAAGCACGCTTCGACGTCCATGTGCTCTGAGGGATCCTTGAGGGAGCCTGGATCAGCCCATTTCAGACCTAGCCCCTGGGGAAATTCACGAAGACGATTGCTAAAAACTGCACAGTAGAAGAAGGAGATGAGGAGGTCCACCACGGCCGGGCTGTTGATAATGTCGTGCTCGATGCTCTGGCCAAACCCGAGCGACAGGTACTGGTAAAGGCAAAGCAGGTTTCCGCAGACGAAAGGCTTGACGGCCTCGAACCCTCCATCCATTCTTTGATGGCAGACCATGCAGTATTTTGTGCACTTGATTAGTCTCTGCAGACCGAACTGCATTGCCACAAGAAAGATGTTGAGATCTTCTCCATCTGCTAAGGCGTAGTCTCGTCGAAGGAACTCAAGGCTAAACCAATCAGCAGAGCTGTCCTGGCCGTCTTTGGAGTCTTTCAACAAAGTGGAAGGGTCTCTAAAGTGGCTACCTCGACTCAGGTTGAACTTGAATGCTTGTGCTTGATCCCAGGAAAAGTTGTCAGATCGCCGAAGTCGTAGAAGACTAGGGAACTCTTGGTTGAGTAAGGAATTCAGGGACGCCGACATGTACAGCGGATGAAAATGGTCGCTGTCCTTGCTATTATCTTGGTGAGGGGCATTCTGGGACTCCATGTTCTGGTCGGACTCGAACATCCGTTTCATTGTGTGGTAGGACGGCTTGGGGCTGGTGCATTTACCGAATCTGAATTGTACCATTGACTGGTCGGAGGGGAGACGTATGAACTCGGTCGCGGAGGGATATCCCATTGGCAATTTGACCAACATGACCACGTACTCCGAAGACTTGAGGTCCCATGCCTCCAAGGCTTCCTCTGGGATGCCGAGTTTCGAAACACGGATGGACAGAGAGAAGATGCCAGAGAGGTTCTCGACCTTCTTCGTGAACGGGACAGAGATACAAAACCCTTCCTTCTTGGCATCTCGTAGGTGCCGCTTCAAGCGAAGCGTCGATCCTGGAGAGCCAGTTGCGCATCGCGCAGCCGGTCTTCTAGGCGGCAGCGGTGTGATGTCAATGTGATACTCGTCCTCGTCCTCGTCGCCATGGGAGAAGTCGTCACTATCGAATGCAGAGTCGCCATCTTCCTCATCCTCGTCGCTGCTGATGACGGCTATGGATTGATCGCCCATGTTGTTGCTGAGCTTGGCAGTTAACCGTCGGGAAACCAACGAGATGACTTCGGTCACGTTCTTGCCTTCGGTCAAGGCAGCAAAACCCTGTAGCCACTCGTCCATATCCTTGGTGGCGTGGTCTGACGAGGTGAAGACCATGAAGCTCGAGTGTCTGGGATAGGAATCGGCATCTGGATGTTGTCAGCCTTGCTTCTACTTTCTGCAAAGGATGGGTGATTGCATGTCCTAGCTCAGTATGCAGCCTAGAGTCTGGGGAACAGTATTGCGAGATCATACCTGTTGAAAGAGCTTGGATCTCCAAGGGCGGCTGCCCTTCCAGGCCGTAGGTGAATACAATCTCTCCATCTGAGTCTCCCTTCCGCACATTTGTGACGTGCGGGTCATGGTAGCTAGATGTAGCGGCCCTAAGGTCGAGGTTGAACTGCTTGAGACCCATGGCGGCGTTGACTAGCCACCGGCCACAGCGTCTAGCCCAGACGTTGAAGGATGGGAAGACGTTGGCCGGAAATCGTGGCGAGTATCTGCAGAGCTGGTCTAGAGGTGGACAACAACAGGTGGTCAAAGCAGGGGAAAGTGAGCACGGCAAGGTGATGTAGAGAGCCCAACCAGTGCAGTGTATGTTCTAGGGCGGGGTCGGTTGTTCCTTGACTGTAGACGAGTAAGGCCCAAGGCGAACGTCCGACGGTCAAAGAATTCCGTTGGTGGGTGAGCAAATGCTAGATAAATGTTGGCAAGATGCAGCATTTGAAAGGTGTTGGGTGCAAAATATACCTTGGGGAGAAGCTGTGGTTTAGGTCACGGGGAGCTGGAAGGCAGGTACGTTTTCTGTTTGTTCGAAGTACCTTCTCTGCCTTGCCCAGGATGAGAAGAGGGGACAGGAGTCAAAGCAGGATGGTCAGCTTGTGCGATTAGAGAGGAGCTGTTTTTTCCTAGTTCCAAATGACTTTTTCGTGTGTTACAGGCAGGCTGAACGGAGGGAGGGAGGAGGAAAAAGTTGGTAGGAAGAAAAGCTAAGGCGTAGGCGCGCATGGAGTCATTGCTGCCTGTCTGCCTGTCTACCGCGTGGTACATTCACTCGCGGTGTCGGCCACCTGCAGCAAGATACCTACAGTGGCAGTGGCAGTGGCAGCGATGGAATTTGGGCTTGGACAAACATCAAGCGAAAGTTACAGAAAAGGTACCAGAGGAGGCTGTCATGCTGTGACTGACCTCGGCAGATGCAGAACTGTTCATTTGTATAAAAAAGCAACGTTAAGGGGCATCGCAAATTTCGTTTTTTTTAGATCATAAAAGAATATAGACTTGCATTGAAGATAGCGTGCTCTTGCAAGTTCCCTGAGGTACAAGCTCGAGTCTCATTGATGACATGGCCATCTCCACCGCCACACAGTATATGACAGCCACTCACGCTTACACCAAATAAATGAAGTAATCTACCAGAGAATAGAATACGAGAGCCGTGGCACAGGATCAAGCGGAGGTCTCAAACCCTGGTGATAAAGTGCACACACGACGTAAAATGATTCTTTTTCTGCTGATCAAGGGTCTTGACAAGAACTCCACGATCTGCCCGACCTAAATCAGCCCTATGGAGCGCTGGCGCCGATTAAACTAGTGGCGATGCAACCTACAAACAAACCCCATCAAACAGAAGTCGTGGATGATTGCGATGGACGCGAGGATTGATCTTTTCGTATTTATGGATCGCTCAGGGGACAAAAGTGAAGCAGAAGTGTTTAGCTAACTGTTGCACCCGCCATTCACCACTAGGCAGCAACGGGCAACCTCACTTATGGGATCTAAAGAATTCAATTGTGCTTGGCGTTCCAGCTTCACGGCCATCTTCGAAACAACCAGGCCTAGGCCCACCTAACGTCCCTCGAAGCCTCCGGGGACCTGAGCAAGTGGGCCTGGATTGCTCAAGCTCCCGAAGCTCGACGTCAGGATCTCCACTGTCAGATGCTCAAGTGGACTGAAGGTCGATCGAAGATCCTAAGGCGTTTATCCCCGGTATCGGCTCACCTTTCGAGTATGTCACGCTGTGATAACAGGACTAGAAGCTATGCCCTCATTTACAGCTTAACACCAATTGTCACTCCTCCTACTGGCCTCCATGGCGCAAATCTTCATGCCCAAGTCCCTCGCCCATTAATTGATCCAGACCCGATCCGGTAACGCGTGGTTCAGGTCTCACTTCCCTGTCGGCCCACCCGTCGGTCATCCCTCCAACACTTGCATAAAAGGGATCACTCGCGACAGCTCTCGATCAGCATTTCTCGTATCCATTTCCCCCTCCCTCGACAACTAATTTGCTCTTCAAGAACCGGCCCACGGCCACTTCTGTCTCGTCTCCGGTCATACCGTCTCTGATTGTCGTTGCCATCATTGGCATCCTCTCGCTATCATCGAAATGCGTCCCTGACAACGTCTTCTCGCCCTCGTTTCATGAGACTCGTGACTCATCCCGATCAGTCAATTACCTGCCCGATGCCAGCCGTTCGTGTCCTCTCGACGACTAAATAGTCCAGTCAACGTGTCGCTCCCTTTCGATCTTACGATTCTTGCTTTGCGATTTACTTCGGCCACATTGCTTTGGCGACTTATACATCATGGCCTTCAACCTCTTCTACGGCCGGCCACGCCGGTTTGCTTCTCGCCGATTGACTTACCTTGTCCTCGTCGCTCTCGTTTTCGCCTATACAACTTTCACCATTCTATCTCCAACTACCGCGCATGTTGCCGCTCCAGACAATGCTGCCAACGCGGAACCCAAGAAGAGCAAAACTTCTGTATCCAGCCTTCGCGAGTCCCTCACCAAGGGCATGTCAGGCTTGAATCCCTTCCGTGGACCCTCTCACCGGCCTCCGGTTCGGGCGCAGGACTCCTATCACGGTTCGTCTTGGTGGGCTGATTGGAAGTGGCTGTCTGTGCCCTTCTCTAGCTCCCTCACCCTCGACGAAGACCGTGCTCTTCTACCTCCGCTCCGTGATCGCCCATTCATCTACTGCTACTACGATGCGACTCTCAAAAAGTCAAGGCAGGAAAAGGATGCCGAGAGCGACCTGCTTCTGACCTGGCGCCGCGCATGGTGGGCTCAGGGCTTCCGACCTACCATTCTGGGAGCTTCCGAGGCCATGAACAACCCAATGTATGCCGAGGTACAGAAACTCCAGGTAGATCCAGAGCTGAAAAAGGACTTGATGAAGTGGCTAGCCTGGGGAGCCATGGGTACTGGCCTATTGGCGGAATACACCTTGTTCCCAATGGCCCTCACCGAGGACCCCCTCCTGAGTTTCCTTCGAAGGGGTGAATATCCTGCCCTGACTAAATGGAAAGGCCTCGACAGTGCACTCATAGTTGGCCAAAAGGATGACGTGACAAAGGCCATCCGGTCTCTGCTGGATTCTGACAACCTGAAGACCGCCAAGAGCGTTGCCATGGGGGCTCCCAAGGACACCTTCAAGACGGACAAGACACCAGACTCCCTAGCCCATTACAGCCCAGAGCTTATCAAGAAGCAATATGCCAAAGTTCATGAGAGTCTCACAAACGGACGGGCGAAGGGCCTCGGGTCTCTCAACAGACTGATCAATGCTCATATGCACATCGCCTGGCAGAATAGTTTCCCCGACGGCATCGACGTTCTCAAGCCATTTCCCGAACACACCACCGATATGGTTGCCCCAGCGCTCAAGCTCGCCAACGCATTAGCGTTTTGTCCCGACAACCCGATCCCTTCTTCCTGTCCCCCCAGGCTTTCCAGCTGCAAGCGCTGTGCTGCAGGCTCCGCGACCTTGAAGGTCAACACCCCTGAGCAGTACCAGAACTCGACTCGCACCTACGCCATTGGAACGGTGCCTCATCCCTGGACTCTTTCCACGCTTTCGAATCTTCGGGAGAGGATTGATGTCACCTGGATCCGAAAGGAGTCTCCTCGCGATCCATGGCTTGAGACCATCACCGCGAAGATCTTGGGTGACAAAGTTTCCAGCAACCTCCGGATCATGCGCTTCAAGCAGGCTGTGGCGGATGAGCATGCCCCAGCGCATGCGCTCTGGTTGACAGCCGAGGCCGAAGTTCCCTCCGATATCAATTGGCACTTTGGATTCCGCATTCCGCAGGGATCCGGTGAGGCAGACAAAGCTGGCACAAAGCCAACAGAGAAGGCCAAGGACGGAAAAGCACAAGGTTCCAAAACGACGAATGGAAAGCGCTCAGAAAAGCCGACAAAGGACGATAGGATCGAAAAGCCTCAGCCAAACCCCGATGAAGTCGACAAGGGGAAGGAACTGAGTCCACAAGAGAAAAGGAAAAAGGAGCAAGCTCTTCTAGAGCGCGCCAAGAGGATCATTACCCTAACCAAGCAAACCACTGACACTCGACTACGCGCATCCCTCGAAGCGTGGAACTTGGCTGACACGGAGGCATGGAAATTTGCACGCGCTTTTCTGGCACGTCGTAGCATGGAACGGATCGAATGGGAGAAGGAGGAGGCCAAGTACAGCGGCGGCGCTGGCTCTGAAAAGGGGCGTAGCGCATGGAGCCGATGGAAGGACTCGTAGGTGAAGGAGTAATCAGGGGAGATGGATATGCCGCCTCATGTGCGGTAATGGACGCAGCGATGTTCTTTTATCTCAACGACGAATCGTGTTCGACATGACGACTTTTGGCGTTTGAAAGTGTATATCATGGAGTTTATGACGGGGGGCAAGAGTTTGATGATGGGAATTTGGGGACTTATTCACGACGACCCTGCTCAGGGAGGTATGCAGATGGACGCAATGATGGTGGCTCATCGTTTTTCAGTTATGAATCCAAATAACAAGCAATTTCTTGGTTTTCTCCAATCTAGGTCTTGAAAGCGTCAACTCGAGAAGGGAACATGTCGTCTATCTACCAACGTCGACAGGGTTCTCTGACAGCAGCAACATTCTTCAGCCACGACTATCAGGTCTTCCTCTCGACGCTCCGTCTTCCTTAGACACGGATAGTATCACCACCCATCTCGCCACTCAGCTCACGAGAGGTGGGACCCCGATGCTCTGATCCAGCCACCTTGGCGGGCGCGCCATTGGCGAACTTGGGCATGATGATGCCGTTGCCGTTCTGGGCGTGCGCGTTGCCGGTGTAGGTGCGCAGAGCGAGACGCGCAGCCTCGAGGACTTTCTCGGCGTGGACAACGGCCTCGTGGAGGGCGTTGACGGTGGGGTCTGCGGAGATGCGGGCGGCTTCCTGCTCAGCACGGAGCTGGATAATGTGGCCATTGAGCCAGACACCGTCGAGCTGGGTTTCGGTCATGTCGCGGGCACCAGCGATGCGGCCTCTGCAGGTGGGCGTTCCACAGAGGCAGTCGAAGGGCTGAGCCATGTACCATTCGGTGGATGGGTAGAAGAACTGGCATTTTGTCAGCTAAAGAACCAGTCGAGAAAGAGACCAGTAGACTCACAGTGAGTTCATCACCGGGCTTGATGCCCTTGGGGCCGGCCAGGATATTGAAGTTGCCCACATCGAAGAGCTAATCGTGTTAATGAAGGGATCCCTTTCAACAAAGGGAGGGACAATTCAACAGCCGGGGGTTCTCCTTCAAGTAGGTTTCAACTAACGAGAGTAGGTTCGCAAGAGTGGTTGATGTACAGCAGATCGCTGTTCAGGTTGAGGTGAGAGTCACGGCCGGTCTGGACGGTCGCGTACGTTGGCTCATTGGCCGGGGTACAGGGGGGAAAGTCGAACTTTGCGAACACGGCAAAGGGAGGGAGGGAGACGCGCGAGATGCTCTTTGTGGTGAACTCTTCGGCGTTGACGATGACGACCTCTTGGATGTCGGGGTGGGAAGGCTGCTTCCAGTGAGGGACGAGAGGAGCCATTGTTGGTGGTGGCGGCGGTGATTTAGGGTAGCTTTGATGAAGCTATCGAGGATGTGAGCGGATGGAGGAATTGGAACGATTGGTGGTGTAGACCGTACAGCTGGGTATCGTGATGGTGGTATTACAGACGAAGATGGCAAGGAAGCTCTAGAAGAGACAAAGGAAGTGCAATTGAGTTAAGTAAAGGTAGTGTTGTCGAGACCTCGGTACGTGTGAGTGGAGTTAGATCTTAGCTCTGGTGGATATGAGGAGATCAGGCTTGTGATGGATGGATGGTGTGGAATGAGTTCTCGATGAGAATGCCATCATGAAAACAAGGGGGCGATCCGTCATCTTTAGTACCCGTCTCGCCGGCCCTCTAGCCAAGCAGATCGAATGTGTCCCCTCGACCAAAGTGAGCCCACCCGGCAATCGCATACGCAACTCCCGTTGGTGAAGCCGTCTTTAGTCTCCGCAGCGCCGAAAGCACCACGCCCCCTTCTCCGTCCGCCCCGTGTGTGGAACGAACGGCCTTGGAATGGATACATGCGGTAACTTGTGGTTTCGTACGGTCTGCTATCGATGGCGGGGTATCAAGCAAGCAGCAAGATGGTGAAGCGGGGCCGTCATGAGGCGTCTAGTATCCGTTTTGCCGGCCAAATCAGCCCAGTAGGGATAATCTCATCTCTACTCTGTACCTTGAATTGGCCGTTGTATTCATCATGGGGCAAGAATGTTCTCCGCTGGCGCGAATCTCAGGGCGTTGGCACATGTGCGTCATTGAGGACCAGGGCGTAAATTCACGAGGGGAACCCCCACTGACAAGGAGCCTATCAACGAAGAGTGTGTAACCCAAGCCGGTAACGTAAAACTGAGCGGCTGGCACGGTGAAATGCTACAAAGTCAAAAAGGGCAGGGCCCATGATAGACGAGGGGTCCCCTGGCGTTGAGGCTACTTGGTGATGAGGTGTGGAGGGGTAAAACATGGAGGGGCAATGAGCAGCTCTCACAAGCTTGACCGGGCAAAATGTCTGTGAAACCCCATGAAATTGATTACAGCAGGAGTTGGCATCTGCAAGTTAGAGGCACAGTTATGTGTGTGTGTGCGTGTAAAACGCGCAATTCTGCATCCCATCGACATTGGCACGACAAAGTCTCGAAAAGCCCAAGTCTCATGAGCCGAGACAACGAGGTCATAAGCCGGTCCCGGACGGAACATGTGGAGCCAGGCGTGACCTCGGACAGGCCGGGTTTCCCAACTTGAAAGAGCCGAGGCTGTTTACCCCCCATTTTTCCATCTCCGTCTGTCACCTCGGAGCTGTCAATTGTTTGCCCATGATGGAACAAAGACCAATATACCAGCAACATGAGGCATTGGATTATGGATTATTAGCCAAGATCAAGAACAAAGACCTGTGAATTGCTATCTTTGACTCCTAATTTCACTCCCATCATGTGTCCATTGTCATAGCCCATAATCGCACGCTAGCTACCTACGCACATAGTACAACGCCTTAGTCTTGGTCTTCCAGATCCCATCGCCAGCGACATCACTTGACCACGCGTGGCCTCGCGTCAATGGCCTTTCCCCTCGCCTTGCTCAGCTCTGCAGACGCCTCTCGTGGGGAAATCGCTCAATGTCCTTCCCCCTCCCTTTCAAGTTGAGCTGTCAAACAGCCCTGCCATCTTCCGGTAAGCTTGCCAAGACCAATTAGCTCTCTCCAGCTTCGCCCTACTCCCCTCAGATAAACCCATCGACAGGGGCCCCGTCCTGCAGATGCCCATGCATCCTCGTTTCGTGGCTGGACGCTTCCCCAGACAGTTCGAAAGCCGCCCCTCCACACCTACCTCTTTGCTTGCTTCTTTTTGTACGAGAGAATGTGAGCACTTGTTATATGCATGGCCCTTTGGTCTTGCCTCTCCCTCCAGTCAAGAGGTCTGATTTCTTGTCTCCCCACAGCTCTAATGCTGCATAGACCAGTCGGTCTCGGACCTTTTGTCCCCCCATGAACCCACGCACTTGGCTCCCGGGCCCCCCTGTCTCGGGACGGTGACGGGGGATTGCCGTGGGTGTTTTTGCTTTGCTTTGCTTCTGCGGTAAAGAGGAGGCTCGTAGCCTGATGGGATTCCTGCTGTGCAATCGACGCGGAATCTAGGACATTGCTTCCGCGTCCACACCGTTAGTCTCTGTCAAGATAATGTGGTGTTAGGTAGGGAAGCTCTCACCAATCAAGACTCTCTCAAAGAACCACGACCCCATCTCAGTCTGTTCTGTTCGTGTAACAAATCAGAGAACCGGACCGTCCCGGGCCCGGGAATCTGACATTGACCTCGGTCGGGGAGTTGTGTTTCGAGTATCGGCCGACTTGGCTGCTCCGGCGAGACGCATCTCCCGCGCCACGACACCAATGCAGGTCTCTTTCGATTCGCGCTATGACACTGGAGTCAGCGAGGAGAAAAGCATCGAGCTCGGTCAGAAGCCGTGGCTTGTCAGTCGACTTGCGGGGGAGGAATGGGAAAAGAAAAGAAAAACTCGTCAAGTCGTCGATCAAACTGTAGCCTCGCTATCGGCGGCAAAGCTGGAAAACACCAACGCCACGTCGAGTATGTGCGTCTCACAATGTCAGAGCGCGTCCTGGTACTTGTTCTAGACTGTGCTGATGGCTGCCATGGTCATTCCAGGGGAACTGCCGGTCTTTTAACGGTTTCCCCCTTGTTCGTGGCTTCGAGCCTCTTGGACCTCAGATATCCTCGATATGACAAGCCGATGCAATCTTGTGACGAGACGAGGTATTGTTTATCGCCCACTTTGTTGACATTGGTTCTATTTTTACTTTTTTGTCAAGAGGAAATAGTGTGTGATTTCTCAAGGTACTAGAGTTTTCAACAACCCCTTTTCGCTCACTCTTTCTCCCGAGCCAAACAAACGGAACACCACAACACATGATTGTACCCGATGTGGAACAAACTGTTTGCCATTTTTATCATCCTTATGAGGATGAGTATGAGTCCCACGACGTATCGGTTCGCTCAAATATTAACGTGTTATTTTACCAAGGCCGATAAAATCAAGTACACCGAATCCTTCAGCTCATGACAAGTGTTGGAGGCTATCACCAATTGATTTCCCCGGCATCCTGAATCTCCCCGGCCTATTACGTGCGAATGATAGGCGAGGCCTTTTCGAGGTGTTGGATTGTGAGATCTGGTGGACTCTAGATTTCAATCCAAACGCAAATCCTCTTGAAATGCTTGATCTGCCAATAACCCCCAGCCTACAAGTGTTGTAATCTTCATGTCTGACCCCTCTTCTCATTGCCTATGTTATTTTATACAAACAATTTCAGGAAGAAGGATGGTCAAGACTAGTGTCATGACCAATTCATTCAGATCAAACGCTTCAATTCCCGACATCAAGTCACAGAACCAAGTGAGGGCGAGACCATTGTGTCATTGCGAAGTGCCCAAACCCCCCTATCTCAATTCACCCGAATCTAGCTTTCAGACAAACGAATCAATAGTCGATAGTGCCAACGCCAACTTCACAACAACATTGCCGCTACCAACATACCCCCTGACTCGGCTATTGAAGTCAACGCCTCCTTGCTCAACCCTATTGTTCCTGCTGCTCAATGGCATAAGTATGACTTCGTTTGGGCTTGGACAAACATCCATAGTTCTGGGAAGCATGAAATTCATATGGAAAGTCAAGTGTTAGAGTAAAGAATCAGAAATGTGATTCCTGGGAAGCAGAGACGTACCCCCCTTGACAGGTCAGTCCATGGACATTGTCTTTACATAGTGTAAGATGAGGAAGACACCACCGCTTCACGATTATATGGTACATGAGCAACCCAGTGGTCAATTGCCTCAATGCATACCTTACTACAATATTCTGGATGTCAATGGCCAGACACCTGGTGGGGATCGATAGAATATAATGGAATGCAGCTCCACGAGATCCAATGGCAAGTGTCGTCAGATGCATAGTCATGATCAAAGGACACTGATATGATGCATTCAGAATAGCACTATACGAAATCTACCCGCCTAATAACAAGTGTCGCCATGGAGCATGACAGGCGGCTTTTGCCAAAGTCTAGAGGATAAATAACACCAGTAAGTCAGAGAACCATCTATTAAGGTAACATTAAGGTAACTACGAAGACATATCTGCCACTGTCCACCATCCGTTGCCGCCATGGTTACCTCGGGGCCCGCATTAAACGACACATCTGGTCAAAGATGATAGTCTTTAGGATGCCCAACCTCTTAGACGCATATCTTGCGCATAATTAGGGCAGGGCATTGTTTTCCAAACGCGCAGCACACGCGTTGGTCCCGTGACAATAAACAGTAGCGTACCTTGATAACTCCCAGGTCGTTCCTTCCCCAGCTCCACTTCTTCCTGACCCAAACACCACCATCCACTCCCACCAGACACCTGGTGGTGTTGCTTCTTCTCCGTGTTCGCCGCCGTGAGTCTACTGTTATTATTCCTCTTCTTATTGTTCTTCTGCTAACAGTGCAATAGGTCATCATCCACGTCCTCGCCGAGGACACTCCCACCCAAGCAGGGCAAGGTGAGTTTCCTCCTTCTCCTTCATTCTAACTCAGTGCCTTCTAACCTCCTGGGATTACAGCACATGTAGGTGACGCACCTCTTTCACTCACGACTGTTGTACACGGAAGGGGAGCAGAGCGGCGCTCCTTCTCAGCTTCGCTCCTGTTCTCCCAAGTGTCTTCTCGCCCCAAAGATTACCCGCACTGCTTCCTCCTTGCCTTGGCCTTCTCCAGGACTTTGAGGCTTCCTTCTTGTTCGCTGTTGATCACTCCGACCTCGGACCAGCCCTGTTTCCTTTCTCCTTCCCATCCCCTGATCATCACGGTGCTGTTGCGCCTGTCCTGTTTTGAGGCCTTGCCTCATCTTGCTCCTTCCCATCTTTGATTTCGTCTGTCAGAAATCTCTGGCGGTTTACTCTCTATACATGTCTCACCTCCAGGACCGTCACCAAAAAATCAAGTCGTCGTCGGTTGCTTACCATTCATCTTTCTAGATCTTCCAGCCTCCCCGTCTCACCCGTCGGTTGCAGTTGCCAAGGGGTCAAGCTCCCGTGTGCTGTTGGCTGCCCAACTAGTGCCTCCCTTGGGAGCTTGGTGCGCTCCTTCCTCTCGCGCCGTCCACCAGACTGCAGGTAATCTTTCCTCCCACTCCCACTCTCATAGACAGCGAACTCTCACTTACAATCTTCTCCAAAACTCAGACCTTTCATCTACCTCCACTTCTCATCCGCACTCTTTCGTTCGACTACGCCGACACTGTCATCTATCCACTGCCGCTGTCGTTTGCCGTCTCCGCCGAGAAGGCCGCTGCCACTCCGACCCCCTCCGTCGAACTTCCTGCCCAGACAGTGATTAACTTGCCCTCATCCCATCTCGAAAGCACGAGAAACCAAGGTTTCTTTGCCGTTGTCCTCTGAGAATTCCCCATCTCCATAGGCCCATTTCTGCGTAAGTCATCCCCTTTTCCCATGCACTGGCTGTCAGCCTACCTGGAGTGTGAGCAGCCCTGGATGCATCATCCGAGAGAGAGAGAGAGCACATCTACACATGAAGAAATCAGACTCACCTCATAATGGATGGCTCGATACCTCGGGTAGATTTCTCAGTCCCCCCTGATCATTTGCTCCTTTCCTTTCAGCACTGGTTTTTGCACCTCGGTCTTCGGACCACAGCTTGAAGCCGGATAGCCACTAACCAGAGACTTTTACTGTTCCAGGTGACGGTTTGCAAGATGGTTTGCCGATCCTACTCCGCTCGGGAGATGTTGCGCCTGCGACATGCTCCTCTCCAGGAGGAGGTATCAGACGCGCTAGCCGCCAAGGTTGAGGCTGACCCTGACCTGAGTGAGTATCTCCCTTTCTCCCTTTGGTTGAACTGATGTAACCATGAGGTAGGCGAAATCATTCGCACTGGATCGCCCCGTCCCCTCTCCTTGATTGTCGAGGAAAGCTCAGCCGAATCCATCGAGGAGGAGCGCCGATACCGTCGAGCCGCCGCTCAGCAGCTCGATGGTACCGACTCGGAACGCAAGTTCCGGAGTCAGACTGATTCGGAGCAAGGACGAGCACCTCTGACGGCACCATCGGATCTAGCAGCTCAAAAAGCAGAGGGTTTCCAAAAGTTCTTCAATTCAGTCGTTTCGCCCACCCACGTCCGGGTCACGGCTGGAGGTCGAATCGTGCCCAACACGCGGGGACCTCATTCCCCTACGTCGAAATGGACCCGAGAGCGCAGTCCAGCTGATGGCATGCGTCAACCCCGTGTTGTCAACGGTGTTCATCCCGAGCCGATCCCCTTCCCGGTCATTCCTCCTGGTTGGACTCCGTTTCAACCTCTGTTCCCCGGTCAAGCTCCCGGTCCCATCCCTGCTGCCATGGCTTTCAGGCCCGACCAGATCCCTTTCTTTCCCGCCCCGATTGGATTCTCAGGTGTCCCTTACAACCAGATCTCTCCCCCTAATCACGTTCCTCAGCCCAACATGAGCGCTACGTTTGGCAAGCAGAATGAGATGCATGCGCTTCATCAACCCAAGCCAATCCACCTTTCCCCTGCGGAACAGTTTGACGCAAGCCGACCATTCTACTACAACAATCAGTGGATGATCGCGTATGGGAATCCTGCGCAGCCTGTCGGCCTGATGCCTCCTTTGCCCATCAATATGGCACCAATTCCCATGCAGTCTCAGCCAATTCCCGCACAGCCTCAGCCGGCACCCCACCCAAAGAACAATGCCAATACGCATACTGCGGAACGTGAGCAAGGTGCAGGGTCTGGTCGAACTGCTCGACGCCAGAGGCACTACAAGCCGATGCCCTATTTGCCTTCTGTTACTAGCGTTCCTTCCTCCGCCGAGCTTCCATTATCCCCGAGTTCGCCACACCATAAGAGCTCGATCCTCGCCAGCGACATCACGAAGAGTCAACTTAAGATCCTTCGTGCCAAGAAGAGACAGATCGAAGATCAGCTTCAATACAACATTCACCAGATCGATCGCAAGGAAATGGAATCCAAGTTGAAGGAGATTTGCAATTCGATTGACAGGTTCGAGTTCTTGCGTGAAAGGCAGCTCCAAGGCGAGGCTGGAACATTGCCGCTCTTTCAGACCCAGATTGACCTCCCTGCCGACTATACCCAGAGCGATGCTGGGTCTAACAGTTCAGCTGCAGCCCGACCTGGACCATCATCAACGCGAGAGCAAACCGACGGTCGACCTGTTCCTTTACGCAGCCCCGGTTCCAAGCCAGGTGCCACGATTACTCCCGTCAAAAATCCCTTGCTTGGTGGTCAGACTTCACAGAGAAAATCGTCAAGCCTTCCTGTCAATGCTGCTCTAGCACCTCCTTTCCAACCCCGGGCGGAGACAAACAACTCTTCACTCGCGACTGCTGCTCCTGACGAGCCAGTTCTTATGACACACTTGCCCCAGCCACCTCATGGCTCTGCTTTCAAGTCCTTTTTCCACAAACCCTTCGTCGACAGAAACAAGTTCGGTGTCCCCTACCTGGTCGGCGAACTTCCTTATCATATCGAAGTTGAAGATGCCAGAGACACTGACCGCGAGTATATTCGTGACCTGAATCAACACGAGTTGCATGCCATCCACCTGTATCGGCAGAGGGTCCCTATTGGTGAGCAAACGGGTGTCGTCTTTGATGGCGCGAACTTCTACTATCCACATCATGATTTTGAACGAACCGCCTCGCCCAAGAGCTCCCCTGAGAATCCCCAGGATTTGCAGCCTCCTCCATCCAGTGGTGAGAATGATTCTTTGAACGACCCTTTCAACGCCATGGCCCGAGCCGGCACGAGCGCTATTCGGAACCGACTCGATGAAGCAACTCGCTCTGAGTCGCTGCATCGAGCCGAAGACTCCCTCCGTGGCAGCTCTACCGCTGAGCTTCCTCGTTCAGAGTCCTATGTGAGTCAACCCAGCCCTCGGTATCTTGAGTTCCGTCGAAGGGTCAACGAGAAGACTCGGATCTCATCAGAGAACCTCCGAACAAAGCCATCAGAGGACTCGGGTGACGAGGATGGCAACTTGCTTTTCAAGGGTCGCCGGGTGATGGAACGCAGTGCAAGGTACGTTGACACGCACTAATATTGGGTCTGAATGGCACTGACACGAGACCAGCACTAAGCATTCAAACGAGATCTGGTCGTCTATGCGGAGACGTGGCAAGGCGAGTGCGAATGCGGTTGCTGGCCAGGTGTCCCCCATGACCGCTCAAGGCGTGCTCCCTCACTATTCTGGCCATGCCACCGCTTCTCTGACTCCTGCTATCGCGAATACGACAGCCAACTCTCGTGGTGCCAGTGCCAAGTTGGGCGAGACGTACACCATTACTTCGACGAACACCGCCGCAGAGAAGCGTGGAGAGAACAAGCCCCCTAGAGACCTCCTTGGGCAGCAGCTTCGCAGCGTCAGTCTCCATGACAAGAAGAACATCGGACATCCCACTCGTTAGAGATTATCCACCTCTCGTCACCTTTTCTTGATCATGACACATTCGTTGATGCCCCCGGCTGATGCCACACGAGCATCCGATGTTGCGTTCATACTTACAACTTGAATGGGTTACCGTACGAGTTCTTTCACATGTTTCTTATTTCACAGGCATTCTTCTTTTTGTTCGCGTGCCAGAAATCGTCTGGTCTTGCGGCACGCGGAGCATCGTTTATAGCATCATCTCGAGACAAGGAAGCAGGCGTTCAGGCGGCACCAGTGTTAGAATACCCAATATGTTAGGATTTTCAACGGTCAAGGGCAGACATCAGAAAGGATTACCTCGATACACGCATCCAAGAAATGGATCACGGTCAGCCGAGGGCAGGAAGACCATGTGCGAGGCACAGCATCATGTTAGAGACTATTGACGGACTGTTGTATGATTAGAGACACTCTTGTTCCCACATTAACTTTGTTGATATCAAATGGGTATAACGAGAGTTTTAACAACCTGTCTCATGATACTCGTAAACGATGAATACTTGATGGGCATCCGACAGTAACATGACCGATCTGATCGACAAAGACGGAGGGAGATGATCGAATGTAGACATAAACAGCACAGGCGTGTATTGATTCAGAGCACTAATTGTGCAACTACGGTATGTACCTCACCTTCAAATTTCCAGCGTCATTTGTCAATCGGCGAAAATCTTCAAGCGAGAGCAGGCCCTTCATGATAGTAATTGGGCTCTACTGGGTTTGCTCTTCGCTAGTCGTATACCTCGAAAACCATGGGCTTGGTGGTTGACGCGGAGATATCCTAGCGGTTGGGAGTCTACGACCTACCTCTGACAGGTGCACTGAGTGCAGAGAAATTGCAGTCTACGAGGGACAACACCCAAGGTGTATCCAAGATGGGTAAGGGTTAGCATCCTACGCGCGCAACGGCGAGTGGTAGCCATGACGGCAGCCGCTTCCACCGTCCGCGAGACATCACAAGGGTCCTCGCCATGTGTGTGTGCGTGGGGGGAGAGCAGGTCAAGACTTCGGGATAAACCTCCCATGGAGCATTTCACCAAGTTGAGTGAAATGGCCATTGAGAACCCAAGAATTCTCAATTCATCTACCCTGCTGTAGACCCGAACCGCGTCGTCAGAAGGAAAGCACGGAGGTATCGCAAAAACGCCGGAGTATATGCCCATTTCCTCATCAACTTTTGCCCTTTGAGATGTCCCTCACACTTGGGGGGTGTCGTGTGTGTGAGGGATGGTGAAACATTAGAAAAAAAAATCGTCCTCGCCAAGGAGGGAGGTTTGATCGTCGTCTTGGTTTTTCGTCGTTTGTTTTTTTGGTTTGCTCAAGAGTTCACCGCTTAAGCAGTGACCTTGGCGTTGGCAGCGAGGTCGCGGCCAGCCTTGGAGCGGGCCAGGATGTCCTCACGGTCCTTGTCAAGCTTGAGCTTGGTGATGACCACGTTGGAGGGGTGAATGCCCAGAGGGACGGACTGGCCGTTGGCCTTATCGCGGGTGACGCGCTCGACGTGGACGACGTACTTGAGGCGGTAGACGGAGGTGATCTTGCCCTCGCGGCCCTTGTTGGAGCCACGGACGATGGTGACCTCGTCGTCCTTGCGGATGGGGATGCTGCGGACCTTGGAGGTCGTTAGAATTGGAAGAAAATTTTCGGATCTTCGGAGTAACTCACGTTGTACTTCTCACGGAGCTCCTTGGAGAGAGGGGCGCTCATGATGACACGGCGCTGGTCAGAGGGAGCCTTGAAGTGAGCGGCACGGCTCTTGCGTCGGGAAGACGCGACCTCTGCAGAGATGTTAGCAACCAGAACAGGAGCATTGGAGGGATTTTGCAAGACTCACGAGGGTTAACCTTGACCATTTTGACGGTGTTGGGCGAGGACGACGCTGGAATGTTAGTCGATGGGCGTTGGGCGAGGTTGAGCGGATTGGAGAGGAAGGGGAAAAAAAGTTGACGAAAAGGTTGTGGGTGAATTTCAGTTGGTGTGGAAATTACGCGCACGTGACTTTAGCACTGGGCCCTACATAACAGGGGCTAATGCGAGGTTGGGCTGTTCCCCTGGCTGAGTAAGCTGCAGATTGCGCGCTCCAAAGCTCCGTGCGATATCGGCTGAAAAACTGTCCATGATCACTGTGACAGCTCGCATAGATGAGGTGGAAAGGTGTTTAGTTGAGCCTGGGACTGTTGGGATTCTAGGGGAGCTGCTCCTGCAGACGTGCCCAGGATTGGAATTGGTTTTGAAGATAGATAACTACCTACCCAATTCCTAGAATTAAATACACATATTAACCTGCACAGATTACAGACATCCAAGGAATCCCAAATGAGGGTTAGGAAGTTGCTTGACATGCAAGTAAATTATTTTCTCTAACCAACGGCGTCTAGCGCTTTGTACATGTTACAAGTAAGAGTAGGGCGTATTGTACATTTTTACATTCCTTCGTCTATCCCCAACTATGCAGCCATTGGCCTCTGGAACCGTCCGTTGTTGTCGTATCTTGCTTCTGCGAGAGTAGTCAGTGGTGGGCTCGTTGCTATTCTCATTCATGTAACTTACTGAAGAATGTGTAACTCAACGTCACCGTCTCCACGCCCTTCATGTTCAGGTCGTTCAGCAGGTCGGGATCCAGGTAGAAAAAGACGGGCATGTCGACCGTCTCTCCTGCGTTGAGACGCTGCTCCTCGAAGCAGAAGCACTGGATCTTGCTGAAGTAGGGGGCGCACTGCGCCGGGGTGACGCTGTACGTGGCGACGCCGATGATGTCCTGGTCGCTCCTGTTGGTGGCCGTGTAAAAGGCCAGTGCCGTCTCGCCGGGGAGCACGCGGACCTCGCGCTGCTGGGGCACAAACTTCCAGGGCAGCACGTCGGACACGGAGGCGTTGAAGGTGACCTTGATGCGCTTGGCGTCCTTGACGGGGACCAGGCGGCTCGCGATGTCGGGGTCGTCGGTTCCGGGGCCGCCGTGGGCTCGTACGGGCTGGCCACCCCAGCCGGTGGTCTGGCAAATCTTCGATTGTGTCAGTATATGGGAGCTTGGAGGTTGAGGGGGAGGGAGGGTTACCATCTTGTAGAGGGGCACGGAGCCATAGGTGAGGGCGACGAAGCCGAGGATGGTACTGAGGGTGTAGTACCTGATGCTCGTCAGCAATGAGCGGATACAGCTCCTCCTGAGGATGTCTTACGCTACCGTCCGGTTCTTCATTCTATAGTGAGCGCGAATCTCATCCATGGACGGAGTGTAGGCACGCTTCGGAGGGTCCTTTTTGGGCGGCACGGTCGACGCCTTGCGGCGGAAGCTCAGCGGATTCCTCGGACGGGCATTCTGGCAGAAGAAGCAGGACCACGGGGACGAGGCGGCGCGCGCCGAGCTTCGGGCGAGTCGCGGAGCGGCGTTCATGGTTCAATTGGGCTCCAGGGTCTGGCTGTTTGGTGGTGGTGGTGAAGCCTCAAGTCGGATGATCTCTGGCGATTTCTGGGTGACGTCGGGAGTCGGCGTTTGGGTCGCCGACTGGTGGAGTACGTACCCCGGAGCTCAGGAACATTCAGCTCTTGATCAGCCATGACTGTTGAGAGTCTTGATGGGATATTTTATCTTGGTTTTAATAGAGATGTGCAATTGATGTTATTGTAAGTGATGCTGCTATGTCTAACCTCGTGAATAGCAAAGACCAACTCCTGGACAAAAGTCAATGGTTCCAAATGCAAGCCATATCATTGGAGCGCATTCTCAACCAGTAGAACCTCAAAAGATCCATCATCGTGGCTCCTCTTCTACCTACTTGAACTCAGCCCAGGGTACTTGGCGTAGACTATTAACAACACCTATAATTGTTATCCTCGGTATGAGTGTACATGGACACCAACGTCCCTGAGGTGGCACACTCGAAATGGTTCTCCCGCCACCACGAAAGCCCCGTCCAATCTAGTATAGATAGTAAACCTTAATTCAGGCCTTGTGTGCTGTAGCAACCGGCGATACAACATGTGATTCATCCGCAAGAGAAAATTCGGGCTTCACGATGGAACGAGAAGCAGCGGCAAGAGACCGTGAGGCCTCGTTGGAGCTGGAGAGGTTTCACACACCACAGTCCCAATCACAACAGCAACCGCGAGACCCAGATCCAGAGGTGGAACAAGAGTCTCGCCGATCAAGATCGCCCAAGCCAGAGTCACCCGAAGGACATCAGCAATCATCTCTTCAAAGTACAGACAAGCGCTTCCGTCACCAGAAGAAATTACGAAAGGCACTCACGGCAAACCTGATCAGATGGTTCATCTCGGCCGTCTTCGTCATCGCCATCTATGTCGTCCTCTGGTACTACTCTAACAAAGACGTCATGTCAGGCGAGACTAAGCGCGAGTTCAACGCCCTCATCATAGGGCTATCTCTAGGTCTTGGTCTGAGCATCACTTTCTCTCTCGAGGCCATGGCAAAGGAGATTCGGTGGTGGATCCTGAGCCTTCGTGGATGGCCGGATCGAGAGGTGCGTTGAGCTTCTATACACAGCCATTGACGATCATCTAACGCAAGTATAGGCCGAGTTGATCCTCAAGGCCAAGGATCTAAATCGCATAGTCCAGCTCACTTGGGTCTCTCGATCTTGGTGGATCCGTTCCTATGCCATATCATTCATCCTTTTGAACATAGCAAGTCGGTCCAGCCACCGACAACAGCAAAATCACTAACGGTCATCATCAGATCTCCCAAATCGCTTTGGCAACTCTGGGTCTGACATATTCCACCAACCCAGCAGACTCCTTCGCCATTCTGAAACCAGGCAATGTCACAATACCAGACATGTCGGACCTTGACACGGAGAGAGTTCTTGCATCCAGCTCACAGGGACTAAGCGCTCTTCGTTACACAGCAAATAGGTATGGACCTCACCATGCCTCCCCAGCAAATAGTAACACCAGCTTAGCTACGGCTCTATCGCTCTCGCGTGGATCTGGGGCACCATGGATGACATTCCTTTTCCCGGCACTCTCTGGGACAACAACGACCCCTTGATCTACTGCGGAAGTGCTTCTTGCAAGTACATCTTCCAAGAGTCCACGCGGAGCCGAAAGAAGTACGACCTCGTCGTGAGCACAAACCGCAGTGTCGAGGCCACGGGGCGCTGCCGCAGCTGGAGAGTTACAAGAGGTGCCAGGGGAAACGAGTCAACCATCACCATCGCCGACGATGATGGATCCAGGGTTGAGCTCATGGCGGCAAACGGCATTGGCCAGACCACTTTCATGTTTGACGCTGCTGCTGATCAAGGGACAACCTGGAGCGAAGTGACAGCTTTCGAGGCATCGGCCTCTGGCTCGTGGTATTACCGGTGCAACATTAGCTTCGGTCCTGTGATCAACGCCGCTCGCAAGGAGCACGGAATGGGCATCAACATCACATCCCTAGCCTCGTCAGCCATCGCCCTGCAAGGCTACGGAGCTTCTTCGCTGGGATCGAGCAACAGCAGCCAGCAGTTCCAGAGCTACCCAGCCGAGTCGACATACGGCGACCCACAGAACGGTAGCGTAGAAGGTATGGGTAAGCTGATTGCAGCCTTCGCGGCGGGAACTGTAGCGGTTGCGGCGCAGGCCAACAACGATATCATGGTACCGGGGCTTCGGCCGCAGACGGGTGTCGTTCTGGATGTCCCCAAGTGGAGGAATGTGCATCTTATACTGGGGTTAACACTTGGTATCCAGCTCGTCTTGGGTGTAGGGATAGCGATTCTTTCCAACTAACATGTCATGTTGATTGCCCTACAAGGCAAGATGATAGACTGCCAGGTCTTATTCATCGGCAGGTTTAAGAGTTGGAAATGTTATTGCAAATGTATTAATGCTGTCTGTCTGCTTATATGTCTTTCCAATCTCAACGCTTGCATGCTATATAGGTAGCCAAACCACTGACATGTTTTTCCAGTATAAATCACAAGTCACAAATAAAACACCATGTCCCTACACATGACCCAACTTTTTTGCCTTTATTGGTACTTCCCGTTGGCAATCTTTCCATTGTTTCCGTTCACAGATCGCCGGCTTTGTCGAGTTCCCGTACCAAACAACCTCTCGATGACTTGAACCACAAACACCTGGATGATCAGGATGAGCAGGCGCAATAGGTGATCCGCCAGACCCAATCGTGGTCTCTTTCCCCTGCTGTAAGTGGAATCCGTAAACTGGAAAGGCAGTTTGGCCCCAAGATGATCCTGGGCAACATGCAGTCCGCTGCTGAAACCATCCTCATGGAAGCCATACTTGGTCCACGCCCCGGCATAACTAATGCCACGGGTATTTTGAATATGCGTCAAGAGCTTCTGTGCCCGGATTGCGGAAGGCGTGTAGAGCGGGTGCGAGTAGTAGTACCGTCCTTGTGTCATCTCCGGCTTGGGCTTGTGGAGGGGGTTCAGGGTGACCAGGACGTCGCCGAATGTGTTGCGGGGGATGTGCTGCAAGATGTTCATGTTATAGGTCAGCGAGACCTGGTCGATATTCGCCTTTCGTGATGATGGTGATGACAGGGTGAGGTAGTTCCAGCTGGTCCACGCCTTTTGTCTCACAGGCATCATGGAAAGGTCAGAATGCAGAACTACCTCGTTCTGCGATGTCTTGAAACATGACATGATGGACCTTTCTTGCTCTGTCGCTGATGGCCTAATGATATCGTAGGCTTCATCGCCGTGTGTCGCAAGAATTACATGATCATAGACGGCTGAGGATCCGTTTTCTAGGTGAACTCTGACTTTGCCGTCGCTCTCGGTAGAAACATGCCTGACCGGCGTCTTGAGGAACAAGTGATTCGGGGGGAAACCCTTCATGACAGCGTCGATGTAAGAGTTGGATCCGTTCCTCAGTGTGAGCCACTGCGGCCGTGCAGATACTGTTGACAACAGGTGATGATTCCAGCTGAGACGAGTTAGAATGACTTGAAGCGCTGTGCAAAGCCAACTTACAGAAATCGAACCAAGGTCACTGCTGGAAACTCCAGTGAACATTTATCTGGGCTTGTACTCCACACCGCCGCGGTCATGGGGATAAGGTAGTCGTCTCTAAACGCGTCCGAGTAACCTTCACGATCCAGGTACTCCCCGATTGTCTCATCCTGAGAGACGTGATTCATCATATCGCCCCCCAGGTCCGTGTTGGGCATCTCTTCTTCGTCGTTTATCAACAGGTCCAGGGCAAATTGATTAAAGCGGACAATGTCAAAGATCATCCTCCACATCCTAGGCGAGAGAATGTTTCGTCTCTGGCAGAATAGCGAAGTCAGGCTGGAACCGGCCCACTCAAAAGCACCGCGGTCTCGAGAAACACTAAAGGTCATCTCGGTAGGGTCGGTCTTGACACCGATTTTATCCAAAAACCTGATAAAGTTGGCTGGCAAGAGGTGAGAAGATGCATGACCGTTGGGCTTGGTAAACTCACGATATGTGGCCGTATTCAAGACGATAAAGCCTGTGTCAACCATTGTTGTATACTTTCCCTTCTTATACATGACCGTGTTTGTATGGCCGCCGAGCCTATCGGCGCCTTCATACATGTAGACATCATGATAGGTCTTGTTCAAAGCCCAGAGAGCGCCGATTCCCGCGCAGCCGCTGCCAACAATGGCCACCTTTTTCCTAACAAAGATATCAGCCGACCCGTTCATGAGTGCTGCTTTGTGTCGACAAGGATACGGTCAGGTTGGGTTTGGGTTGTTGGGAATAGCCAGGGTGCAGCGAAGAGTGAATGGAAAACATCTTGAGATGGAGGTGGGAGATTGAATACATGTGACAGTGGAAAGTAAAGTTCTTCGGTGTCGTGGCGATCCAAACATGATTGGATGCCCGACTGACAAGGACGCAGAATGTGTCGCAGCTGATTTGATGACGAGCGCATCAAGGAGAAGGGGGGTTGGGCATTTGGGTGGGACAGATGGAACGGATCGGGAACGACAAGCAGAGACAAGTCACCGACAATGACGGAGACTTACATGTGCCGCGGCTCAGGCATTGTGACTGCCAATAACTGTGGCTAGCTGAACTCGGTTGGCTGAGATGAGATGTTCCTCTTCTGGAGAATTTGAGAGGGAGGGAGTCTGATCTACAAAAGCTTGCAACGGGAGGACAGAAGATGAATGGATGAACTTCGTCTGGGCTTGTTCCGAGGCGTCGAGATGCAGAATGACATCGACGACTGACCTTCCTTCCCAACGATTGAGTTGGATGGCCCACTTGGTGTGGATGCTACCAGGGTGAGCCACAGACAGCCGAAAGAAAACTTGACAGCGCAGCCACTGTGGCTCATAGCACTCACGGCTCTGCTCCGAACAAGAATTTGCAGCTTGTCGCAGAGAAATCTGCATCCGAGTTCTCAAGGGCAGAAACCGAGACAGTTACAGACGAGGCGCTCTTAGTGAGTTGCCATTATCACAAACAAATTCGTAAAGAAGCGGGATCGCCAGACATGGCAATATCTCTAGCTATGCTTACAATGCCAATGGCTCATAGCAAGGCATGTCGAACACTCAACGGGATCGGTTAACGTGAAATCGAGTCACCAATTCTTAAAAGCGCCGTGCAGGAAACCTGCTTTACTCTGCCCAGCTTGTTTCAACCCGACGCCCTTGACCGAAGTCTTGACGCTGAGCCGCTTTTCTTCGCAATCCGGGGGATTCAACTTTCTATGAAGAGAAAAAGAGAAAAGGAAGAAATTGTTGGCTGCAAATTCGAGATAATATCTCGGTCGCTCCATAGCGCACGGACCATCAAAATCACGTGCAAAACCGGTGTGGCTGAGACCGCCTCTCATTGGCCACGATGCCATACGCAGGCAGCCAACCGTCCTCGGTCGGGCCAGACGAACCCGGAAGAGCTGACGAGAACGTCAAACACTCTTGGATCTAACATCACCCCAACATTGCGCGATAACTGCTTCATCCTCCGCCACCAGCGATAAATCTTTATAGACCAGTCTGCGACTTCACTCACAACCAAGTGTCACTGACTCGAGCCGATTCACGAGTACCTGTCATTTACCCAGCCTTGACGATGGCGAACCCTCTCGATACCGACGCTGGCTCTGAGCTCTTTGGCTCTTACGAGGCCGAGTTCAAGCTCATCCAGGCTGATCTGACGCAAAAGTTGGACCAAATCCCTGAGCTGGCGGGCGAGCCTCGAAAGGCCGCCATCAGCCAGGCTGAGCGAGCCCTCGAGGAGCTCGATGAACAGGTATGCTGCAACGCGCGCGACTGTCCGTACTCTTTCATTGAATGCTAACACTGGTGGCCATGTAGCTTGCGGCGATGCGCTTAGAGAAGCAGAACATTCCCACCAGTTCTCGCACCAAGGTCAATCAACGCCTCCGAAACTACGAGTCCGACACAGATGGCGCCCGTCGCAAGTTGACAACCCTCTCCTCCGATCGTTCAGCTCTGTTCGGATCGCGATACACAGACGACCCGGCTGGGTCATCCGATATTCATATGGAGCAGCGCCAGCAGCTGCTTTCTGGTACGGACCGACTCGACCGCAGCACCCAGCGCTTGAAGGCCAGCCAGGCCCTCGCCAATGAGACTGAGTCAATCGGCGCGGACACTCTGGCGAATCTCGGCAGGCAACGAGAGGTCATCGAGAACACACATGGCCGACTACTCGAGAGCGAGGGATATGTGGACAGGAGTATCAAGACGCTAAGGGGAATGGCGCGTAGGTAAAGTGGCCCTTCAGGAGTTGACGTCCATGACCAAGTACTGACCGTCGATCTACAGGATGGCTACAAATCGGGTGATTACTATTGCCATCATTACAGTCCTGGTGATTCTTATCATCGCAGTCATTTTCAGCAAGTTCCGATGAGATGGGTTGGGCTACGTAATGGAGTTTAGGCAGTCACTTTCAGGTTTGGCTTGCACGGGTTTCTTCCTCGGTGCACGAGGTCTACGCGTCCTTTCGTTTCGTTGCAAGGGTTCGGGAATGCTTTCATGATTCTAGATGTAGACCGTCGCTTTTACAGTACATACAACTTTCGACGGCTGGCGTTTGTTCAGCCAGCTGCAGATAACATGGTCACTTGAGGGTCTGCGATGAAGACACGATACGGGAAATGTTGTCAATGCCAACGAGTGTTTAATCAGGTAGTCAGGTGCTGCTATTCGAATGGCAGTCCATGGAAGAGCAAGTCTCTTGGCTTGGGGTTCATGAATTGAGTTGGTTCAAGTTTGTTCTTTGACTGCCACCGATTTGGGATACTTCATTTGTAAACGTGCATGTCGGTCTCCCGCTTTCGTCGAAGCTTAATTAAACGTTAATAATGACGATCACTACATTTGAAAAATCTCTTCTTAGCCGCCTCTCTAGGTATTTTCTCATTTCAACCCTGGGTGGCTCTCTAAGACATCCTACCCTATTCGCAACCAGCTTTCAAGCTGAGCTCGAAAACAGCACCCGGGAAATTACCGAGGTATATCCACGTTTTAGCCCCGCACTGCTACTAGCAGGGCTTGCTGCTCAAGAACATCCAGCCTCTCTTTTCATTCCTCAATCACAAAACTCTACCTCCACACAACCAACCTCCCCCAACCTCCACCTCTTCCACACTCGACACCCTCCCTCCTACTCCTCTCCCCTTCCTCTACCTTTTGTCACATCTCGCTGCAACTTTCATTTCTGTCTTTTGCATTTCGAGCGTCTTTTCTCACCAGCTCGCCACGTGCTGAACGTGGCTTTTCGATTCGGCCATGTCTGAATTTCTCGGGTATGGTAAACGTGGTCGTTGACGCCTGTCTTCGCCCGCTTATGCAGCCACAGGTCTCGCATCTCCCTCATCTCAAAGAGCGATATTCGGTATGTTGCTACACGCCATTTACCCGCGCCCACGACCTTTGCTGACCCCACGACAGCTATGTTGGCACCCTCCACGAGATCAACTCGGACGAATCCACAGTATCTCTCGAGAATGTGAGATCATTCGGAACGGAAGGCCGCAAAGGTCGACCGGAGGAGGAGATTTCTCCTTCGGACCAAGTCTACGAGTACATTGTCTTCCGTGGAAGTGATGTCAAGGACTTGAGAATCGAGGAACACCCCAGCATCAAGGAGAACAAGCCTCCAGCTGTCCCTGATGACCCTGCTATCGTCGGAGTAAGTCACCTCTTCAATGATTTCTGTGTCCCCTCCCATATGATGAAATATTTCGGATGTAAAACATGTCACATCGGAAAAGCGCAAAAAATAATGTCGAGATTTCCGTTGCCTTCCTTCTGATCTGGGAGATTCAATCCATTTTCTTTTTCCAAAGCAGCTTGAGATGCAACTGCTAACTGAATCAAAGGCTCGAGCTCGCCCTGGTGCTCAAGGCCCGAACCAGAACGCTCCTCCAGGTGCCGCCGCCTTCGGCCAAGGCCCCTACCCACCCAACAACTTCTATGGAGGTCCACCACCTGGTAACTGGGGCCGTGGCGGTGCCCCAGGACCTGGACCTGGACCCGGACCTGGCCCCAACTTCGGCAACATGCCGTACCCTCCCCCTCCTGGCTGGTTCCCTCCCGGCCAAGGCTTCCCACCTGGTGGTCCCAACGGCCCTGGAGGCCCTGGGCCCTGGAACAACTATCCTTTCCCCCCTGGCCCTGGCGGTCCTGGTGTCCCTGGCGCTCCGGAGGCTCCTCAGAACCAACGTGCTCCCCCCAGCGGTCCTTCACAGGACTCGAAGCCGGCTCCTATCGGTCCTGGTGCCGACAGGACCAAGGCGGCCACGCCAAGTGGACAAGCTGCGCCCCCTACTGAGCCGAAGTCTCTGGCTCAAGGTGTTCGTCAACCTGCCCATGCCCCCACCCCTCCCGTTGACTCGAAGCCCTCGGTTGAGGAGGTCAAGCAGGCGGCTGCCGGTCTCGCCGCCAATGGACAACCAACTAAGCCCGAGGATGCTAAGCTTGCTGCCCCCACTGGACCCAAGAACCACCGGATCACTCCTGTTATTCCCTTGACTGGATCTGCTGCCAAGCCCTTCTCACTTCCTGGTGTCGGAGGAGACGCCGCTAACAAGGCTCCTGTGACTGCCGCGCCGGGTAACGTGCAGGATGCGACCAATGCCGCTCGAGCTGCTGTGGCAGTTGCCATGGCCCAGCTAGGCAACGGTGGCGGAAATGCTATGGACAACCTGACTAAGAAGGTCAACGAGATGAGAGTTAACGCTGTTTCGCGAGGAGGACCTGCTACTCGGGCGCGTGGCCGTGGTGGACGACCGGCCACCGCCAAGGTCGAGGTGCCCGATTCTGATTTTGACTTTGCTCAATCCAATGCCAAGTTCAACAAGCAGGACGTTGTCAAGGAGGCCATTGCTGGTTCTCCTCTGACGGAGACACCCGAAGGACCGGCCACCGAGGGCCCCGAGCCCACGTCGACCGATGATGTTCCCGTTGCCTACAACAAGTCGAGGTCTTTCTTCGACAACATCTCCAGCGAGTCCAGAGAGCGAGCCGAGAATGGCGGCCAGAAGCCTGGTGGTCGTGAATGGAGGGGCGAGGAGCAACGCAAGAACATGGAGACCTTTGGCCAAGGAAGTGTTGATGGTGGATACCGCAACTACCGGGGCAGAGGTCGTGGACGTGGCCGGGGTGGTCGTGGTTATGGACGAGGCGGCCGAGGTGGAAACCGACCTCAGTACCATGCTGCGCCTGCCGCCCAATAAGCGGAAGGGCTTGCATGATTGGCCAATGGGTCATGAAACCAAGATGGGCTTTACCCCTGACTTGACGTCTATGAAGAGGGTGGGCAGTCACTTTTTCTCGAACAACTACAACAAACCAAGACGCGATCTTGGTATCACAAGATTCCTAATTGCCTTGTATGATGTATCAACACACGGCCCTGGCTTTTGGAACGATTGCATTTCTACCGCCCGAAGGCATACGGGCTTGGACGGGATCACGAGCCAGAGCTCGGCCGTCACAGAACGAGGCCACTTGGCCCGGAGTTGGGTTTGTATTGGAAGCGGACGGGACTGCAGGTGGTTTGCATTGCAGGCTGCAAGGGGATTTGATTTGCTTTGTCCCTTTTTGAATTGATGAAACAACAATGGAAAACAAGGAACGGCCTGGCATGGCCCAGGGTGGGTGGTTATGAAGATGAAGAACCTAGTTGACGAGGAGCACGATAACCCATGATGATGCAAAAACTAGGAAATGGGGCTTGATGCAAACAGGGCTCGAGCTGATGCTCCCTGCTTAATACATGATTTCAAGCTCATTCATTGTCTCTTTTGTGTCGTGATGCTCACAAGGCTTTTGTGAGGCATGGTGAAGCCAGAGTCTAAGAGTGAAGATGCATTAAGTTAGGATGAGACTTTGAGGCTGCAGCTAAGTGACAGGCAGAAGCTTCTGGATGAAGACTGGCAGCCCAACTTGATACTCACAAGCCTCATCAGCCCGGTGTGTATGCACAACTCAACTTGTCAGCCCTTGCGGCTCTTATCCTGGTCTATCTATTGGCTGAAAAGAGGGTCGAGGGGTCTTCACAAAACGTTGCTCCCACTGCCCCGCCAAACGTCATCAGCCCCAACGGCGTGACACATTCATTCAAACAAAGAAGGACGCCGAGTATATAAGCAGACCGTGTCTGTCTGTCTGTTGCTCTGAGATCGAGTAAAGCATTTCTTGTTCTCAAACTTTAATCACGAGAAATTTCTTTGCTGTCCACTTCTATCGACAAATCAGGCTCTGAAGTTGGGTAAACAGACAGCTCGAGACACCACGCCCCAAACATGTCGAGTCGACAACTTCGGAAGCTCCAGAAGCAAAGAGAGCTGGAGGAGGCTCAGCGGCTCGCAGAGAAGGAATCAGAGGAGAGTGAGGAGGAGTCCGCGCCTGTTGCAGCTCCAAAGCCTCGGGTAAGCCTCTTTGCAGCGCTAGGCGGCGAAGATGATGATGCGCAGGATGAGGATGAGGAGCAAGAGGAGGAACAGGCCAAGGAGGAAGTGAGCGAGGAGCAGCAGCCGGCCACGTCAGGGAAGAGCAAGAAGAAGAAAAAGAAGAAGAAGAAGAAGGCTACTTCTTCAGCTGCTGCAGTACCGGAAGAGGATGAAATCGACAAGGCCATCAAGGAACTCAACATCACCACCAACGCAGAAAACACCCCGGCAGCAGCTTCAGCCCAATCAGCCCGCCGAATCAACGAGCTACTGACCATAAACCCATACCACCTCCGCGCCGTCAACGAGATGCGCAACCTCTTTGGCCGCGAAGTGATCGAATCCGCCGAGGCAGAGGAGGAGCAGGAGCGCAATCGACATCGACGCGGACAGATGCAGCGTGAGGTCGACCTCGAGACGTTCCTCCGCTCGCCACCCGGTGCACCAAAGCTCCCAGAGGTGTCGCTGCGCCGCAACGTGTTTATTCAGGGACGGGAGCATTGGCCGCGGCAGAGCGCCGGGGGTTTGACCATGAAGGAGGTGGCAAAGGCGCCCGACGGGTCGTGGACTGAGTATGCCTATTCCCACGACAAGAACTATGATGCTGTGCAGGCCTTCTTTTTCGCCTGCGTGCAGATTGGTGATCCTATGCGCATGGTTCATCTGCTCAAGGAAGTCCGTAAGTAATATCAGACTGGACATCGCTATAGCATGGCAGCTAACACTCATCTTAGCATACCATGTATCAACCCTCCTGCAGGTCAGCAGCGTCGCCAAGCAGGACCAGAACATGGCCCTCGCCGCCGAACTATGCGAACGAGCCCTCTTCACGTTTGGTCGCGTGACCACCTCGGCCTTCCGCCAGAACATTGAGCAGGGCAAGGCACGTCTCGATTTCCGCCGACCAGAGAACAGGCAGTTCTGGCTGGCTGGATATCACTATCTCAAGAGCCTCATTCGCAAGGGCACCTACCGAACAGCTCTGGAGTGGGCCAAGCTTCTCTACTCGTTGGATCCCAAGGACCCCTATTCCATGCGGCACTTTATCCACGTCCTTGCAATTCGAGCCCACGAGGCTCATTGGCTGATCGACTTTCTCAACGAGGTGGAAAAGACGAGTGAGAACCGAGACACAATATATCTAAGACAAACCCTGGTGCTCGCTCACCTGCAGCTCGGCGATACGACCCGCGCTGCCGAAGAGCTAGAGAAGGGCATGAGACGAGTTCCTTGGCTGTACTGCGCGCTATTCCAGGAACTGAACCTCGATACACCGCCATCCATCTGGGGTATTAATGCAGAGTCAAATGACAGGTCGTTCTGGGTCAAACTCTACATCCACCAGGCGAAGGATCTCTGGAACAACGCTCAAGCCATTCCAGTACTGGAAAGGGTGGCCAACACCCTTGAAAAGGTAGACACGGGCGTGCTGCCAAAGGATGACTCTCCAGCAGACCAGGGCGCCACACGGCTTGCCTTCCTCGAACTCCAGACATCCCTCATGGCGTTGGTGCCTCGAGAACTACTTGATGCCCAGCCCAACTATGAATTCGACCCCCTGCCGCCTGCGGAGGCGGACAACATATTCACCAGCGATGGGACACAACTGCCCTGGCGCGAGAGGCAGCGGCAGAACGAAGCTCCGCCCAGCGAGATCGAGGCGCGTATGCGTAACATGTTTGCGCGTCACGCGGCTGCGGTTGACAATCCGGCCGAGGGGCAAGACATGGAGCTTGCCGCCCTTCTCGACGATGAGGAGCTGCAGCGGGATCTAGAGGAGCAGGCACGTGCGGGCAACCAGGCGGGGCTGCTCAACCGACTGATGCAGTTGCTTGGCGTGACAACCGGCCCGACTGGTGAGGTTGATGAGGCTGCCGCTGGACATCAGGGGAATGAAGATGAAGATGACAGGCCGGAGCAGCCAGGGCCGGAGGCGGAACGTGGTCCGAACGGGGACGGGGTTCCAGGGGCTTGGCCCGAGGATGACCGGTGAGGCCAGCCACTCTGCAGCACAGGTGCAGGTTTGAGGCGTTTGCCGTGGCTGTTACATATTAGATGCCTTGTTCAACAGGCGTCGATGGTGATCGGCAGTGGTTGTAAAAGGTGGCCGGCGAGGGCATATGAACCCATGCAATAGGTCTCTGGTGAAACACTGAACGGAGACGACAACTGTTCATCCAAATTGAGCATCGACTTTGCCCATGATCGAATTGTCCAACAAGGAATCCAGACCGGGAAGGCCATGGTGCGACGGCCAACCGGAGATGCCCATGTCTCAATCTCGACAAGATCTTGAGCAGCTACCACGTTATTTCCGCTAGGAGACCCTCCTTGGAAGCCAAGACTCCCCAGATCATCTAGAAGCTCTTTCCATGTAATAATACAACAACGGCAATTCATCAAAAATGAGCATCTTAGCAGCGAGTAAGCGCGCATCCGGGAGATGAAGGTTTCTAGAATGGGCGGTAGAAGACAATTAAACCCAAGACACGGCAGCCAATAGTATACCGAGGGCGTGGTGTGATGAAAAAGAGTGCTAGGCGCAATCAAGAATAGTCGGATGAAAATGCTCAGCCCTGCCTTGGCCTTGGGTTGCAGTTGGTGTGCCATTGACCCCGGTCCAAGACAGGAGCTCAGGAGGTTATTCCGAAAATCCAGGCGAATTTCTGCTCTGGGTCTGTTGAAACAAGCATTCCGACTATGCCAGATTGAGAAGCTGTGTGTGAGACCAGGGTATATCGGCAAACTTGGTGCTCGTCGAGTCTCTGCTTTGCATCACCATGAGCATGCCGCGCGGGGCCATGGAGTAATCAAAGACGACTGGAACAAGTCAACTGGTCCTAGGACCAACTAGGGATGTGGCTAGTGAAGCCATTGGCACCAGAGACGAGGAATATTAGGAGTATGTCCCGGGATATGCTGGTCAGCATAATAACCACAACCATCCGCGGAGACGGTCAGCATTGGCGCCCACACGCAGGAAATGTTAACATTGGACGTGGGTTCTTTGCTGATCCATCGTGTCAACGACATTTCTTTCGGAGCCGAGGGAACCGACGCTAATTCGAGCAGAGATAGTGCAGGGTGCACGCACCCGAGCCCGAGCCATCGGTCGACTGGAACAGAATCCCGCGAGCCTACGGTAGGTAGCGCATATGGCGCATGCAACATTGTGCGGAACACATGATACATAGGTAGGCCAAGGTATCCATGGGGTTGTTGAGTCTCGCCGTCTGGGGTCGTCAGCCGGGGGCGAATCCGAGTGGAGAGGTTCTAGCCTCCGAGGGCCAATTCGTCCGACAAAACAATGAGTGACCATGATGAAGGAGGGTATTCGGCAATGCATGCAAGCAAGACATGACACGAGGCGTCCGCAGGAGGGAGGCGGGCAGTGACGAGTTGCTGGCTGCCGTCCCACGAGTTGGGCACATTGGCTAGCCAGACGGTCCTTGGCTTGAAAAGGCTTTCCTCGGGCGGCGCCACAACCAGCTCAAGGAGATCCAACGAGCCGAAAAGGGATCAGGAGGGGGGCTCCGAGTCCTGTCTTGGCGTCTGCAGACACAGACTCCGGCGACCAAAGGCTTGTTTTGGGCTTGGTCTGGCCTCGGGATGGATGGGCGAACTGCAAGACCACAATTTGTATGTCTGCAGAGTGCAGCAGAGGTGTCCTGCCGTCGGTGGCCGGGGATTGGATGGAAATGCCTGCCTGGAGCACGGCTCTGCACATGGCGGCAAAGGGGGGGTTACAGGAAGCGGAGGGACTGGGGATAAGCTGGAGATGGGTCGGCCGAGAGGATTCCTGCGGCTGCGGTGAACTTGGTGACAGGCCAAGCTCCGTATGCCGAGTACGAATGGCTTATTGGTGTCACAGACAGTGTTTCCCGTGGCCGTTTCCCGTCTCCGTTTCGCAGTCTGCGCCTCTGCCCCATTGCCCTCTTCTCTTGCTCCCCCGCCTCTCTCGGTTCGGAGACTGGATGTCTGAGGTGGATGGGGGTTCCTGGTTCAGCACGTGCCATGTCGTGGTCCAGCGCTTGATGCCTCGAGAGCTGTCTGGACGATAGCTCTAGTGTGGTACGGGTGGCGGATAGATACGCATTCAGATGAGGAGGCGAACGATCGAGGCTGGCGATCATGGCGGGATGGGACGGATGAGCACGAGCTGCCTCGTGGTGAATGATTCATGAAGGGGGGACGGATAAAAACGTGAAGGGATCAAAACGTGAAGTTTAATGGGATTGCCGGTACAGCACGGTACTGTACCTGTGATGGATGCATGGTGATGCTGTCGATGAGAGGCCCAGGGCTTCGGAGCAATCACGTGCGATTCATGCGCCTTTATCAATGTTTGGGAGGGGAGGTAATGGGCCGAGCTGCAAAGCTTCCAGGGAAGGGACGGTCGAGACCCGTCATTCCAGGGCCCAGGCCCAGACCCGGCTCCGACGGCGGTCACGGTGCGGATGCCCCTCAGCCCCTTCCCCAGCAAGCGGGCAGGAAGCAGGCAGGCACGCACCCACGCACCCTGTTCTTGGTACCTGCCTTCCGTGGCATTGGAAGGATCCAATCCAAGTCCTGGGTACGTATCTTATTCGCAACCGCCCGCATAACTCGCTCCGACGCTAGCACTTTGATTCCCCGACGGGAACTGCAGTTCTCTCTATGAAATACTCCGATCAGTTGACGAGATAATTCTCGTTCCAGGAGCATAGAGGTTGGCAGTTATCGAGCCTGTACAGTACCGCACTCTACTCTCGGCAACCCCCTGCATCAAAAGGATCGACAGCACCGTCGGGACCAGACCCTTCTGGCGTCGTCTTGCAGCATCAATACCAAGAGCCGGGATTGGGGATTGTCACCATCGGCCGATCAACCCTCCCCACTACATACTACCTACCTACACACAGCTCCGGGCTGGGCTGGGCTGGACTGGGCTGCGATTCAGTACCTCGTGGCCCATCGCCATCCATCATCGTCTCCAACGATTCATTGCATTAAGAGATTGACGGTCGGATTGGCTCTGAGACTACCTTCGGTCCATCCCACTCATCACCCACCCACAGGCCGGCCATTTTCACCCCACGAAAAGTCTTACAGTGCAGTACGGTACGGATACAAGCTAGTCAGCTTGAGCGCTTGGTGGCTAGCTAATTGCCAATTGTCCGGCTTGCGCGACGCGACGAACCACCACTCCGAATCGTCCTGTAACTAATATCCCCCCATCGGTCTCTCTCCTCTCCCCCAGCCCAACTCAACCCAACCTAACCGGTTCGGCTCCGCTGGGTCAGTCTGGCAAAGAAAGCTCGCACGCAGCGCAGCGCAGGCGAGGTGCACGCACTGCACTGCCGGATCGCTCGAGTCGTGCGTGCGCGTGTCTGGGGTGGCTGAATCAGACAGCAAGAAAAAGAGAGCGACGGACCACGCCTGCGCTCTAGCTCCACGGCGTCGACCTGTGTCTGGGTACGAACAAGGTAAAGTCCAACGACCCTGGCAAGCCGCCCCATCCCATCTCCAAGGAAGGACCAAAAACCTACCTACCAGTCCAAGCTGTCCCCGTCCCCCGTAACCCGTGCCCCGTAACCTGTCCGAGTCTGCGTGTGTGGTGGTGGTGTCTCTCTCTCTCTCTGGCTTATTCGTGTCGGCTTCGCCTTGGTCAGGTCAGCTTCTTCTTACCTCCTCTCGCCATCTGCTCGAGTCCTTTTACCCTCGCTATCCGTCATGTCCGTCGCCAGTTCGGCGCGCTTGCGACTCAACATTGCCTACCTCCCCCAGCCGAGGCTGTCGTCGGCTGCCTGAATCCCCGTCCGTATACGATCACATATATCTCTTCCATCACCGATAAACATCTCGACGCTGGTCCGCGCATCCTGGTCGACCACCGCTCGTTGACTGTCGTCGTCTTGTCGTCCGCGTGCTGCCGTTGCTCGATCCCACTTACACTCTCGGCCGACCAATCGTCCGACCAGTAGCTCGACTCCTTAAACCTCCAAGCTCCCTCAATCTCCGCGCCTTCTCGATCTTGGCCAAAATTTGTCGCCTGACATCGGCCTTTCTTGAGATGGCTACATCGCATTCGAATGTCCACGACGTGGGCGCAGCGCCTCCTCCGCCAGCTGTTCTGGCTTCTACTCCTTACGATACGCCTCTGTCGCAGCAGACTCCACCGCATCACCACATGCACCAGCAGACACCTTCAGGCCATGCGCTTACTCACCAGCAGCAGCAGCAACAGCAGCAACAGCAACGCAGCGTCAAGAGACCACGACCAGTCAAGTCGTGCACCGAATGCCGAAAGAGAAAACTGCGATGCGATCGCCTTTGTCCATGCTCCCAATGCCAAAAATCGAACCGAACCTGCAAATATGCCATCGATCATGATTCCGCAAACCTTTCCGATGGCTCTGACAGCGAGATGCCAGAACCTGCTCGACCAACGAAGCGTAACTGCGGTCCCGCCATGTTTACCTCGGGTACTCCTCTTCCCAATAACGACTCGGCGTATGGGGCGGTTCGCAACGGCGATTCCACAAATGCGACATCGTTGGAAGAGCTGGCGATGCGCATGGAGAGGCTAGAGAGGCACCTTATGGCACGAAGCCCTGTCGCCTCCGAGACTAGTGGCAGACTGATCGCGGCGTCCTCTGATACTATTAGGGGGTTAACAGTCAAGGAAGGGGCTTTGAGAACAAGGTACCATGGTCAAAACAGCCCTCGTGTCTTGCTTAACTTGGTAGGTACTATTCTGCTGCTGCACCAGATGATACTAAATGCGACCAGTTTGACGAGGCCAAAGATTTCATGGCCAATGTTCACAATGTTAATGGGGTTCGAGACACCCTTGTGAACTTTAAAAGGTTCCACAAAGCACTCCTCGACGAGTATCGCAAGTCGCTTTCCCCGATCACGGTCTTTGTTGATTCCATGATGCCTGTTCATAAGCGCATGACGGATATCCTCCCTAAGAAGTCGGTATGCGATAGCCTTATCGACTCCTACGTTGATACATCCGAAACCATCTACCGAATCCTGCACTTGCCAATGTTCACGGAGCAATACAACCTATACTGGGAGGGCAAGCTACAATCCGAATACTTTCTTCCGCAACTTCTTTCACTCCTCTCCATCGCATCCCGATTCGAGACCAAGACCAAGGGCCTCGGCAATGAGCGCGCAGAAGGCGTACATATCCCGACAGCCTGCGCCCTCGTACGGACTTGGTTGGACAGTTTAAGGGGGAAGCAATTGGTTGAATTCGCGGTGCTTCAGGTGGAGGTGCTCCTCCTGCATGCGCAGCGGATGATTACACCCCGGATCCAGGACTCATGGACATCACTGGGATCCATCGTGCGCATGGCTATGACTATGGGCCTGCATCGAGACCCTTCCGAATTTGAACCCCGGGTCCCTGTGTACCTGGGCGAGATGCGCCGCCGAATGTGGTTCACAATTCTGGACATGGACCTTCACATTTCCCTGGCCAGTAGCTTGCCTTGCCTTGTCCGAGATGGAGACTTTACGTGCCGGCCACCCCGGAACCTGGACGATGCAGAACTGTTCCCGGATATGAAGGATCTGCCGCCATCGAAGCCGATAGATGTGGTTACAGACAACCAGATGCAAGTTTACGCGGCCATGACTCTCGGAGTGCGGATGAAGGTGGCGCACATGCTGAACCGCATTGACACGATCCGCGATTACCAGGAGATATTGGATGTGGGAGCCAAGCTTGAACGATTCCTCGACGACATTAATTACATCTTCCCCCGGCAGGGCATCCTGAGCGACGCACAGAAAAGCAAACAGTGGCGGTCCCGGGTCATTCTCGACATGCATGTGAGGCGACCCCTGCTCGCGCTCTACCGGCCATTTGCCATTGGCGCCCCTGACGCTCCGGCCCAGATTTCTCGGGCATATCTCAGGTCGTCGATGGTGATCATGAAGTACCTGGACGAGCTGGATCCTATGTTGGCCCATTTCCAGGATATCGCCGAGATGTACCATCAGGTGCTCAAGAGAGACATTATCCAAGCGGCCCTGAGCGTGTGCTTCTACATCCGTTCGGCAGTGCGTCCGGCTTCTGATAGCTCAGGGCTTGGTTCACAAGCGTTGCGCATGTCTCCCGATTCATCAGACGACTTCCCGTCCTATAACCCGGAGAATCTGGTGCTTTGGTCGCCTTCACGGCTTATTAGCACAGTAGAGAAGACGCTGGATCTACTGATTCGCAACATCAGTGGCCGCGACACCAAGGACGTGGTGTGCCTTTCAGTAGTGCTCCACTGCGTCCAGAAGCCCGAGTTCCAGCCAGAAGACGTTCTACAAGGGCTTCATGTGGTATTGGATCGTTGCTTGAGGGCAACCAACATGAATCTCGACAACGTCCCTGTTGCCCCTCCTAGCGGACCTGTCGATGGGTTCCAGGGGGATGCATACAGACACCCTCACATGCCGTTCATGTACCAGAGAACCCCGGTAGGGGTGCCGGCAGCTGTCAGCGACTTTGATGGTTGGATATTATGGGAGGGTTGGGATTGAGTATGTCCCTTATTTGACTGGATATGTATGTATGCCTCTTGAGCGGATTTTGGAGCATCTTTGCCGGATACTGTGGGCCTTGGCTTGCCCTTTCTTCTCTTCTTTGTCATTATGTTTCTTCACTTCATCTTGATATCACTTTCCTTTGTCCTGGGAGCTGTGAGGGGGTATCGGCTTGGGTCTTGATGTAGATGAGCGAGCCACAACGGCGATGGTAAACAAACAGCTACTCTTTGGGCGGGCACGGCTCGGCCCTGGAAAGTTTCAGCGGGCGTTGGGCGAGTGTTTTACCCCATCTCGAAATGAATGGGGTTCGTTTCTGATTTCAGGGCGCATTTTATATACTGTCACCTTTTTGCACGGTCTCGCGGGGCGCATCAAGATAGATGGTCAAAGTAGGGACTCTGTATCCATTGCAGCTTGAACAACAGACATGTCGGCGGGCGTGGGGTTAAGAAATAGGGGTTGGTTGGGGGGTTTATTTTGATGGCATTGAAAGAGAACCATGAAGAATGTTGTCTCGGGGGGTTGATGACACTAGTGCTTGAATGATGAAGATATTCCAGGCATTTATTGATTTATGATTATGCTGAATTCAGTGGCAGATATCATAGCCAGTGATGACCGTTTATACGATGGCATTCTCAAGAAGGTTCCCTTAGTTGGTAAGTACAGGTTCTTTTCCATCAAAGTCGCTCCCCTCAATGGCATCGACCAACCACTCTGCTACGCTGGCCCTAGATACGGCAGCAGACCATCCCAGAGCACCACGTCCATCGTCAGGCCAAGCTCGAATAGTAGTAACAGGTTCTTCAGTGAGGCGGCACGATCTTGCAAGGACGAACGGCAGACCAGTCTCTCGCACGAGGGCATCCACATTGGCGTGGTCGTCTAGACCTATACGCAGAGCCTTGCTTTAGTTGAGAACAAAGCGAAAGGTGCAGAGAGAGAGGCCATGGAAGATCCAACGCCCTGTGAGGAGTTGACGGTGAATTTGGGCCGAGGAGGATGTGCATTTTGGTGGTGAGGTTTCAGGGGTTTCGAAATGAAGATTCCAGGTCTGAGTAAACAAGGAATAGCGAAATTGATCAGGTTAATGCATCTAGATACTGTACACGGGACTTTAAACTCGACTTGATACTCGTCGTCTTTGTGAGGAACAAGACTGTCGTCCAACTCGGCCGATACATCCGGGGCCGGAACGTCTCGGCCGATATAATCAAGATGGTCCAACCTAAGCCGAATGAGCTTATCAATCACCAATACAACCATCATCATAATGCCGTCTTTTCCATCCCTTCTTACTCCATTAGTCAATTCACCAAGGGGACAAGAAACAATACCGAGTTACCCGGACCGTGAAATGTTCCGACGGGCCGAGGCTGTTTTGCTCATGACGACCGGTTCGCGCCTCGGCTTTTTGTTTGTGCTTCCCCCGCATTCTGAAAAAGCTGGGGTAGCAGGCGTTCAAGGTCGAATTGAAAGGGCGAGCGAGTTGCCTTGTTTGAACAAGTTGTCCATGTTTGGTTGAAAGCCGGGGTATTGATCTGGGGATGATCAGCCCGAGGTGTTGTGACTTGATTGATATACTACATACTCCTCCCCTCAACTTGCGCTACTCACTCTTCTCTTTACAAACTCATAATAATACAAGCAAGTGCTTTTCCATCACCGACAATGCCTTCCAAGAAATCATCCGCCTACGTCCTGGGCGTCGGCATGACCAAGTTCATCAAGCCCCGGGGAAAAGTCGACTACACCGAGCTCGGCTTCGAGGCGGGCGTCAAGGCGCTCCTGGACGCGCACATCAACTACGACGACGTCGACCAGGGCGTCGCCTGCTACTGCTACGGCGACAGCACCTGCGGCCAGCGCGTCTTTTACCAGTTCGGCATGACGGGCATCCCCGTCTACAACGTCAACAACAACTGCTCCACGGGGAGCACCGGGCTCAACATGGCCCGCACCCTGGTCCAGCACGGCGCCGCCGACTGCGTCATGGTTGTCGGGTTCGAGAAGATGATGTCGGGGAGTCTGCAGTCGTTCTTCAAGGACAGGGAGAATCCCACGGGGACGACGGTGAAGATGATGGCTGAGACGAGGGGTGTCACCAAGGCTCCCGGTGCGGCTCAGATGTTTGGCAACGCTGGGAGAGAGTATATAGAAAAGTGAGATTCAACTTGCACAAACAGGTGAAAACTTGGCTGCTAACCTTCTCAGGTACGGTGCCAAGGCCGAGGACTTTGCAGAGATTGCAAGAGTCAACCACGCCCACTCGCCCAAGAACCCCTACTCGCAGTTCCAGCAGGTCTACACCAAGGAGCAGATCCTCGAGGCGACCATGATCCACGAGCCCCTGACCAAGCTGCAGTGCTGCCCAACTTCAGACGGCGGCGCCGCAGCCATCATCGTCTCGAAGGCCTTCCTCGAAGCTCGCCCGCATCTCCGTGAACAGGCCATCGAAATCGCAGGCCAGTGCCTCGCAACCGACGCTCCGAGCTTGTTCTCCCGCAGTGCCATTGACCTCATGGGGTACGAGATGACACGGCGAGCAGTACGGGAGGCAACCCAGCAAGCAGGCATCTCGCCTCGAGACGTCCAAGTCGTCGAGCTCCACGACTGCTTCAGCGCCAACGAGATGGTCGCCCTCGATGCCCTGGGTCTCTGCGACAAGGGCAAGGCCCACGAGCTCGTCCGGGCAGGAGACATCACGTACGGCGGCAAGTACGTGGTCAACCCTTCAGGCGGACTCATCTCCAAGGGCCATCCCCTCGGTGCGACGGGCATAGCTCAGTGCGCAGAGCTGGTGTGGCATCTCCGCGGCTGGGCCAACAACCGCGCTGTCCCCGAAACGAAGTACTGTCTTCAGCATAACCTCGGTCTAGGCGGTGCGGTGGTTGTCACGGTGTACAAGAGGGCGGATGGGAAGACGGCGCCGGTGGTTGACTCGACCGCAGTCGGACAGAAGAACAAACTGGGGTATAATCCTGCGGTCGAGGCGAGGGGCTTCACAGAGGAACAGGTTGACTCTGTGAGGAGCAAGGCCAGCAGGAGTGAGTGGGCGCTGCAGGACACGCTGAAGAAGGTTGAGTCGAGGTTCTAGGCGTGAGATTTATGTTTAGGTAGGTTGGTTTGTGGTTGTATAAATTCAAGATGAGTTGGTGTTGTCGTTGAATAATGGCCATGATATATGTCGAGCCTCTTGAGTTGTTAGATCATGTCCTCCTATGGAGGAACCAACTTGCAATGGATAGTTTATTTCCTGACAACCTGCAATCACATTTAAATGCCAATATCACAATATCACCTCTTCATGTTGACGGAGATGACCTGGCATAGAGACAGACGCCACGATGTGGAACCGACATCTTGACCTGCCCCTCATTCTCTTCCCTTCACCATCACCAACTCACCTCAAGATGAACCAATTCCACCTCTTCAAAAAGCTCCCAAAAGAGCTCCGCTACAGAATCTGGGAGGCCACCCTCCAGGACAATAGCGCCCTCCACACGTTTGGAGACAGATGGCTCACGCACTACCTCGTCCCGGGGATGTCGCCAGCTCCAGTGCAGATGCTGACCCCGGTGGCCCTGTTTGTATGCTACGAGTCGCGCGCCGTCGCCCACCGCTGGATAGAGGAGAGCAAGGCCACCAAGGAGTTCCACGAGGGCGCGTCGGGCATGACGCTCATCCGCGACTTTGACCGTGACCGCGACATGCTCTACGTCCCGTCCGACAGCTGGCATGACTTTCTCGAGCACATGGAGCGAGACTATGAAGAGTCTGACGGGGATCGTCCCCTCTGCGACGACGTCCGACACCTAGCCGTGCCAGCCTTTACCGCCTACTACAGCATCCCTAACCTCGCCTGCGTCGCAGCGTGGGCCACCGACCTCCAGGCCATCTACGTCGTCTGGGATGACCTGCCCAGGGACCCGTACTCTCTGCCAGACGACCAAGACGTGGCCGGGTTCGACGTGCAGCCGCGGGTGGAGATTGTGTCGTCGCCTGCCCCAGGCGAGATGGTGCGCATGAAGCACGTCGACGTCGACACGGATCATGGGGAGGCGGAGCTCGAGGAGTGGATGGATGAGATGGACAGCGTGTGGGCGACAGAATTGGACGAGGACCTGGTGGACGACGACGGAGGCATCAAGATGCCACGCATCATCAATGTGAGAGTCGCCGAGATTCCGAGGCATCAACGGCCTTGGTGAGCATCGCATTGACTGCACTGGATCAGATCAGAACAACCAAACCCATATCCAAGTCCCCAACATGGCATTTGTCCACTTTACCCATAATAACATGACAACCCCATCCTCATCGTGGCGATATCAACCAACAAAATGACTTGTCACTATCCCACCCACCCCAAGCAAACCACACACACACACCGAAAGATAAGACCTTGTCGTGTCGAATAACCGAAAAGTATTTCGTAACAGCCGGCGAGGCCCGTTGCAGAATCATCTTCAAAACTGTTGATTCTTCTTCCCCCCAAAAAATATCTCGGTAGCGACGGCTCTGTCCCCGTCATGCCACTCCTCCCGGTGATATTTACCTCTTCAAACCAGAACCCCGAGATATGACACAGAGCAAGAGCGGAAGGCCGAGTCCGTTTGGAAAAACCGGTTTCGCCGAGAGACTGCCCGGAGTCCCGCGACCGCAGCGCCGGGTTCGGCATCCGCCGGAGGGGGGGGTTCAGATCAGATCACCTGAGCGTATGCTCGAGGCTATTCGGCGAGATATCCGCCGCGCTAGGGATACTGCAGCAAGGTGTACATCGAACACACCTGTATCCCTTCTCGAAAGGAAAGGCGTCATCTCGATGGCGAGACTCGCAGGGGGACCCGTGCTTTGATGTCGAACCCTCGTGGGTTATACCCATGAGGCTGAAAATGCGGCTGATGGCGATACAGACCGTTGTGCATCACCTGTCGTAGGGCTGTCACCCGTTGGGGCCTCCTTCTCATGCACGCACTTGATATTCCGACGTTGCAGCTGCGAATCCACAAGCTTCTCTCCCTCTCATCACCCACCTTTTTTATGCGGCCTCCCTCCTCCGTGCGAGGAGTGAGGTGATGTTGAACGCTCGGGTCAGAGCTTTCCGAAGTCCTCCTTTTTAGCGCCGGTAGTTGAATCACCCTATTATCACATTCTCCCTTGAGAGGTGTGCGTGAACAATAGGTGTGTTGGGATAGATGTCGGTGTCGAGATGTTGATGTCCGGTTGGTGTCTGGTCGGAGATTGAAGTGTACCTTTCTCGAGTAGATACACCTGTCATTGCTCCTGCATGGTTGACGATTCGGCACGTGCCGAGTTATTTATTGATAGTTTATATTGCCAAGGCCCATCTGCACGATAGATGATATAATTCCAGATCTATTTGTCACATGATTAATTAAATATCCCTTTGTTTGCGATTATCAAATATTCAAGTCAACGTTATAGGGTAACCATCACGATGCTACTCGGCTATCGGCGCTCGGCTCTGTCAACAAGATTCAATTCAAACATTAGAAAAAATCTGTCCTCTTCTCTAAATAGAAGCCGTGGTTGTGGCATTGTCGACTAAGATGACGAGAGATGGAGGATCGACATATTGTCAGCTTAGTGTGTGTGCTTCAACTTGGTACTACAGCAACATCAAGGTGAATCCTTTTCTTATACGCCGAAAAAAAGGTTGGAAACGGCCAGCGTCGGAAGAATTGCAAACAAGAGCATGTTTCAGATAATTCCCCCGTGTCTTGAGCAAGTTTCACAAGAAGGAAATGAGATGGAATAGACGCTGATCTGGAATTGGCGGAACCTCGGCTTGGCTTAGACGGGGCGCCTCCCAATTGCGCAATTATCGCGGACGGAAAACGCAAAAAGGCGCCCGCCCAGCCCAACCCAAGCATTATTAATTCACCGTCGCTTCTATTGTCAGCAACTCACCGTAGTACAACTCTACACAACCTACAAAACCGCCTCGACGACCGCCTCTACGCTACTCACCATTCTAATCTTCAACTTTACTCTCGGCAATCTCGTCGCATCGCTCTCCTTTTGATACCCCACCATCTCCAATACCAACCATCATCACAATGGCCGACGCCCACACCTACGAGTTCAACGTCACCATGAGCTGCGGCGGCTGCTCCGGCGCCATTGACCGCGTCCTCAAGAAGCTCGACGGTATGTACCCCCTGACTGCCCAGACAGCTCTTCACCCCTATCCCTATAGCGCCATGCACGCCGCTTCAATCCAGGAGCTGACATTACCCCGCGTCTAGGCGTTGATAGCTACGAGGTCTCCCTCGAGAACCAGACCGCCAAGGTCGTCACCGCCCTGCCCTACGAGACCGTCCTCACCAAGATTGCCAAGACTGGCAAGAAGATCAACTCGGCCACCGCCGACGGTGTCGAGCAGTCCATCGCGGTCCCCGCCGCTGCCTGAATGCTTCTTTAATGCAATACGAGCCGAGGAAGGAAGCGAGACAAAAATGATCCATCTGAATATCTGTTAGCTTTGGAAGCGCTTGGGAATAGTTTCGGTGTTTTGCGGCCCCAGCCTGGGAATGCGGGAGGAAGTTCTGTTTTTGCGACCCGGTTTATACATATCAATCCAACTGCTGGCTGTAATTGTTACTGCCAACATGACCCCTCAATCGCTGCACGACTTGACCATGCATCTTTGACGATGCGATGCATCTTGCTGACGTGTGTCTTGTTGTATGTCGTGTATCGCAGCTCGGACCTTGCGTCGCCCTCAGTTGCCGCCGTGGGTAAGGAGATCCTGGCAAGCGCCGCATCTTGACGACTCCCCAGACTGACAAAAGTATAGCAGCGGTCGACGACGCATGGCCGAATTCGAAACATTCGGCTGACTTTGTTCTCCTGGGTGTTGTGAAGGAAAAAGAAGCAAGAGAAAAGAGGCAGAGTTGGTCGAAAGAATCCAACTCCTCCATGATGCAGTGTGTCAGAGACGCCCAAAACAAAAATATGAATGCCGAGAATGCTCCTTTCCCCTGCAGAATCCCGGTCTTTGTGAGAAATTTCAGGCTCGGCTGAGAGAAGAGCTCATGGTACGAGGGCTTGTAATGTGTAACCCCACAAATGGGCTGAGAAAAGTCATGATGGCTGAATATGCGCCCGCCTTTGCCGCGACACAGAGACAAGAGAAGAGATGTGCAGGAATGAAAAAGAAAGGAACCGCCAGAAACAACATGCCAACCATGTGATGAAGGAAGTCAACTTCCACGAGAGAGCGACTCGAGCTTCATGGTCCCCGGACTGTCATGTCAACCCCTCCCCGGACGGAAGCTTGCTGGCTCCAGCAACGGTTCATGTTCATCAGGTGAGGTCAGACGCCACAGCCAATAACAATGCGTGTACAACCCCAAGAAATGCCTACCTAGGCAAGCCTGGGGAATCAAGCCAGGTCAGGCCGCCCCCGGACTCGAGGGACTTGATCTCAGATATCCCCATGGACCAGCGGAAACGTGTGATCAGAGTCACGACGTTGTCAATCGGGCATGGTTCGTAAGAACGCCTGAGCGACCTGAGCCCAAGACAGCTCCTGCCAGTTCCCTGCCCTTCCCAGGCCGAAAAAAAGCTCTCATGAGGCATCCCCGAGCGCCCCAACTGATGCTCAAGTCCGGGGCCCCGTATCACGGACGGCGCCGGTGGGAAGGGAATTCACCACTTCCCCCTGGGGCGTCCCCGGGGGGGCGTGCCGCTACATCGAATGCGGGGAAGACAATTGCGGCTCATGCAAGTCAAGCTGCGGAGCCGCAGTGGATGCCCTTAGCATCGCCCCTACGGAGCCTCGATGGGGGTTAGCACGGGCCTGATGACGGGCTCAAAGGGATAAGCGCGGCTTTTGGTCTTGGAAAAACGCGGAGGCCCTGGAAACACACAGACCCTCCCCGCCCGCTGCCCCAGAAATCATGACCATCGAGGCCGTCGAGTCGACGACTGGTCGTGATGCTAGATCCGGCTTCTGGTTCTGGTCCTTCTGGCTAACAACGTGGCTCGCAAAACGGGCTCGCTCCATCCTCCGGCTCCTCACTGGTCAGTAGTTCCACCTTTGGGGGTCACCTTGGCTGCATCTCCGTGAAATTAGTCGTGAGGGGAAACGAACAGGTACTTACTGACCTCCATGTGGATGAACCCACTTACACTGACCACGCACTCCCATTTCCGCATCAGTCAGGGGCTGGGGAAAAAAAGCTCATGGCCAAATCTCCCTCCAGCCCGGAGACGCGGGGAAACGACAGACATGGGCATCAATCGGGTTGAAGGGACGAGATGCATCTCTGCAGCCGTGACAGAATCATCCATGGGGTGGACCTCAACAATCTGGAAGAAGATCAGATGTTGCCACTCGACCAGCGTCCAATCAACCAGCTGCCAGAGCCCGGGGAATGAGAGACGAAGCTGGGACTGGAGGACCTACCGTGAGGTGCATCTCAGGTCAGACCCTTGAAACGAACAAGGGCATCACAGACCGTGCAGGGACGTGCCACTGAGACCCGAACATTGAGATCCGGACGCGACACGCTGAGCGAGCGTCTTGGGAGAGCTTGTTGTAGCTTTCATCTAAGAGGTACATCTATCCGCAAATGTCATGGAGATCTCACTCATGGTGGGATGCAATGGAAGCTTGGGGCTTGGAGGTATGGAACCATCAGTAGCCACGAACGAACAACGTCCGGCCACCCGGAGCTTGAACAGGAAGCGCTGACTTTAGCTAAGATGAAGGGACGGAAAATAGGCAAGCTGCTGGCTGCACCCAATGACCTGAGTCGCTTGGAGAAAGCTTCAAGGTCATCTGACCAAGATCCAAAGCTCCCCATGCCCTTTGAGCGAACCTCGTCTCCACGTCTGCACCCAGGGCCGAGGGCACGTACCCTCTCGAAATCAGGTACCTGAGAGCTCTCCCTTGTACGGCTGGGTACGTGTTTTTTCCTTCGGGGTGCGTGTGCGTACCGTAGATCTGAGGGCGATCTTGAACATGAGCGAGGCTAACCCCAAACGCCGTCTCACCATCGGCCTGACCCGCCACCACTGGGGCTACATTGAGGGCCTGCTGGAGGTCCTTGCAAGGCTCCTCTGGGGGTCCAGGTCCAGAGCCTGTACGGTACAGTGGCAGCAGCGACGCAGGGCGCAGGGGGCTCCGAGTCAAGTACTGCTCAGTGTCACTCTGCACTGGCCGGGCTTCCCCGCATTTGCTTCCAGGCCTCCGTCCAACCGACTGGGATGACCCCAGACAGAGAAAGCAGGACGGCTCCCCCGCGGGCGTCGATGGGCTTGGAGACGGCGTTGCCTGTACATAGGCAAAAAGTCTGTTGGGTGGCAGATCCCTCCTGTTGAAACTCATGTAACATCACGGATCCGAAGCTGCCTGTCCATCGCGTGGTGCTAGCAGGGCAGCAGTTGGTGGGTTAGGCTGTATTCCGGCACACACATCCTGGAGGATGGGGGGCATGTGCCTAGTAAGACCAGATGTCCATGCTTCCAATGCTTGCCTGGGTGTTGCTGGCTGGGGTTTCTCGAGTGCGGGGAAGAGCAAGATGCCTCGAGTCGTTGACAAACGCCAGTCCATGCCGGCGCCCTTTGGCCCTCGCGTGTTCGCCTCCAGCTCCACTCCTGCACAAGGCCTTAGTACGACGTCCAGTAATTCGACACAGCAGGCACAAGTGGCACTGGTTTGTCGGTTGTCCATACCGTCTTTTGGGGTAAGTTCTTGTGAGTGTAACTGAACACAGCTCTGGGCGCAGCGCGCATCACAATTCCCCTCAAGAGCTCCCTTCGAGCGAGGGCTAGCGCCGTTGACTCGTTGCCGGCGAAAGGGAGGTTGCATGGACGCTCTCCACGCATCCATGCCTTACCCCGTGCTTTGCGGATTAGATCTCTGCCCAGAGGATGCGGCGCCGCGTCCGTAGTATGTAGCTGGGTACGTTTGCCATGAAGCCCACGGCGGTGGAACGGAGGGAGTGAAACACAGGTACTAGCCACAACGACAGCAACGTCGATTCGATTCGGCGAGGATGCTGACACGACAACGGATGGGGGCGCAGTCCCTGACTTGACACACGGATCTGATACCCAGTCTAGGTTGTCTTTCTTGAGGGCGCTGCCAGAGTATGCGTGCGTGCATTGAAATGCAGTAGTGGAGGTTGACGAAGGAAAAATAGTGGAGGTTGACAATGATTTTTTGTTTCTTTTTCTGGCTTTTGCCTTCCTTCCTAGATTGTTTGTAAGAGGCTGCAACGTCAGGGGATTGAGTTGGCTTCTAGACGGAAAGAAGCTTTGACGGAATCGTGGCAGTAGCTCCTGCCTGCCCCTCCAGTTGAAAGTCAGCGGGTGCAATAACGCCGACCTCGGCCCTGAATAACGCGAAACAACGAGATCCTGGGCCTCATTCCATCCCACTTACACCAACCGCCCACCAACGGAGCAAAAGGCATTGATGCGGCAATTCCAATAGGGCCTAAACATTAGGTCATTTCTCTCTCACTCTTTTCCTCGCAGGTTTCCACCGAGATGGAAATAGCCATGCACATCGGCGGTTCCTTGATGCCGAATGGGGCAAGCTGGCAGAATTGGGCGTCTAATTCATCCTCACTGCATGGATGGAGAATGAGGCACAAAAAAGAGAGAGGACCAGACCAGGAGATGCCACACTTACGTAGGTACGGAGCCGCTGCCAGCAGCCACCCAGCCTCGCGGGACCTATGGGATGCCATGAGCGGTTGGAGCTTTCCACATGGCTCGACGGAGGTGCGTGGTGAGAGGCTAGGGGTCATGGAAGCGGCGCCAGCCTTGGAAACGCGTGGGCTTGGAGCATTAGGCGCCATGCTACGGCTTCTCGTTACGTAGAGCGTTGCTGTATCAGGAGGACCTGGTCAGCTGTGATGAAGAAATCTCATGTTGGGATGGGCGATCTGCAATGGATGGAATCGCGGACCGCAAGTCTGGGTGTCTGATGGGGAGATCCAAGGTTACCGCGGTGGTGGCAGTTGTCTCGTTGTCACATCTGCTATCTGATCAGACAATCTGGTAGGGTAGGCATCCGATTGCTATCTTTTTTTTCTGGGTTCTTTGACATGGTATGTCAGGACGGGAGGCCCAAGTCCGGTGTGAAAAAAGGGCCGCAAAAGCAGCTGACGTGCCATGACGGAGGCTCGCGACACGAATATCACGACACAGCTCAGCACAGAGCACACAGAGATGCTCAATGCCATCCTCGTCAAGGCTGAGATCCAATCTTTTGCCTCGCACACCCCAAATTACATACACACACTTGTTGTCCCTTGTTTCTGGTCCTGGGCCTGCGGATGTAGGTACCTTTTCTCCTCGAGGTACAAACGCCTGAAATTCGCGCTAGCCCCATGTCTCTCTCTCTCCTCTGGCTCTAGCGCGCTCCCAGCCGCGCCTGCTCTGCTGGTGAGGGGAAGTCGATGTCCGACCGGAGCGGGGGTTTTCCCAGTGAGCGAGGCCTGTAGAGTAGGCGTCATGAGGAGATGGCATTCTAGCAACACCTCGACAGCAACCTCCACCCTCCACCACCAATAACGCCACTACTGGCCTACAACCAGACCTACTCTCTTGTACCGTCGCCGCATCCGAAAACAAAGTCCAACTACCTACCCATGGCCCAAATTGCGGATCCCCCGTGCAGCCGAAGTGGCTCCTCCCCTTGGCCCTCGCTCGAGAGCTCATGTCGATGCGTGCGGCAGACTCACGTCGACTCCTTCTGATCACACGCCCTGCCTCATGGCTTCTCCCACTCCCTCTCCCCCGCGGCCGCGAAGATGAGGCTTGAGACCTTGCATCCAGACGCCCATCCCTGCCCCTTTGATCCATCATACGGTTTAGGCCCGAGTCCCGTATACGCACTAGGGATCCGTCTATGGCAGACCCTTCACTCCGGATCGTCCGTCCAACATCTATATAAACTCTTGCTCCTCCGGCCTCAAGTCGAGTCTTTCCTCTTCATCCTCATCCAGCTCATCAATCAACTCTCCAACACTCCTCAACAACTACAACACCTTTTCGTCTTCACGACAAAACAACAACAACAACCAAAATGGCCGCCGAGATCCCCACCACTCAATGGGCGCAGGTCGTCGAGAAGAACGGTGGTCGTACGTCTACCTCCCTTTCCATACACTCTGCAACGAGCTTCAATCCCAATTTCCTCTTTTGTCTCCTGATATCTCTCTTGGATATCAGATATTCCCATCACCCGGGTTTCTGGACCGAGTCCCACCCAACCTACAGATCCCCTACCGTTCGCACTGCAACATCTTCACCTTTTCGAGGCTTATACTAACTATGATTCTCTACAGCCACCAAGTACACACAGGTCCCCGTCCGCCAGCCCGGCCCCGATGAGGTTCTCGTCCACGTCAAGTACTCCGGTGTCTGCCACACCGATCTCCACGCCATGATGGGTGACTGGCCCCTTGACACTAAGCTGCCTCTCATCGGTGGCCACGAGGGTGCTGGTGTTGTCGTCTCCCGCGGCCAGCTCGTCGAGGATGTTGAGATTGGTGACCACGTCGGTATCAAGTGGCTCCACGGCTCTTGCCTTCAGTGCAGCTTCTGCCAGACCTCTGATGAGCCTCTCTGCGCCAAGGCTCTCCTCTCCGGTTACACCGTCGACGGCTCCTTCCAGCAGTACGCTGTCGCCAAGGCTGCCCACGTTGCTCGCATCCCCAAGGAGTGCGACCTCGAGGCCATCTCCCCCATTCTCTGCGCCGGTATCACTGTCTACAAGGGCCTGAAGGAGTCCGGTGTCAAGGCTGGCCAGTCCGTCGCCATTGTCGGTGCCGGTGGCGGTCTCGGTTCCATCGCTCTTCAGTATGCCAAGGCCATGGGTGTCCACGCCATTGCCATCGATGGTGGTGATGAGAAGAAGGCTCTCTGCGAGTCCCTCGGCGCCACCGCCTTTGTCGACTTCACCAAGACCTCCAACCTCGTCGCCGAGGTCAAGGCCGCTACCCCCGATGGTCTGGGTCCCCAGGCCGTCCTCCTGGTCGCTGTCCAGGAGAAGCCCTTCCAGCAGGCTACCCAGTACGTCCGCAGCCGCGGTACCGTCGTGTGCATTGGTCTCCCCGCCAACGCCCTGTTCTCTGCCCCCGTGTTCGACACTGTCGTCCGCATGATCACCATCAAGGGCTCTTACGTCGGCAACCGTGCCGATACCGCCGAGGCCATCGACTTCTTCCGCCGCGGCCTCATCACTGTCCCCTTCAAGACTGTCGGCCTCTCTGAGCTCCAGAGCGTCTACGACCTCATGACGGCTGGCAAGATTGCCGGTCGCTACGTCGTTGACACCAGCCGATAAGCGCGCGGCTATCTACTGAGGAGTGGTGGAACAACCCAGCCACTTTGGCCACAAACAGCAAGCAGGGCGGCCCACCGCGCAACGGGTGATGCCTTGCAAAAGAGAGGAGTTCAGGCGGGAGTTGATATTTGGATTTGCGGCGGTGTTGTTGAGCAGAAGCCAGATTGAGCTTGCTTGCACGATTGTGCGAGATTTGGGTTGGATATGAGTGATATGAGTACCACAGGATCAATAACGGACATGATTCCGATTCACCAAACATTGCCTCTTTGACTTGCCAGTGACTGTTTGATGAAAGATGTCTTTGACTTGATATCAAATGATAGAAAACTGCAATATCTATTCTTACTGGCAAGTATCTACACCTGAGGTTGATGATACTAAAGTTGATAATACTATTCACACATCTTCAGCCTCATCACACCACCAACTCCACCAAAACGTCAAACCGGAACTCACCACCCCTGTCAAAGTTGGACCTGACAAAAAGACACCGAACTTCTGACCGCGCAAACTCTAAAAAATCGATGAATGGTTCGATGCCCGACCACGCCGAAGCCACGTGCCTGAGCATCCACACGGCCACTTTTCTGTCTGGGATGTCACTTTCTGGCAAAATTGCCCATCGACGGGCACCAGTTTCGTTTGGATGAATACGGGTGGATAGTGGTTTGACGTCTATGCGGCGTTTTCTTTGCTAGTATGGATTTTGTTGCGGTGAGACCAGAAAAAAAGATACATGTAATAATTGCCATGTGTCTTGTTCTACACCTTTTTTTTGCCAACGGCGCATATATCGATCCACTTGGATGCCATCTCCATGTTTAGAGCAACGCCTAGAGGTACCAATTGATGGCCAGTCTGTACTTGGTCGTATCTGATATCGCCGGTTTCCTTCTTGTACATGAGTGGAATGAAATACCCATGCATCTTCAAGTCGAGCTCCTGATCTGATCATGTCCATCACCACCACCCATTGGGTGTGACACACGTAGTTCATCTTTACCCCTCGGTCATCCCGACCAAGCCTACGAGTCACAGCTCAACACAGTCTCGGATCGAATTGACAAAAAGTCTCCTCAGGATTGACCATCCCGTTGATGGCAAGCAACTCGCTTCATGGTGTCGTCACCCCCTCCATCACAAACAAGGATGCAACCCTCTTTTCTGCAAGCCCCTCCCATCTCCGCCACCAAGCCACGTCTAGAACAACCCACGTTTTTGGACGTCTGGAAACATCATGCCATTTGCGTTTCCCTGTATGCACGCACACTCGGGGGCATCTAGAACAACACCTGGTGGTTGTATCTGGTTATAACGTCCGTGTCTCGATCAAAGGATGGATATCCCTGCTTCTGGGATTTGATTCTTGAACTGGTGCAGTTCGGTTCGTGAGAACGCTTCGAGATACATACTCGAGACGGATGCTACGGCTTCCATCGTCGGTGTCCCCCAAATACGAGTCAATATGCGGGGAAACGCACAAGATGCATGAATGTGTTTGTTTTTGAAAACGACTAATGTAATAACTCTGCAAGACCTGCCACCGTCTCTTTCTTTCGCCCATAGTTGCATCGCTTAAGGTAGGCATAATTGTCACTTGAGATTGAGCGCCTTTGAGCGCCTCACCACCATTGCACCCCACGGAAGAGACCACACTGAATCTTTAGCCTACGTGTTCCGGAAAAGGCCCCTATCCCTCGAGACTGTAGATCAACGTGCTGACCCTTGCTGTGAAACCCAGGGCTTGTTTGGGAGTATTTCTTGAAGCATCTATCAGCTAACAGCCTTGCTCTAAGAACCACCGGGACCACCCAGCAGAGCAAATCTCCGCACAATGCTGGGGCCATATTCTTGGTACTGCAACCATCGTTAGCCATTGTCGTATCTAAGCACATCATCCATCTTACCTCTGCCTTGGTATGGCAGTACGATCGGAACTCGGGCGTCTGACCAAGGAGACTGCCACCAAACCAAGGACCGTGTCGCTGTCGCTTATGGGTAATGACCTGCACATCCAGACCACCGCTTCGAGCACCACCACTGCGGACCTCGCTGGCTCGGATTCTGGCATCCACCAGCTGCTTGATGTCTCGCTGTAATCGTCGGCCGAAATCCTTGTATAGCGTGCTACCTCCGGAAAGGACAATGTTCTTGTACAGGCCTCGTCGAACATCAATGGGCGATTGCTGAATGACATTATCGACAACAACGGGGAGAGGAGTCAGGAAATCGGAGCTGTAGATCTCGGGGTTGAAGAAGATCTCAGGGGCAAGGAAACGCTCGTAACCGACATCAACGGCGACCTGGCGGCCATTGGGGTACGACACGACGTGCTGGGCGAATCGGGTGCGGTCTCGGTCGTATTTGCCAAACTCCTTGACGATATCGGGGCACACGTAGCAGTATTCCTCCTTGATCTCCTGAGCAGTCTTGAGAGACGAGTCGGGCTCGCCACGGTCTCGTAGCAGGGACTGCACGAAATAGGTAATGTCTCGACCGGCAATCGGGATTGACTTGATCGAGGATCCAATGACATAACCCTCGGCCACGGGGATAACGTGGGTGACACCGTCACCAGAGTCAATGACCGTTCCGGTCAGCGATCGATCTTGGACCTTGGAGGATGTCCAAGAGGCAGCCAGGGCGAGGACGGCCTGGACGGCGATGTACATGCCGGCACAGTTGAACGACTCGAAGAAGATCTCGGCCGTGTTCTCGCGGTTCTCGGGAGGGTTCAGGGGCTATCCTAATTAGTGTCTTGCCGGATTCGAAGCAGGGGCGAGAGGCTCACGGGCTCGGTGAGGAGGAAGTAGTGGTCTTCGGGCTCGACTCGGAGGTATTTGAAGATGGAGTTGGACCAGAACCGTTCCATGTGGTCCTGTAGGCGGTCAGTTCCAGCTCAGGTCGGGTATCTCGGCGACGTACCCAGTTCTCTATTTGGCCGTGTCGAATGGGATAGTGAAGGCCGTATCCTGGTTCTGTCAGTTGGATTGACATCTCAGGGGCGCAATAGCAGCCTACCTGGTCCGCCCGAGGCAGCAATCGCCTCATCGCCAATAAAGAAGTCGAGATCCTCAGTTCCCCTCTTCGCGCTCAAGTGGCCACCAGGTCCAGCACCTCCAGTGAGGAATGAAGGCTTGTTCGCAACAGCCGGTCGTCCTGAACCGGAGCCACCAGCTCCGCCAGCTGGCCCCTTGGTTGCGATCGCGGTCGGGAAGACGAAGGAGGGAGAATCGTTACCGGCGAAACCTGTAAAGATATCAGCAAGCAGCTCAGATATAACCAAGAGCTCCAAGAGCATGTATAGCGGTGACTGACCTAGCTTGGAGAAACCCGTGCCGCTGGTGAGCTGAGGTTAGCTGTCGTCGTCAGTGCGGGGGCTGGGATAGGTGAGACTTGCTTGTCCATGACAACGGCGGGAGTTTGGTTGGCCATGATGAGAGAGGGTGTGTGATGGAGCGCACGACTAGACAGATGGAGAGGAAGAGAGAGTCCAAGAGTCGTGCCGCGCGAGGATAAATGCGATAGGCGGCGACGGCGGTGGTCGTTGCGTTGGGTGGGATTACGTTACGTGCCTTGCGAAGCTCCCAAGCTTGAGGTGAGGCTTGAGCGTGGCTGTGTACCTACCTGGGCAAGTCCTGCCCCGCCGTTTGGCAGTGGCTTGCGCCCCGTTGTTGCAATAAATGAGGACCGCTTTGCCGCTTTGGGATACGACGTCATTTCTGAGAGGCCAGAGCAGCGATGAAATATCAATACACGACAAAGCAAACACAATAGCAACGGGAAAGGAGGTTGAATTGGCTAAAAAGGGACTTGCCGATGCGAGGCCGACTATCATTCTGGTTTGCTCAGTCTGTTTTGCCCAATTTCGGGAATTTGGACAACCAGCGGATGCTGTCGAATAGTAGGTTGTTAGGCAACTCCTTTTCATCAAGTGGAATAAAATGTCCCCTGCATCTCACACGAGCGTAGCTTCCATATACATTTCCGTGCTGAGGAAGGTGGGTAGATGACCATCGCCTTGCTCTTGCTTCCTCTCCCATAAGGCTTTTCATCAACTTCCATCTCTTAAGCCCTCGGTCCAAAACATCAAAACCTCCAATCTCCTAACACATCTTCGCCCACGCGCTCTCGCCGGGCTTCTATCAATTCGCCCGGCCGCCTCAAATCACCCGCTACCTTTTCTTGTACTCATCAACTTGCCACTTATTGCATGCGTTATTCGCTCTTTACCCCATGAATTCGATCAAGAATGTCAGACTGCCATGACGATGAAGCCTCCGCCTTTTCGGAACTCACGCCTCACGGCATCGACGGCTCGTTGGATCGCGTGCTGCGAATGGGGCAGAAGCCAAAGGCAGTACCTGCAATATTTGTCCATGCAGGGGCTGGATTTCATAGCCACCAGAATGAGCACATCCATCTTCAAGCCTGTGTTGCGTGAGGCTTACTCGACTGTTCCTCGTGCCTGCGTTCCTCGACTGACGATGGCAGGGCCGCCGAGATGGGAATGAGGTTCCTCAAAGCTGGTTCCACAGCAACCGAAGCAGTTGAAGCCGCCCTGCGAATCCTCGAGGATAAAGAAATCACCAACGCCGGGTACGGCTCAAACCTCTCCATCGACGGTGTCGTAGAGTGTGATGCCACCGTTGTCGATCATCTCGGTCGTAGCGGTGCCTGCGGTGCCGTTCCAAGTGCGTCTGTCAGATCCATGTCAACACTTCAGTAACTAATGCCGCCTCAGATATTCGGAACCCAATTTCCCTCGCCAAGCTTATTCTAGACAAGAGCAACAAGCCTCTCAGCCTTCGTCGAGTCCCTCCAAATGCCCTGATTGGAGAAGGTGCCAAGGCATTTGCTGAAGAGCATGGCCTCGTCACATGCCCAAACGAGTACATGGTTTCCAAGAACGCCCGAGATCGATTCCTCCGTTGGCAAGAAGATCTAAAGCGTGCTGAGTTGAAGACGAGGGACCCGAGAGCTTCTCCAGAAGCTGGCGAGACCAGTGCCGGATGTCCTCCGTGCCAATACGACACAGCTTCCACGCCGAAGCCGCAGCAATCCTCCCCCCGGGACCACCGAGCGGCAATCATGGCAGGCACATGGAACGAGGGACAGCCTGATTCTCCTTGGATAGGCACTCCAATACAGGAGACAACAACACCCTCAACCGAAAGTTCTTCAACAACAAGCTACTTTCGAACTATGGGCACCGCCGCTCCTACAGTAGGACGGTCTTCTGTTCGGGCGACTGCAGAGAGGCTGTCGCCGAGTTACTCTGGGGCTGCAAGAGGTGCGCCGGGCGCATCGCCATCGTCATTTCGTCCTAGGCCCATCTCCAAGAAACCCGGATCGCCTAGTCAAGGAAATCCCAGGGACGACAAGCCTTCCAATCTGGAGAACACGGAGCCTCATCAAAAGCAGCATGGACATTCTCCAAATCGCGATGGTTCTACATCGCCACAGTTACGGGCTAAATCTATTGATTTCGAGGATCATGAAGCTGGTCAGCCAGACTCGGCGAGTCCTCGCGGAGTTAAGCGACCCCTCAGTCCAGATGGGAGAGCGGACAGCGACTCTTCAGCCACAAAGAACAGCTTCCGGTCTAGGACTGGGAACGAGGACTTTATTACAGACACTATTGGTGCCATTGCGATTGACGAGAGAGGTCATATTGCTGCTGGATCGTCCTCGGGGGGCATTGGAATGAAGCATCGAGGTCGACTTGGACCAGCAGCTCTAGTTGGAGTTGGCACTGCCGTTGTCCCTTGTGATGAAGAAGACGAAGATCAGGTGAGCGTTGCTGCCGTAACAAGCGGCACTGGAGAGCACATGGCTACGACAATGGCCTCCCAACGATGCGCCGAAAGGATCTATCATGGGACAAGGCGCGGCAAGGGCGGAGTCAATATACAGGATGACGACGAGGATGCCATCATGGAGTCTTTCATTGCTGATGACTTTATGAATCATCCCGGAGTCAAGAACTGCCACTCAGCTGGCGCCATCGGGGTCATGGTTGTCAAGAAGACACAGACGGGGTATTATTTGTACTTCGCCCACAACACTGACTCGTTTGCTTTGGCCTCGATGGGTGGCTTAGAGAAACATCCCAACTGCACCATGTCTCGGCTTCCGGATAGTGCTAAGATTGCCAAGGGTGGACGCAAGGTTCGGTTTGACTGAGCTAATGCTGGCTTTTCTGAGATTGGAATATGGAGTTTGGGAACTTCCATGGTATTAGACGCTTGTCTCAACGCTTGATCGACATGGGTTTGAGGCCGAGCCGTGGCTACTACGGTGTGAGATGGATGGTTGTTTAGTACTTTTCTCCATCGTTAGACTTGACATGATACCCTCTATTCCTAGAGACATTGCATGCTTTATTTATTCAATGTGTCAAGGTTGACTTTTGTTCGCCCGTCCCTGTTCAAGCAAGTTCTTGTGAGGTAATGGCGGTAGTTTGCCCCTATAAGCCTGGGAATAGATGCATTATTCTGTCTTAATCGTTGTAGGTATCTCGTCATTATTTTAATTTGTCTATTATACAAAAGGCAGCGATTCGATTCATCAAGGGCGAGGTGTACCCGTCGCGCTCCCCGTCTCTTCCCGTGAGCCCCCGTTGACGATTCTCCGCTTCTTCTTCTTCTTCCGAGGCACGACGGCGGGCTTGGCGCCGTAGTTGCCCAGCGACAATTTCGTGCCACATGTAAGGCACTCGGAATTCTCTGGCAGCTCGCAAAAGATGCTGAGGCAGATGGAGCAGACAAAGCCGGTATCGACAACTCGGCCGTGGCAGAAGCACGCCGCGCGAAAGTCGACTGTGTCATGAGTCGGCGCGACGAGAGCCTCGCGAGCCTCCGTATCGGCTATGAGGCCGAACATGAGGTAGGTGAGTAGACCCTGGGGATGAGTTGCGGCGAGGTATGTGCCGCCCGTGTTGAAGCAGGCCTGCTGTAGAAACGTTGGATCGCCGGTGAGGGAGAGGGTATCGACGGCGACCTGGGCGTGGGCGGCGGCGAAAACGGCGTTCATGGTGGGGATGTACTGTGAGGGCTCCGAGTCGGACACGGATATGACGAGGATACGGCCCCTTACGGTGGGGGGTGCCGTGGTGGTGGCCTTGTGGCTGTCCTCGAGGTTGGCAGTGGGCGAGCAGAGAGCCTGCGCAGCCTTGTTGATATGGCAGAGGGCCAGGGTTAATGCCCCTGACAGCTGTGTCGTGGTGGTGGCGAGGTCAGCCTCGGTCGTCTGATCCATGAGTTTCCTCACAGAGTCCAGGACGGCGGCCTCGATCTGGGCAAACTGGGGGAACTTGTTGGCCGACGACGACGTCTGAGCTGGGCCGGCATCCCCCATCGATACATCGCCCGAGGCATCGCGGGTGGGCTTGGGCGGCGTCGGGTAGAGCCATTGTGCACGGTCGACGTGGGCGGCGATGAGGGCGACCTGGTTGGCGTTGCTGAAGGCGAGATGGGCGTTTACGAAAACGAGGATATTCGCGATGGCCCTGGACAAAGGTAGGACATTACCGATGGCAGCCCATGCTCGTGGGTTCGTGTCGAGAACGATGGTGAGTAGGGAGGGCGTGTCCTCACGGGTGTTGACCTCGTAGTGCTCCGAAACATCGACGGCGTCCATGATGAAAACGAGGCGGACGTGGTTGTGAGGATGTCGGTTGGGGAGACGGCTACGAGGCCGTGGAGGAGATGAACGCTGCGCAAGTGAGACAAGTTACGCTGCAGGTCGTGACGCTGGGAGGCGAGAGACGTTGACGCAGGCAGCCAAGTCAGACCAAGAATGGCGTCTGCAAGGGCAATGTTGAGGCTCAAGTTGGACTGCTGAACGGCGGCTGGCTAGTGGTTATAGCGTCCCGGTCTGTGCGACGACTTGCCGCGATCTCAGGCCGCCCCTAGGATGAAAGACATGAGCCTTGTAACCCCGAATATCACGACCGACTCAAGGATCCTGTCGTGCGAGCCCAAGAAATTCTTGTCACGGCTGCAGGGATTGAAAGGGTAAAAAAAAAATCTGGTCGTTGCTGGACGTCATCCGTAGGGCAGGGAAGGGTGTGGGAGCATCACGAATGGGACGCGGCTGCCAGCACCAATGAGCCCCTTGAGCAGTCCCCCTAGCGCAGCGCCCATAGACGCCAAAACACGTGATGCTACTCCTAACGCAGCGGGGAGAGCATGGGCTTATCAGCGGTCGTGGTTGGGGCAGTTTGCGCAAGGTTCTAGCGCTTCTAGTGGTCTCACAGGCTGATGATTTGAATGAGGGGCGTTATCGATTTACATCACAGGCTCCTGTTTTGGGCCTCGAGCCTTTTGTTTCCTTTCAAAACCATCTCACATCCATCCATCTGATAATATCCGAGGTTTTTTCTCTCTCTCATGGCTGAACCCGCCAAGCAGGAGCCTCCAGCTCCTTCTCTGGAGGACCAGACCCTCATCGTCTTTGCGCGCTTGATGGAGGGTGGCCAGGAGGACAATGAGACGTGCCGTGATCTCGATGAGCTAACCAAGCTGCTCAACGACGACTATGAGGCCCGACAGAAGGACAAGTCACATGAGACTATCTGCAAGGTCATCGACGGCGACTGCGTTGACACAGTTCTGTGCTATCTCGATATGCGACAGCCTGAGATAGTCCGTGGGCACGCCACTCTCTCAACGTCGGCCTACCTCAAAGCTGCCGGCGACGACGGCTCCAAGAAGCTATCGACCTTTTTCTTCGACCGTGTCCGGAGAGGCACTTACGACGACTACATCGTCGCCTTTTGCGTCGCGGCCGCCACTTTCCCCATCGTCCCGGATCTCACCGCAGAGCTCTTCCTCAACGAGGACTTCCTCCCCAGCCTGGGCACTCTGATGCGGCGCAAGTGGAAGAGCCGCAAGGTCGAGACGGCCTGCCTGGAGATGCTCAACGCCGCGTGCATGAACTCGCTCTGCCGCGAGGCCATCAACAAGTACTGCATCGAGTGGCTCGAGGAGATTGTCGACCAGGACCTCAGCGAGATCGTCCGCAGCACCAACGCCGACCCAAACCTCCAGAGCGACGGCGGCTCCATCACCATGAGGCGCCACTCGGAGCAGGTCCAGTACCTGGCCGCCGTCATTCTGGCCAAGCTGAGGGTGAGAGAGACATGCGTGCCGTGCTTTGTTCACGACTAACTAACTCAGAATTCAAGGCAGTTCCCGCGAAGCCGGCCCCCGGTGAGGCTAACCAGTCGAGGATCGAGCCAGCCGTCACTAGTATTGAGGACCTCTCTGGCATGTTCACCAAGATGATCCTCCGGGATGAAGATCACGGAAGAAAGCACTCCATCGAGGGTCTAGCCTATGCTTCTCTCCAGCCCAAGGTGAAGGAGTCGATCGTGAGCAACCCTGAGCTGCTTCAGAAGCTCGTCAAGACTCTCAGCGAGGCACAGCCGCGTTCTCCGACCACCTACGGAGCCCTGAGCATCTTTGTCAACCTTACAAAGTATCTCCCCAATCTCACCGAGGAGGAGAAGAAGATGAACCAGCTCAAGGCGTACGCCAATGCCGCTGGGAAACTTGGCGGGCCGGACCCCCTGAATGACGACGAGCATGTTGCGAAGCGGTGCAAGCTGGTATTTGATGCCGGCATCACGCCTGTGCTCGTTACTCACAGCAAGAATGGCTCGCCCGCCTCTCTATCGCTGGTCATCTCCATCATCTTTGCGCTGTCCGTCACCAAGACTCTTCGCGGCCAGCTCGCCCAGCAAGGCGCCGTCAAGCTTCTACTCACAGCGTGGATGACGCTTCCACAGACTGAGGCACCGGCCCGCCGTCTCGCCGCGCAAGCCCTTGCCCGGATTCTCATCAGCACAAACCCTGCACTCGTTTTTGGCGGAAACCGGTCGAACCCCATCACTGCTGCAATCCGGCCCCTCGTGTCCATCGTCCCCCCTGACCCGGCGGCCGAGACGCGAGACCTCCTCCCCTCCTTCGAGGCTCTCATGGCGTTGACTAACCTAGCCTCCATGGACGATGAAGATACGCGGCGCAGCATCATTGCGACCGCGTGGTTCCAGATTGAGGAGCAGATGCTCTCATCCAACGCCCTCGTCTCCAAGGCAGCTGTCGAGCTAGTCTGTAACCTCGTCCAGGCTCCTGAAGCTATCGCCCTGTACGCCGAGGAGACCGCCAAGGCTCGGAACCGCCTCCACATCCTCCTCGCCCTCGCCGACGCCGAAGACGCCGGAACCCGTAGTGCGGCAGGCGGCGCCCTGGCCTCGCTCACATCCTTCGAGGGCGTCATCCGCGGCATTATCAACCGGGAGCGCGGCATCAAGGTCGTCCTGTCCATGTGCGTCGACGACGACGAGAACATCCGGCACCGCGGCGTGTTTGTGGTGCTCAACCTGGTGACGGCCGAGGGCGATCTGGGCGAGCTGGCGCGGCAAAAGATCAAGGACGAGGACGGGGTCGAGGTCCTCAAGGAGTGTCTTAAGAAGAGCCGGAGGCCCGAGATCCTCGAGGTGACGGTACAGGCCCTCAAGGCTCTGCTGGGAGACAAGTCATGAATGTGAGGTGGTGATATATGCTGGCGATGAATTGGCAATTTGTTTGTCACGCATGAGTTAATGCAGCGGTTCTTTTTACAAGGACAATGATTACAAGTGTCGCAATGAAAAAAAATCTATTAAAAATCCCCCCCCCCCCTTTTTTTAAAGCGCCGTGTCCCTCTTTTGAACCCATTCATGCTTTGGTATCAACCCTGTTGAGAATAGCAACGCCTTCAACGTGTCCAGTCTGGGGGAAAAAGTCAAAGCCCCTGAGACTCTCAATCTCGTACCTCTCACCCTCGCCCTCGCCGCGCACCAAGACTCCCACGTCTCTGGCCTGGGTGTGCACGTTGCAGCTGACGTAGAGCACGCGACGGGGGCCAAACTTGCGCAGCTGGCCCAGGAAGTCAGCGTCGCAGCCCTTGCGCGGGGGGTCGAGCACGACGGCCGTCTCATCGCGGTTGTACGTGACGCTCTTGAAGAGCTCGCCCGCGTCGGCGGCGATGAACTTGCAGCGGTCCTCGTCGAGGCCGTTGAGGGTGGCGTTGCGGCTCGCGTAGGCGATCGAGTCGGCGGCGATGTCGATGCCAATCGAGTGCTGGAAGAGGGACGAGAGGGTGATTGTGAAGAGGCCAGAGCCCGAGTAGGCATCGATGAGGTACTTGATCTCCATGCCGGAGCCGGCGGGGGGCAGGATGCGGTCGCGGACGTATGTGGTGAAGGACGGGAGGATGGAGTTGTTGTTCTGGAAGAAGGAGCCCGCGGGGTTGGTGAAGGTGTAGGGGCCGATGTACTCGGTGGTGGTGGCCTTGGAGTCGGTGATGCAGGATTTGATGTCGACCGTGTCGTCGTTGTCGACGCGGACGGTGTGAGGGGGTAGTTCGGATGGTATCTCTTGGCTGTCCTTTGGCAGACGTTGTGTGTTTTCTCGCAGGAGGAGGGTAGCGCCTCGCTTGTAGTCCTTGAACTCGCTCTGCATGCGCTCCCTCTCCCTCGCCATACCTAGACGCACGGCATCGGTGCCGATAGGACAGTCCTCGATATCCAACACCTTTCGACGACCCTTTTGCATAAATCCAATATCGGGGCAGCTCTCAAAGGGGACGCGGGGGTTCTTCCCCCTCTTGCTGGGACGGAATCCAGGGGGTCCGTCAAAGTGCGGCGTCAGCTTGGTGCGGTATCCATACTGCAGAGGGCTGCCCATCGTATCCTGAACAGTTGGCACGACGGCAGGGTCGAGGTTGGAAAAGTTCTGGTAGGCCTTCTCGAGGACGCGCCTCTTGAGACGGAGTTGCTCAGCGTAGTCGAGCATCTGGAACTGGCAACCACCGCACGAGGCAAAGTACTTGCAGCTGATGCGGGCGTCGTCGCGCAGCGGGGAGGGCTTGACGATCGAGATGAAGTCGGCCATGGTCTGGTTGTCACGGCGCACGTGGCGAAAGACCTTGACTCTCGCGAGGTCGCCGGGCACGGTGAAGGGCACCACATAGACCTGGTTCGAGCCGGGTCTCATGGCCAAGCCCTCTCCCGTAGACGACAGCTCCAGAACCTCAACCTCCGTCTCGGTGCCTTCTTCTGGCAGAACCTCGACCCCATTCTCAGTCCCCTCTCCATACTCGACCGCCCTCATCTTGAGCAGGGCCTCGACGTCATACTTGAGGACTTCCTCAGACGACCCCTCGGTGATGTTCCTCTCCCGCTTTGTCTTCTTCTGCTTCCACTGTCGATTGTTCTGCTGATTGGGCCTCTTGTTGAATGGCTTTTCCGTGTGGCCATTGCTTTGTGGGTGGCCGTTGAGCACGGCGGCGGGAGGTGCTGCCTCTGCCTGGGCGGTCGCCATGACGGCGAATGGACGGAGATTGTAAGGGCGCGGCGCTCTTCTTGTGAGAGAGACGAGTGGCAGAAGCCTCGGTAGTCTCATGAACGACCCAAGTATGCTTCTCTCAGGTGCTGAGAAGAATGATTTTTGTGTTGGTTTTCCACTGGGAAGTTTTGACACCTTTTTTTGAAGTTTTACAATGAGACTGAGAAAGGTTCTTGCATGTGCCCCACTTTGAGATTTTGGGGTCCTTGGCTTGGGCTGCGTTTTAGGCCTTGTCTGATTGGTTCAAAGTGTGAGTGACTTTCATTGGTCAAGATTTATATCCTCAACCAAGACAGGGATTGTATCTAATAACGATAAGCTCACTCATCTTTGATCCATCTCGTCTCGAGACTATTTCTCAAGATAGGCGTTGTACCTGACTACTTACGAGACGTTTCACCTCGATTCTTCACATGATGAATTGCTTATGCATTACACAAATACCTACATCTACACTCGTCGTCTGACAATCTGTACAACAGAAAAAGAAACCATTTGACCACCCCGGGGTCCCATGCTAAACATGTCACCAAATAGACTTATACTGTACGACACAACTACTGTCCCAAGCAATATCCTCACGCGCTCACATCAACAACCTGCGTAATCTCCAACTTCTATCCCTTCAATAAGCAAACCCTTTCCCGACCAATGACCAGGTCCGCTCCTATCACCGCCTCCCCGCTGATTGGTCCCCGGAATGGCAGGTGATGCGACTCACGAGGCCGCTTGCAACTACCGGGGGCCCGCGCCCATCCCGGAGATCGGACCCGGGGTCTCATCACGTCAACGCTCCCATTGTTTGTGCATTTTAAAAATTGGCGACATTTCCCTTTTGCTTCACTTTTCGCTCACTGGACTTTGACTTACTCACTGTCCTTGTTTAGGATTCGGGAATGTTTATCCTGGCGCAGTGATCCCTTGTAGATAAGCAGCAGCACTTACAAAATGGGCAAGTTTCACAGCATCCCGTCCTTTCAACGTTGCACACTTACTAATCCCTCCCAGGGCGTGTATTCGGCGTGAGGCGCTTATGCCTTCTCTTTGCTCAATTTGGACTATTAACGGCTAGTCCCGTCAATGAGGAATACCTCTTCCGTTCAGAAGGTGGTACCAAAGGCGCCGTGGCGTCCGAGGCTCGAGAGTGCAGCTACATCGGAAGGGATCTTCTCGCGCGTGGTGTAAGTTTACGAAAAATACTAGAGGCCTTTTCTAGTTGCTGACATGCTCAGGGAAATGCCGTTGATGCCATGGTCGGGACAACCTTTTGTGTTGGCGTCATCGGCATGTATCACTCTGGCATTGGCGGAGGCGGATTCATGCTCGTGCGAGATGAAGAGGGCAACTATGAAGCCATCGACTTTCGCGAGTCGGCTCCAGCCGCAGCGCACGAGAATATGTACCAGGGAAATGTCGAGGGAAGCATCCACGGGGGCTTATCTGTCGGTGTACCCGGCGAGGTTCGAGGACTAGAGTACGCTCATAAGAAATATGGCGTAGGTATTAACAACCCCCCTTTCATCTTTGCTCGCTAAACCAAGTCGACAGAAACTCCCATGGAAGACCGTCATGCAAGGGGCTATCAAGGTGGCCAGCGATGGCTTCAGAGGTAAGAGCCAGCTCGACCACTGTGAGTTGTCGATACTAACTTCACAACCAGTCAATGGCGACATGAACAAGTTCGTGTCCAAGTCATCCTCTGGAAAGTACAATTTCCTAGTAGAAGACCCCTCCTGGGCCGAGGATTTCACTCGAGATGGTTCGTCACTCTGCCCCTGAACTGGAACCCGGGCTGACGGCATACAGGCCAGCTTCTCCGAGAGGGAGACACTATTACAAGGCCTCGATATGCACGGTAGGGTAAATTCCACATATAGTCTAGCACTGCTGACTTTTTCAGCACCCTTCAAGCTATTGCCGATCATGGCTCTGAAGCCTTTTACACCGGCCCCATCGGTAAGCCCCCGAGTCCATACACCATACACTCCTAACACACCCCAGCCGAGAGTATAATCAAGACCATCCAAGAGTCCAACGGCACAATGACACTCGAGGACCTCCAAAACTACAAGGTCATCTCCCGAAAAGTCCTGCACACCGAGTACAAGGGCTACGACGTCTACGGCATCAGCTCCCCCGCCGGCGGCGCCGTCTCCCTCAACATCCTCAACACGATGGACGGCTACGAGGATCAGAGCCAGGACGGAAACCTCACCCTGCACAGATACATCGAGGCCATGAAGTTTGCGTACGGTGCCCGGCTGCGGCTGGGTGACCCGGACTTTGTCGATGCCGTGCCCGAGTTTGAGGAGGAGATGCTCAACTCGACTACGGCTGAAAAGATCCGTAGCCGCATCGACCCCCTGACTACACAGGACATTGAGAAATACGATCCCTCAAAGATCTACTCGTCCAACGGCCATGGGACTTCTCACATTGTCACGGCGGACGCGGACGGCATGGCTGTGTCCCTGACCACGACCGTCAACCTCATCTTTGGATCGCTCCTGATGGACAACCTCACCGGCGTCATCCTGTAAGTCTTTCTTAGATGTGCCCATATGTGTCCCCAAACTCACCTGCTAGAAACAACGAGATGAACGACTTCTCCATCCCCGGCGTTCCCAACGAGTTCGGCTTCGCCCCGGCCGAGGAGAATTTCATCCGCCCAAACAAGCGCCCCCTATCCTCATGCACGCCCATAATCGTCTCCCTCAAAGACAGTACTCTAGTAGCTGTTCTTGGAGCCGCAGGCGGCTCTCGCATCATCTCTTCCACGACACAAGTCGCCTGGCGCATCCTCACCTCGCCGTCGTGGAGCGTCAAGGACGCCGTCCGCGAGCCCAGGATGCACAACCAACTGCTGCCGAACCAGCTCCTCCTCGAGAACAGGTTCAGCCGCTGGGAGGTTCCCGGGCTGAGGGCCAAGGGGCACAACATCACCTGGGTCGAGGAGGGGCTGAGCGCAGTGCAAGCCCTGACGAGGGATAGAGATGGCGTGTTTGATGTTGCAGCCGAGTCGAGGCAGAAGAATAGCGGAGGCTTTACGTTGTAAATCAATAGATAGACTCGTTCACGTAGCATCTTTTTAGACCAAGACTTGGTGTTTGTTGCAACTCGCAAGCATTCGCTGTTAGCTCCGCGCTGTATCCTCTACTCTATATACGACTTCCGGTAAACTGTTTGTAAAAAGGGGTATCCTTTGGTCTATCACGCAACTTTACTCTCACCTCACACTCTACCTCGCAAGCGTCACCAACCGCGCCATCTGAACCGTCCACTTCTTGGCAAACTCTTCCTCAGTAAACCTCTTTGCCGACTCGCGTGCCCGGAGGCGGACTGCCAATGGGTCCGGCAGTGATAGGGCCTTTTCGTAGCCATCTGCAAACTCCTCTTCCGTTGTAGCGTGGAAGCCTGCAAAAGTTAGCTGTCAATCTAACATGCTACAAGTTGTGCTGCTTACCAGTTGGCTCGCCGTCGATTGGCACAACGATATCAAACTTGGGTCCAGCGCTATCGTGAACGACAGAGATAAGCCCAGCGGCCTGATACTCGACGACGCCAATACCAAAGTGCTCGTTCCACATGCCGTTAACACCAATGTAGGCCTTCCGCAGCCACTCGAGGATCTCGGACCACGAGGCGTCAAGGTGGAACTCGACACTGTTCTTGATGCCCAGCTCGTTGGCAAGGAGGCGCAGCTGGTATACGCGCTTCGAGTCGTGGTCGTCTCGTACGCTTCCAATGAGGATCAGACGCGCACCCCTGGATGCTTCACTCTTTCTCTTGAGGAAGGTGGCAAAGGACTGCATGATGAGCTGGTGATTCTTCTCGGGTCGGAACTGTGCCAAGTAGACGATGGCCTTTTCTCGTCGCTTCTCGCTCTCCTCTGATACCTCGACTTCTTGTTCCATTTCTCGCACAGCGGTAGGGGGGTAGACCACCACGATCGGATCTGTCTTGCTCTTCGCTGTGCGGTATGGGCCCCAGAGACTCTGAATGTGCCCCTGTGTCCACGTCGAGTTGGTCATTACTACATCCACAGTCGAGCCAACCCATGAGTAGAGCACGGCGAATAGCTGCCAGTATGTCTTTTTCGCAACGCCCTGCGCTCCAACACCTTTACCAGCGTTGACGCCCTGAGTTCCCACAGCCGAATTGGGGTCCAGAGACTCGAGCATATCGGTCGATATTGTTGGATAGTGCACGTACGCTCCCGTAGGAACCTTGGGGAAGAGGAACTTGCAAAGGCCGAGAGCGAATGCGTAGCCCATGGTGTCAACAAAAACGTCGGGGACAAGCAGCGAGAAGGCGTCCCAGGCGAGGATGATGGAGCCAATAGACTGACCCAGGAGAGTAAAGTGCGGCCACGAAGAGGCGAGCACCCAGTCTCTCTTGGAAAGGTAAAGGAAGGTGATAGTGGGAGCATGAAGCTCAATGTTGAACCGGTGCTGTGGCCTTGTAAGCACTTCTCACCTCAAACTCGAGAGCTTTCTCACCTTGACCCGAGACAGAATAGCATCCTTTGTAACGTCGTGATCACCAGTGTAGACGACGCACTTTGCGTTTGGCCATCGATCTTGCGTCGCCCGAATAGCAGCCCATAGGACTCGCTCCCCGCCGCCTCCGGCATTGCTTGCACAGCATTAGCCAAGCCCGGGTTTTCCCTCTAGATATCAACCTACCAGAAAGGATGGAAGAAGCCGACGACACCATCCCAGTTCTTTTGCTTGTCCAGTGTAATCTTGAGGTCATCGTCGACGTCGAATACGAGCTTGGTTTCGGAGCTGCCTTGGGGATCTTTTACGCGAGCTGTCTTGTCCTCCTCCGTCATGAGCGCCAGGAGGTGGGCGCGACGACCCTCTGTTCGCTTTCGTAGTGACCATCCTAGGAAGATCCGCAGCGCATTGCCCAGCACGGGTATGGCGATCAAGAGGACCAAGGTCAATACGGCCGGGAGAGTCGACATCTTGGAGTCGTTGGGAGGTGATGGAATAGGCGGGCTGTCCGCGGGCGCCGCAAACGAGTCGTCGGACATTCGGGATAGTCGGTGTTCCGCAGCAGTTGTCAAGTTTTCGGTTCTGGCTATCGATGATATCGTAAAGTATTAAGAGTGCGAGGCTGGAGGTGTTGACAAGACCTGCAGCAAGGAAACACCATGAAGAAGCCACGACAAAGGGGATGGATGGGGTGACGTCGCACCAAAAATAATAGCCCCCGTGGCGGGGGGAAGCTCTCGCCTAGCTCCAGGTAGCTGCCCGCTGCAACTGGACAAGCTACAGGGGTCCTGTGCGCTGAAGATGGGAAGGTCCCCGCTATGAGGCTCCTGACCCTGGTCACTGGATCCGACCACGGGCGGAGTCTAGCGGTGTGGGAACGCCCGGATGTCAGTGCTCGCCGTTGACCACGGGGTAAACGGGAAGATCGGATAGGATGCGATGCGACTTTGAAGAGTTTATTTCGAGTCATGTGAGGTTGGGAATGCGTCTCCAGTGATTGATGGGTGCTGGTCATAAGTTTAATAGATCTCCTTCAATAATTTACCACCTCGCAATACAGTGGGAGTACCAGTCTCTCTTCCCTCGTACACAATGTGTTGATGGCCTATCGCTCACTCGTCGAAACTCCATCAACCGCATAAGGTGTGATCCGAGACCAGGAACATCACACTTGACCTTTTTGGGTCCAGAGGCAGCTTCTCACTAACAGGGATAATACGTTAATCGTGCTTGTGCGCAACCTCCGTGCGACATGTCCAAGTCCCATCCATGAGTCCTACAACTGCAACTACCTAGGTAGCCTTTATTACAACTCAAGCTTCTCTTGTTTCGGTACTTCTCCTCCTCTCCACCTACTATTCAGTTGCACCATAACTCTATGGTTAGATATTAAAAAGGCTACCACAAGTCACAATGAGTAAATTGTCTTAGCTGGGTAGGTATCTTCATAATAGGCGCCTATCGCCCTCGACCTCTTATACGCACAGACAAGCACCGGAATCTTGTCTTGTGTGGTTCGATTGGTCTTAAACTCAAACCGGGCTCAAGAATTTGACAAAATTCCAGTGCTCAAGGTTTAGCATGTTTTACACAATCGAATTAATCTCATATGTAACGAATCTTTTATAGAAATGTGATATAAAGGAGTGACACTGACACATGAAGACCTTCAACTCTCGAGCCCCAGTTTTATAGCATGCCTGATGACTAGGCTCACTCTAATTGGCTGTGCGCCACAACCTCTTCAACCTCCAAAGGTCAAGCCTCATCTCAGGCAACATCTCATTCACCAAGAAACAGCTCCAATCCTGCGTCCAGAGACTCAATTGCTCTCGCCATAACGCGGGAATGGTACAAAATGTCCATCTTTAGACGGACAGCGCATGTACTATCGCCTCACACCAGGCCCTTTCTCCCAATCAGCACCACCCGATTTCCGGCCTCAACACCATGCGCCGGCCGCAGGAGCTTCCACCTTGCGTCCACGGTGGGCGACACCATCCGTATGACTGCTGATGCCTTCAGCTGGGTCCACGTCAACGTTGGCATGCCCTGGTATGTCGCCATTCCGCTGCTGGCCATCGGTGTCAACGCCACACTTCGTTTTCCTCTGCAACTCTACACGGCCCACCTGCGGCAGAAGAGGGCCGAGCTGCAACCTCTGATCATGGCCTGGACGACTCGTCACGCCAAGGCTGTCAGGCAAGAACAGAAGCATGTTCCGGAACATATCCAGCGCCTCCGCATCGCAGGCCTGATTGAAAAGTCGCGGCGCAGAATCTACAAGAACTGGGGCACCCAGCGCTGGAAGGGCATGACACCAATGCTCGGTATCGTCCCCTTTCTCACCATCTCCGAGGCACTGCGGCGGAAGTGCGGTGCGCCGGTGGGTTGGATCAGCAACTCGGTCGGGCTGGGCAACCCGGACTCGGCGACTGCGGCCATAGGTTCTGCGAGTAGCATGTTTGACGAGTCATTGGTCAACGGGGGCTGCCTCTGGTTCAATGATCTTACCAGTATGGATCCCTACTTTGGACTCCCCATCATCTGCTCCGGCATCCTGGTGTGGAACACTTGGGGCAAGATGTCCAAAGAGCAGCTGCAAGCCCTGTTGACCATAAACCTACCGGACAGCAAAAAGGTCGACACTACGCCAAGACTACAGAAGCTTCTGGGCAGGACGCTGCTTCTGATGCCAACCTTTCCGCTTCTCTTTGCGGATCTGCCGAGCGCCATCTTCCTCTACTGGGGTTCCTCGTTTGCCCTCACAGGCATCAACGAGATAATCCTAAATCGTCTGGTACCCAGGAAAGAGCCTAGGCTCAAGTCTGAGATGCCCAAGCAACCAAGTTTGCCGTTTCTGAGGGGCCCGAAACAACCTCCTTCTTGATTATTCATTCAGTTGAAAGCATAAAAAAGCATCTTGATTAATCCCTCTTCTGTACCTACAAACATGTACTATACTCTTAAAGCTTGTGTATCCCCAGAAAACTCCGATAGACGCCGTCAAGATAAAAAACGAGCCACCCATAATCATCGCACGCTGAACTCTAATATCTAGTCAAGGACAATGGCCAGAATAACAATCGTCATGATAACTGCCAGGATCAGCAGCAGGCAGCAGCTCTTGTTGCGAGCCGCCTTCTGATAACGCGCGGCTTGTCGGTTCTCGACGTCGGCCTGTCGCGTGTCATCGCGGATGTTCTCCACGTTATCCGCGATGGATCCAAGCTGCTCGCCCTGTTCATTGACGATCTGCGCCACCTGTCGGAAGAGCACATTCAGGTCGCCGACACCCTGCTCGATATTGCGGATCTCCTCCTCGCGCTCAATGATGAGGGCCTCTTGGAAGTCGACCTCGTCCTGCTGCGCAAGTTGCGAAATCTGTTGTTGCTGCTGCAGTTGTTCCAGCTGGGTATCGGATGGCGCACCGGCTTGGCCGGGCTCGGCCTCTTGTGCGGCGCGGGCGGCGGTAACGGATGCGCGCTCCTTCTCGAGGGCTCGTCGCTGCAGGCTCTGGAACTCTTGAAGGGCGGCCTGGAAATCGCTCGAGACCTTTGTCTGCTCGTACTTTTGTTGCTTCTAATGAGGGGTTAGCATGCGACCACATGAACGCCGGTTTGCGATACGCACTGTCAGGTCATCCCAGGTCTGAAGTCTCTTAACGCCCTCGCCAATTTCGCGGCACATCTCCCTCGTCTTCTCCATGCTGTTGTGAACCCGCTCCCGCAGGCGCGGGGTGTCCTTCTTGGTGCCCAGAACGTTGACATCGTTGGCGAGCTTTCGGTTGCTGCTGAGAAGCGACTGCAGTTTGCTCTTGAGATTGTATTGAAGTTCCTTGAAGGCTGGGTCGTCGGTGTAGCCGCCGCCCCGGCCGGACTCGAGATCAAACGACATGGCTGTGAATTATGACCGTCTCGATTTCGCGTTTGAAGGAATGGATCGATTTAAAGATAAAAAAGACGAGATTCTGAATGCGCAAACAGTTCGCCGTTTCCGTTGCTTCGTCAAAGCAAGTCACCTGCTGCCTTGTCTTGCCGAGGGTGGCTCAGTTCCATCTGTAGCGCAACATACGTAATTGGGCAGGCGGATCATCCAACCAACCAGAGCGGGGCTGGACCTGACTCGCTATCTTCACGTGACGATAATGGCAGCTCGGACCTGGCACCCGTTGCTGTTGCTGGCCTGGATATTTTTATTTACTTGGGCTTATTCCAGGTAGCGCAACTTAAGCATCTTCGACAACCTCGCAAAACACCCCGAGCTCTTTCTCTGCCCCCGGCGATGCGCTGCGAAGATGGCGGCCACCACGGTTAGAAAAGCGCCTTACAAAGATTTCCTCCAACCCGCCTTGCACCGGCGATTCTCTTCGACGGCGACTGTTCTGCTTGTTGTGTCCTATATCCAGGCTCTGTTGCTAGACAGCTGGAGCTCTTGTGAGTCGAGCTCTCGAGAGTCCATCTGCGGTCTGCTAATCGACTGATTCCAGATCTTTGGGGCTGGTTCCCCCTTGGGCCTGCAGGTGTACGAACCGCCTTTATTTTCACGTGTGGCCTCGCGATCCTCGTCCTCCGAATCGCCAATTACCACGTTGGCCTGCGAACCACCGGTTCCGGCTTCCAGACCCTGCGCACCACTCTCCTTCGACTTGAGACATACGAGACCCTCTTTTGGTATGGCTTCTCGAGCTTGCTTTTCTGCAATGTCTTCCTCTGGGCCGTCCCCGCCAGCGCGAACCTGTCATGGATCACATATTTCAGCGGAGACCGCGCAAGACTCAACGAGAAGCCGCTCTTCTTGATGGCCTATCTAGCATCGTGCGCCATTACACAAACTTTTAATCACTACAGAAAGGATACCGATGGATTGGTGCTGGGTCTGTCCAAAGCCAATGGCGAACGCCCATCCGACTCGTTGAAGGTGGTCATCCAGGAGGTGCCACGCATCTTCGCCGACTCGTTTGCGGGCGCACTGAGCGCGATACCCGTCGCATTCGTCCTTTACTACTCGGTTCTCCGATCGTTTGCTTGGGGTTGGGCGCTCATGTTCTTGCGCATCTTCTACAACCTGCCCAAGACAAACATGCTCCCACCCACCTGGCCCAGCGACCTCTTCCTTCTGGGTCGCTGCCTGCAGACTGGAGCTCTCATTCATTTCATCTGGCACACCGGAAACTTTGCCTTCTCAACATTCATGGTCAAGGAACCGCTCAAGAATGGCAACCCTCTTACGTCCGAGTCCAAGGACCCCAATGGAAGCCTTCTGAATGGACTCAAGAGCAAGAAGCTGTCTATCAAGGTGCGTTGAGTGATTGCGACTCCAATGACGCATCTAATGTGACATAGGCATTTGCCATGTGGGAGCTCGCCTACATTGCTGGGGGATTCGAGGCCCGCCGAAAGGCCATCTACGAGGACATTGACCGCCAGGATGGGCCGATGTGGTCACAGGTCTACGCAATCTGCATGGAGGTGGTCAAGTCTATCGAGACACGCATCGACGAGTACGGAAAGGTCCCCGAGGCGTCTCCCGCCAAACCTGCTGCGGAGCCCAAACAGCGCGTATCAGCTCCCCTCAAGGACGACCCCATCTTCAACAACAAGCCTGCCCCGAGTGCCGTACGAACTGAAGTCGAGAAGCGATTAAGCCAAATCGCCCAGTCGCCGGGCTCGTCTCCCGCCTCGAAACTGAGCCCGATCGCAAAGAAGACGTGGAAGGAGGCAAAGGATCGTGTCTTGACCAGGGAGCAGCAGGAGCTTATTGCCCCAGAGCACATCAAGGGCAGCTTTGAGCAGCGGGTGGTCAAATTGATGGAGGTGGATGCTATCGCTGCCTTGTTCCAGGTTGACTTCCGGACTCAGTTTGCGGCCGCGGTTCTTGGCACACCGTATGCGGAACCTACACTATGCATCAACGCTATCCACGTGCTATGCCAGCTTTCGGTGCACAGCTTGACGGAAGATCAGTTCGGCAACGTTCACAGGGATGTCCGAAGCATCATCCGAACATTGACTTCGGTGATCAAGAAGCTCGAGGACTTCCGGCTCTCGTTCCCCATCCACTGGACGGATATCAAGAGCAAGAGGGAGAGTCCCGAGGTGGACAAGGTGGTGAATGCTCTCAAGACGGGACTGGGGGAGGTGGTGACCAAGTTTGAACCTTACACCAACGACTTGAGGTTGACACTTTCTGATGTGCGACTGGCCAAGGAGGCGGCGGCAAAGAAGGGTGAGATGGCCGAGGTTCGGTGATAGAAATGAATGTACAAACAATAAGCAAACAACCAAGAGAAGGGTACGGCAGGGCAGGGGGATACGGGCATAATGTATCATGATACCATTGTAACATTGTAAGAAAGGCTGAAGTCATTGTAATTGACCAAAGCATTGATTCAAATTCATCCCATGTTAAGTTGATGGAGGGTGCACGTGCCCATGCAACGATGAAAGGATGGGGTAGGCCGTGCCCGTACACCGTTATTTCGGTTAGCAACACTGTGCTTAATTCCACTTCCAGGGTCCTGCCAAATTTGGCAGGGGCTAAAAACCCACCCAACCTCCCTCTTGACATTGGACGACTTGACCTTTAGCTTCCGCTTCCGCCTTTTCACCCGTTCGCGCCAACATGCGATTCACCCAACCTCCACGTTAAGCCACCCACCGTGACACCGCTTCATGGCCTCTCAATCACATTAGCCATGTCCTCTCCTTTACCTCTTCTCTTCTTGGAGTCATTTTCCCTGTCGTAGGGTCCCTCGTCGACTCTTGCCGCTTTCTCGCCCCATGGACCATGGCGTCTCCCGTGTCTCACCGACGCCTTGTGGCCTCCATCATATATCGCACCCTCTACTTTCTTCTCTATGTCATACTCCTCGGCCTGCTGATAGCCACTCCCGTCGACGCTATCCAGCGCTCCTTCAGGAACCGCCAGCTCTACAACATCTGGATCCTCATCGCCGCATACGTCCTCACCATCCTCGTCGTCAGCTTTGTCTTCTTCACCCGCCTCTACATCAACAAGACCGAGTTGGACTCGATACCAAAGGGATGGGTTCCGATAGAGAAGGGCGACCTTCGCTCCGCCGTTTACAAGGTGGTCCACCTGGGTCTCGGCCGCAGCGCCTCGATCGCATTTGAATCTCGACCCCGACTTCAGACCGACGACATCCCCGACGACGAGACTGTTGAGACGAGGGTCAAGCTAGGATTTGATGGACCTTCAGGACCTGCGGAGGAGCTGGTGGTTACAATTCCCCGTCGACGACCTGTCTGGGGTGATATTGAGCACTATGGCTGGGCATCACCAAACGCGCCAGATTTGCCCAATCTGGAATACACAACAGTCTTCTCGGAGCTACCCAATCTTATCGAAGGCAAGGCGCTGACCTTGGCCCCTCCCGACCCAACATCTCAAGCGAACCCACCCTTGCTCGACGCAGATGCAGTTGCGCTCCTACAGCGGACCGCCAACATGAGCCTGCGCGACTACATGGTGCATCTTGCCGACCTAGGGGTACTCGAGATGGACGCAAACACCACCAAATTTCTCACACATTACGAATACGCACGCTTCTCTACAAGACCCATCTCCAACGCTCAGTTCAAGGAGCTCATGCACCTCTTTGCCGAGATTCTGCGCGGAATGGAGCCCCTTGACCCGGATATTCTCGACGGCGGCCAAGACGAGGATGAAGACACATCGTCCCCGTCTAGTGCTGGCGGTGACGATATGGCTTCGGATCCTGGCACTCCTCGCAGTAACTTGACTCAATCGGAAGTGGCTAGCATCAGCAGCTCGACTCGACGAGCTAGACGACAGCCATCTACGAATACTTGGAATGTCTACCGCACCGCCCCCAACAGCATGAGGAGCGGAATCTCGGGGCCAGGACCTATATCTCGAAAGTCCAGTAGCAACAGCCTCGCTAGGAGCCGGCATCACTACCCCTTGAGTCAGCCGTCAACCTCGAGCCTCCGATCCAAGTCGTCGAATAGCTCAGGTTCGGTGATCCGCCTGGCTACGCGACGCGACTCGACAGACCTGCCATATGTTCTCACCTTGAGAGACACGGCGGGTAGTTATTAACGACTTGATTTATGTGCAGAAAGCAGAAAAGGGGGATGGAGCACAGCACAGCACAGCCCGGCAGCGTTGCTGTCTTTTCACGTTTATGAGTTATGACTACAAGATGGCGCATGAGATAGACCACGCGCGCTAGATTTCTTCTTAATTATAATGTATTCCTTGGTATATACTCGCTAAATCGATCAACCATGACATCTCTATTATACTGGTGTTGCTGCTGAATTAGACCCATGCCATCTTTTGAGCCCCATCAACCGTGTCACCCTACCCAGCAGTCGTCGATAAGATAAGCACCCGCTCTCTTGCATGTGAAATTCTTCCGTCGTCGCAAAAGCATCTCCACCAAAAATCAACATCATCGCCAACTTGCGCGCAAACATTCCCAATCTCAATTGAGGCGCCTTTTCTGTCTTTTTTACTCTCACACAAATAAGTTTCGAGCCCAAGACTCATTTACCCTTCAATCACCAGACTGAAAAGCCACATCTCACTCGTCATAAATCACCAAAACAATGGCTCCTGACCCAGCACCCCCCCTCCCGCTGGCCGCAAACCGCGCCGCCCTATCAAACCGCATATCCCTCCTCCTCGCCTCCCAATCCTCCATCCTCAAGACCATGAACCTCGGAAACCCACCAGCAGCAACCCCCACAACCAAGCGCCGCGCAGTGCCAGCCGACGACGATGATCTGGTGCGTGGCTCACGACCGAATGAAGGGGTGGGATACGTCCCGGATAAGAAGGATGCGCCAAAGATTGGGAATGCAAAGGAGGAGAGGATGCTGAGGGGGAGGCTAGGGAGGGGTGGCAAGGTTGCCAAGGGGAAGGTGGAGGAGAGTGAGAGTGAGGATGATGTTGGGAGGAGTGCACTGGGGAAGAGGAAGAGGCCACGGAGAGAGGCTGAACCTGAACAAGAGGTGGAGCCTGCGGAAAAGGCTGAGGAGAAGACTGTCGAGGTTGACGGCGATGTCAGTATGAAGGACGACCATGCCAAGGTTGGAGATGAGGCGCAGCAAGTCACACCAACCGATGAGGGTGTGAACAAGAAGCGCAAGAAGAACAAGAAGAAGAAGCAAAAGGCCAAGAATGTGGAAAAGTAGATATATGTATACGCATAGTAATCAAGATACCCATCATTAAACACTTAATCATTAAACCACAAAGATGGCCATAGAAATACGCAATAGTATTGTGACAACACAGTCTATACGCAATAAAGGTTCGCGTAAAGCAAGCAAAGATACTCCCTCCATCGGAGCAAGTGGCCAGCCCAACTCCACGCCAATCTCACGCCTGCCTGCCCTCATGCAGCATCATATCCAAAAAAGAGAAAACAAAACAAAGGCATTCGACTCCCCTTCCATGTCATGATGAAATTCCATGAATGATAATGATATAGCCCCTTCAGGGGGGCAACCAACCGCCATGCCCCGCCATCCATCCATGCCACCCACCAACACACCACTACTCTCCAGTATGAATGCACCCACCCAACATCTTTCCCAATCATACAACAATAAACGCACTCGTCGTGAAGACGAGGGTGCAAGAACTCCATGGGAGAAAAACAAAAGCGCCGGCCCATGGGCTGCTGCTGCTGCTGTTGCTGCTGCTGTCATGCTTCGCACTGGTAATCGAGAAAGCCTCCCCAGACCAATCCTCTAGCCTGTCCAGTTTCCTGTACTCCAAAACAGCCACATCTCGCCCTCGAGATCCCCAATGTGTCCAAACCGTGGACCATGCATTCCAGAAAAAGAGCTCCGAATCCAAGATATGTGTATAGATAGAGATATGAAGACGCGTGAGAATTTGCAAAACAATCTGGTGAAGCTCTGGAAAACTTCAATCCTGCGCTGGCAGAAATGCAATCTACTGCATTCGTTTTCGCTTCCTGTCGTCATCGCCTCGAGGGTCTTCATCCTCATCCGATCTCTCGGCTGTGTCGCTCGGGTTCAGGATGTGCGCCATGCTCCCTCTCCTAGTCGGCGGAGCTGAGTGGTCCTTGATAGCGAGGTTCTTATTCTCGCGACCAGCCGAGTTCCACGACCAGCCTCCGAACGTATCGGCGCCGGTACCACCGCCGTTTGCGAATGGACCAGGGGGTGTTGTCGGTCGAGAGTGAGAATGAGGCTGCGATGCCGTCTGGAGTGAATAGGTTGATAGTGAGTCCCTGATGCGCTGGTCTTCGGGGGCTGCACGGCTGGGGGAGGGTGGCCAGTTGGATGACGGAGCGCCAGAGCCGAAGGGAGACGGTGTCGGCTGCCAACCATGGGCGCGGATATCGGCGGCGGTATGTCGACGTGCTAGACTACCGGGACCGGGAGCCGTCTCGACATTCGAGAGAGGATGGGGGGCCGGAGGCGGAGGAGGAGGTACTGTCCGCAAGGGGGATGACTGGGTAGTGCTGCTTCCGCTGATCGATCCATATGGCCTTCGTGTGCTGACCGATAGGTTGGAGGGGACGGGTGGCCGATAAAAGTTCTGGCCACGTGCTTGGGGAACCGTTAGGTTGGGACCTCGTCTCTGATCGTCCTGGGCAAGCTGTCTGGGTGATACAGGGGCATTCTCCACGGCCGCAAAGTACTGCTGTCGACCAACATAGGCGGGCTCCTGTGGAGGCTCGTCAATCGTTCTGAGCATATCAGCCTGTCTTTGGATTTCGCCCTGCAATGCGATCACTGCCAAAGTTAGTCAAGTTGAAGAACAGAGTATGCGCCGGGTACAAACCATCACGGGAAACGGGGCTCTCGGCAGGGACAATGGATAGCATGGCCCTCGATAGCTCTTGGTTGAAGTGGAGGAGTCGGTTAACCGTCTCCATGGCGGCCTGGTTCTTGATGTGCATGTAGTGCGCTGCCTCCTCGCTTCTCTGTAGACGAGCGCTTAGGTCGTAAAGAGAATGCTCAATGTTGAGCATTCGCGCGTCGGGGTTGTCTTGCGGAAGAGGAACAGGCTCTGCCGGTGTACCTGGTTGTGACGGCGTTGCTTTGCTGTAGTTGCTCTCACGATGAACAAGGGCATGTCGACTAGCTCGTCGCTTGATCTCACGGAGGCCGACAAGATCGCCACGCTTGAAATTTCCATTGCCATGTTTGAATTCCCAGAGAGTCGTGTCCGGATTGCCAGTGTGAAATACGTCTCGCTCTGCATGACGGTTAGATAGGTCTAAACACGCCAAGTTGACATTTGCACCTACCCTTATGGAAACCGTACATATTCAGCTGTCGTACGAACGATGAAATGTTGGTGTGTTTAAAATATTGTCTAAGGCACAGTCAGCATCCTGAACAACAGTCTAGTTCAGTCACCATGTCTCAACGTACGATAGGACTTTAGAAAAGTCGGCAGAGGGCGACATGACAAAGCTCTCTGCGCTTGCTGACCATGATATCAAATGCTGAATATTTGGGTCCTCCAACATGCTAGCGCACAGTTAGCAAGTTGCACAGCAGCAACCTGGGGAGAGCGCCGTCTCACTTGTAGAGCTTGTGGATAAAGGCTGTCTGCACGATCTTGGGTTGATGCACGGCAGCGGCAGCCGGCGGGGGAGCAGGCATGCTGTTCGAGTTGTTGGAGACGTTATTCGATTCTGGAGCGGGAGAATTCTTGGGTCGGTCGTTGGATTTGCCATTGGCATCCGAGTCGGAGTTATGGTTGGCGGTGGATGACGGCGCCGGAGAAGTAATCTCCATGGGATCGCCGGTGCTCGGGGGAGACATCTTGATCGTGGGAGTAGGTATGGGAATAACGCGAGCGCCCATTGACTCGCCGTGGGAGATGGAGGTCGAACGCGGGAAGGTCTCAGTTCTGACGGCCATGTGCGCTGTAGCCATGATGAAGGTCAGTCGATGGGATAGGCCAGTTGCAGGGGCGACGACGACAAGACAGGGCCAGCGGCGGCGATGTCGAGGAAGCGAACGGATGGTGTAAGAGAGACGGACGGGGAGGACGGGAGGAAACGGGGAAGATGAAGGACGAAGTAGATGTAGGAGGGTGGGCTCGAAGCCGATGGGGGTGTGGAAAGCGGGCGTGCAGCGGCTAAACTTTGAGAAGACGACGGCGACACGGGATAGGGAGAGAAAGACCGGCAGGAAGAATCGCACGCAGATGCAAGACGGTGGACCAGAGCCGATGGGACGCCGGGTTGACAGGCGACGGGCGACGGCGACGTTGGGTGGGAGAGCGGAGTCGGGATCGGAGCCGGTTGGAAAAAGGTGGAGGAGGAAAGATGCGATCGATAGATGGATGGACGGGCGCGTACTGTATGATGGACACTTACCTCATTCCCTAGGCGCAACGCGGACGCAGGTGGGATGATGATGTCTCGAAGCCGGACGAACGATTGCCGGCGACGTGGAGGGATTGCGCAGGCACAGCTGTCGCGGGGGGTGTGAAGCGACAGGAGACGAGGGAGCTGGCCGTTGCGGGAGGATGACGGAGAGAGAGAGAGAGGCAGGTCGAGGTAGAGAGACGGCGGGCGCGATTCGCAGTCGACAGACGGAGGAGGACCTCGTTCAGAGCTTGGCTGGCGCTGGCGCGGGCGGGCTGGCACAAGCTGGACTGGAGCACTCCACTGGCGCGGGCAAGCAAGCAACTCGAGCACAAGCACAAGCACAAGCTTAGGGAGGTCAGGTCGGTCGCTAAGGTTAGGTTAGGCGGGCACCCTGGCTCGGGTGGTGCTGTGATCAGCCTCGCATAGGGGCCTTCAGGGCTGTCGTCCTTCTAGAAGGCGGGGAGAGGAGGCGAGATTGTCGCTGACTTGGTCTTAGCGGCACACGATGGTTCGGACCAGAGGACTTGTTCAAAGAACCACGGTACGATGCGATTCTCGGCGTCGTAAGCGAAGAGCGCCAGAGAGCGCGATGGCGGCGACGATGACGGAAACAGCGAGGAACAAGGAACGGAGAGACAGGCTGTGGCAGCTCTAGCGACAAGTTCGGTGAAGCCGGTCGAGGTCCAACGAGGCTTAGAAAAGAGGCTTTTGGCTTTTCGGTGGGTGAAGACAGAGAGAAGCCCTTGCAGTGGAAGGATCGCTGTGGTCAGGTTCGCTGGAAAAGACGGGAACAGGCGGGGAACCAGCTTTTCGAGAGCCGGTGAAGATTGGCGAGTGGCGGTAAAAAAAAAAAAGGGCTGAGAATTAAGAGGGAAGATTAAGACTTGCACTGAACCTCCAGACAGTGTGCAATCCAATAACGGTAACGGAGTGTAGACGCTGAGACAGTTGTCGGGAATGTCGAGCAGTTTGTGGCGGACAGAAGCGGCCCAGAAGAACTTGGGGGAGGGGAAGAGAGACACCGGCCGGCTCACAGCAGACACAGACAAAGAACGTCTCGAGACCCAAGAGACTGGAAATTACAATCGACGGGATAGGGTGAACAGAGTCAAAAACTAGGTAGAGGAGCAATGGAAGGGAGGGGAAGGGAAGAAGAAGGAAAATCAAGACCGCTTGTTGGTCAGAGCCATGGATGAAAAGCAGGACTTTTCTCCTCGCCTGGAGCTGCACGGAAACAAAAAGCGACCAAAGGCGATATCGACGGGATCAGGGCTGGGGATGGGGGCATGGAGATGGGGGAGATGGGAGCATGGGATCCAATCGAGGAGCCTCCAGTTCCAAGTCAAGAGCCCACCCACACTCACTATTTTGCAAGCCTCCGGGCCAGCAACCCAACCCATCCCATCCATGGAAGTATCCAAGCAAGCAAGCAAGCACCGACAGCCCTCTAGCACCCGCATCCACAACCCACATCAGAGATGCCCTCCACGCCTTACATCCACGCCCACGCCCTTGCTCACTAGCACACGCCCGCCTGCCATCCCACGCCCAGAGACGCACGGCTTCATCGAACCTCCTTTGCGGACACATCCAAAGACCGACCCGACTGCAGCAATAGACTCGGTCGGTCGGTAGCCAGTGGCCACTCTCTCCAAGACAATACAGCGGGGCATTGCTTCTGGATCGAAGCCTCAGACAATGGCATGATTCCATCATGGCTCGATGGTTGGAATGGAATTCCAGTGCCCGGGCTATAGGGACTCATCGTCGTCGCCCTTACAGCACAGCAGCACAGTACATCCATGCCACAGCCGACATGACTTGTGGAACGCATACACACCCGGATGCGTGCCGAGAGAGCATAGCATCCCTCGTTACAGTTCAGTGCCTCGAATCTGGTGGCGTCCTCGGTCAGATCTAGAAAGGCATCCCGTCCGAGAAAACACTAACAACCGCAGAAGTGGAAAGGAAAAACTCATTATGCGGAAAAAGACCAGAAGGCTCGGCATTCCTTCTTGGTGGTGCATCGCGCTGCGGGCTTTCACTGTGTGGCCCGTCGGCCCTCTGGGAACGCCGGGAGGCAAAACTGCAATGCGTGGCGCCCAGCCTCGATGTCTCCCGAGGGGGTCCCATGGAAGGATGAAGAAGACACCTCCAGGGCAATGGCGGCCTAGACCACTTTGTGCTCAGGTGTGGTGGGCATGGTGGTCATCCATCGTAGAAATGTCCCAAGCGTGGCTGGGGTCCGGCACAGTAGTCTCACCAGAAATTGATAATTTTGCCTTGTTGAAGCAAGTGTCGAAAGAACGTCCAACGTCGCTGCATATTAATCGGGTCCGAGGGCGGAAAAGGATTTCCGCTGATGCTAAAAGTCTGTTCATGATGGTTGCCAGGGATGACATGACGGTACCTACACGCTAGAATCAGCACAGAACATCACGACACTAGAAAGTCTGCAAATGATAGGTAGACAGCGAACGGACAACATACCACAAGCATAAAAGATCTTGTACACCAAGCCGCAACTCAAAGTATGAGAGCAACCCTTGGCTCGGACCCTCCAGCACCCGGCCGCAGCCTTGTCAAGTCTCCGCCCGCTGTTGCAACATGAGGTTGCAGCACCTGGGATAGATAATTACTCGCCTGGCGGAATAAACCCTGGCTCAAGGATCGCGAGATGGTGAATCGACAAGATGGTGCTTTAGCACTTGCGCGGATGGGCGGATGGATCTGAATCGGCCTCCACGCACCCCCCGAAAACTCTTGGCTGGGCGACCGATCATCCTTGTCTAGTGACCCTGGCACGCTATCGTAATAAAACTTGGCACACCAAAGGCCCCGGACCCCGCCCGCACCCTTGCACACACATACAGCTGCAACTTCCACCTT